>JBBYHK010000020.1:8918609-8934449 GCA_038382065.1 Adansonia grandidieri | reverse complement strand
CAAAGTCCTCTATTGCAATCCCCAAATTATCTGCCACATAAAATTGTCGTCTTTTTCTTTTCTTTTCTTAGTTTATTTAATTTATTGGCTGAAAGTTTGTGGAAACCAAAAATATAAAAAAGAAAAGCAGAAAGTAATAAGCCAGACAGCCGGATACCTGATTCTCTCCCTCTCCTCTCCTCTCCTCTCCTTTCCAGCCATGTAGTAGTTAGTCTTCTTCTCCAAAAGGGAAAAATGGAGCCCCACATTCACATCATCTCCTCTAATTTTAACCCTGTAGGTCCATCTCACCTTCACTTACGACGCCGTCTCCCTTCCTTTAACCGCCAGGTCACCATATCTCCCCACGCTCATAACAACCGCCAGGATGATCTCCGCCCTCCATCGAATACTCCGTCGCTCGACGCGCTGTTTTACTCACTTCCTTCGTTGCCGCTGCCGGCTCTCGCCTGCTCCAACAAATCGCCGTATTTGCTGTCAATCGCCGAGGAGATAACGTCACCTTCCCTGACGTTGACTTCGCTGTCGTTGACTTCGCCTCCGCCTAAGGTGATGGAAGAGGAGATTGTGGTGCCGTCTACGATATGCGATACGACGGCGATAGGGGAGCCGTTGGCGATGGGGAAAGATAAGAGGAAAGTGTGGGAGAAGTTGATGAATGCGAGGATTCTTTATTTAGGTGAAGCTGAGCAAGTTCCAGTTAGAGACGATAAAGAAGTTGAGCTCGAGATTGTTAAGAATTTAGAAAAACGCTGTGCTGAAAGCCAGAGGCCTTTGGCGTTGGCTAGGGAAGCCTTTCCTTCCGATTTACAAAACTAACTCAATCAGTTCACGAATAAAAGGTTTTTTTTTTTTTTTTGGGCAATAATGTTTGTTTCTAATTACATAATTTGTCATTTGGAAATGTTTCGTCTTATTTAAGTTATTGAACATTGAGGTAATAATATTGTTTAAAACAGAGACAATGTGTTTTAATGGAGAGATTGAAATACATGTGTAAGTATTAAAAATGGTTATAATTCTGAGAGTATGTTGTTTGCAGGATAGATGGAGAAGATTTGAAATCTTATGTTTCACATCGGCCAGCACAAAGGTGGCAGGACTATGAGCTCATTTTAAATTATTGTCGCGATAATGAAGTTCGCCTTGTTGCTTGTGGAACTCCATTAAAGGTACTCTTACGTTGTCAGTTAGTTGTCACCTATCACTAGGAATGTTTTACTGCTCATCCTCTTTCCATTAACTATGCCATCATCCCTTCTATGTTAACTTGTTGCTACATAACCCAATTGAGTTTGTTGAAAAATGCTGATTACTATAATTTCAACTTTTTTGGGGTCTAAACGGCTAGAAAATCTTGTCAGTTTCTTGTAATAGAACCTATTAGTTGCTATCATGTTCAGAAGACTCAATTTTCGAACTTGCATATGCTACTTGTAGCTTTTAAGTTTGAATTTTGGGGATGGGGGTCGTTATCTACAGTCTCAAATAGTGTAATCCAGGATATGTGTGGTTTCATACATAAAAAAAAACAAAATTTATTTTTCTGTTTTGGTTTCATATCATATCATTCTTATCATTTTAGTTTGTGCACGGGGCCATATAGTGAATATGGAGTGTACTAATTGTTTTAATATAGATCCTAAGGACTGTGCAAGCTGAAGGTATTCGTGGCCTCTCTAAGGCTTAGCGTAAAGTATATGCTTCTCCAGCTGGTTCAGGTTTCATCTCAGACTTTAGTTCTATTTCACATAGATCATCAATGGATAATCATTTCCCGACTCAATCTATTCCATTTGGTCCAAGTTCATATTTATCTGCACAAGCAAGAGTGGGAGTTGAGGAATATAACATGTCCCAAATTATTCTAAAAGAAGTTGCAGATGGAGGAGTTTCTGGCTTGTTATTAGTTGTGACAGGTGAAAACCATGTCCAATTTGGTTCTAGAGGGACAGGGGTGTCTGCCATAATTTCTAAGAAGATTCAGAAGAAGAACCAAGTGGTTATACTCCTTAATACTGAAAGGCAGTACATAAGAAGAGTGGGAGACGTCCCTGTCACCGATTTCTTGTGGTATTCTGCAGCCAGACCATGCAGTATAAATTGTTTTGATCGTGCTGAAATTGCTTGAGTTATGAATGCAGCTGGCAGGCAGCGAGATGTCCTACCCCAGGTTAGCTGTGCTCCATTCTTCATGGAAGTGCATATTTTATCTCCCTGACTTGATTGGTGTTTAAGCCCCTTTTGGATGTATCATTGGATTGATTTAAGGTTGTTCCCTTTTTTTTCCTGTAAATTTTAAGAAGTGCGTTTTGCTAAGCTTCATCAGTGTCAAGCATTGGATACGATTTCTGGACTATACTTTAAACTCAAATTGTTTTAAAATTTGTGCAAAAGCAAATCTTGATGTTTTCAAGCTTTTATACTGAAGACACACATAGAAGCACATGCACCGAGAGAGACAAAAAATTGACTTCATGAATCAATATGTGATTATTTAAATGAGCACGGAATTTGGATGATAAGTTTTTGGATATTTTTTTAAGGAAAAGGAATATGCTTGTCCTATTTCTTAGGTCCAAAATCAGCATGGTTCCTGTTCCTTCTACACTGTTGAAAAATATCAGAAGTAAGAGCGTTTGAAATGACTAACTTTCCCATGTATTTTCTACAAGTTTCTTGAGAAATGTTTGGAAAGCCAGCATTTCTGCAAAATTTAATGCGCTAACAGTAAAAGATCCAAAGAGTGGTAAAAAGAAGAGGATAATTTGACTAATTAGCTTATATAACTGAAAAGAGAAGTAATGATAAGTGCAAAGATATGAATGAGTCAACTATAAATTGAGTTCGCTGAAAATTTACTTATTTTATTATGTTTTTCAAAAGTACGAAATGGGTTTTGTTTGATTATAAGTCTAAAGTGACTCGACTCACAAGTAAAAGCAATTTTTTCCTATAACAGTTAGTTCCCCAGATGTTTTTAAATTTAACTGCAGCTCCTGCAATATCTGATGTGATATGACATATTAAAATCTAAGAACCACAATTCCCCAAGCAATTTTATTATTTCTGGCTGATGCTAGAATATTTCCATGAAATATTTTATGTTCAGGATGAACCACGATAAGTTCCTTGATGTAAATTTTGAACTGAAAATTCCTTAACATTTTATTATGGTTTTGATTTGCATGAATTTGTTCGACCTGAAATCTTTGTAGGTTGAAAGCTATTTCTCTTCCGTTTCTTCTTTTCTCCCCATATTATTTTAATTATTATAAAATTCTCAGTTATCTCATCCCTAAGGACATAAATCTCCTATTTTCAAGAAGATTATTTGTGAAAAATGTGTAATAGGACCTTGAAAAAGGACTTGACCTTGGCTTAGCATCTCCACAGGTACTGCAGAACTTTTTTGATCCGGAGCAATATCCTCTTATTTCAGAGCTCGCTCATAACTTCCAGGTATATTCACTTTCTAGAAATGAAATTTATTGTAATTATGTTATTTATTATTGTAGACTAGCATCTATCATGGTTAATCATAAAATTGAACATGTCTTATGAGGATGCTAAACCATGTGTAATTTGCAAATAATTCTTTGATAAAATTGTTCATTCTCCAATTCGAAAACTGCATATGTGCAATTTATCATAAAATTGCACAAGACTAATTGTGTTAACGGTAAAGAGTAAACAAATCACTTATAAGATTGTTGTAGTCAAAAAGTGCTTGACCTTAGATCATTTTGCTACGGTGATTCAGGGTAAGATTGTTAGCAGATCCCAAGTTCTTGCAAAGATTAGCTATAGAAGAAGCTATATCAATAACAACTACTCTCTTGGCGATGTCGGGAAAATTTCTTTGAAGAGCTTGACTATGTTATTACAGACGCTGTCCAGGGAACAGTTGTTGATTTTTTTTTTTTTTTTACTGTATGGCTTCCTGCCCCATCTATCTCATTCCTCTCGCATGCTGATGGAGCTGACAACATGGACGCATTGGTTCAGCACCTGATAATGCATTTCAGAATAATCTTGCTGGGAAGGACTGGAATCTCATTCACAGATTTGCATCTATGCTTGTCGGTGGTCTGAAACTGGCTAGTGTTGGATTTATTTCGAGCATTGGAGCAGTGGCTGCCTCAAATATTTTGTACATGATTCGCAAAATCCTTAATCCAAAATTGGTTTCTAGCCAAGAAATTAAAAGATCACCAATACTCAAGACAGCTGTTGTTTACGGAGGCATTCTAAGGACATCTGTAAATCTTCGTTATCAGGTAAGAAGAATTCTTGTCACATATGTCTGGCCATGCCAAGAACTTAATTAGGTTTATGACGAAAAACTTTTGCGGGTATGTTGCTTAGATGTTTCATTTTCATATATTGCATCTATCTTTTCAGACACACATCTAACACATTAAAGCAGCTATTGAAACAGGAGCATAGCTCTCCAAATATAAGGAAACTCTTAGGAAAAGTTAATTTACTTGTGTCAGAAACATGTCCTTGCCCAACATTCACACCTGAATCTGAGCAACATAGATTTTGGCATATGTTAATGATAATTTAATGATACTTCATCCTATGATTATGTAAGGTATGAGAACAATATCTGTATTTAATGCAAAAAAAAAATTGCTTTTCTTTCTGTTGGGAACAACTGAGATGATTTATCTAATGAAATGATCAAGAGAATCTGTATTGCATTTTCTGTTGGTCAAATCTGCCCCCCCCCCCCGGTTTAGACCTAGACTCACACTGACCTCTCTTATTTGGAATGATGTATATTTGTACTTTTAGTTTTGCCTAGTATATGCTTGATATAAAATTAAAATAAATTTTAAAATGCAGATTATTGCTGGGATTGTGGTGCAACGAATTTCTGATGAATTTTCTTCTCAAATGCAGATTATTGCTGGATTGTGAAGCATTGAATTTCTGATGAATTTTCTTCTCAAACGTTTCTTGTCAATATGCTTTCCCTTTTTGTTTGAACCGTCAACTCAGTTTAGAATTTTCTTCATTTGGTACTTTCATCTCCTTGGGATTATTAATCTCGATGTCTGATATTATGTTTAGATCCTTTAGATTGTGTCATGTTATGGCAATATCATCATGATTCTGTGAACCTTATTGTCCACTCTGTGATCACATATTATCATGTGGCTTGAGTGAAATTATGTTATTTAATTCGAACCTGCATGGCTTACCTTTTAGAAGAGTTTCATTTTTCTTAGTTTCCACATGCTCTGTTGGTTGCTAAAGTTGATAAATGCACATTGAGATACACCATTTAGTCTGGATCCATCTCACCACCACAACCAGTAATAGCACTCTTGTCCTATACGAACAGTCATAAGGTCTAGAACATTAATGTTTTTTCATTTTTCTTTTGCTTACATGAATGCAACAGCAGTGGGTTGATGCTTCTTTGGAATGCAAACTCGAAAAGTAACGAACCTTCTTACCTGACTCCAGTTTCTCCTAATCCTGCGGCATTAGAATGCAATGCTGCAGAAGAGGCCAATATTGATGAATTCAAGAATCAGTGAGGTGACTATTGTGTGTTTTATGTTGTCATTTCAATTGTTAACTGTTTTTTGCGTTTATGCCACTTTTAACCATGGTACCACAATACAATTCGAACACATATTCTTTCGAATTTTGGAGAGAAAATATGGCATTCGAGTAGTAGCCACTAATGCGTTGCAATGTACGTTGACAACTTGAAATTATCTAATTGGAGAACGAACAGCCACATCCTGGATTTTGAGACCTTTCCTCCGAAACAAGACGTTGTCTTAAGAAGTATGGCAATGTGGTTTATGTAGATTTTGGCATCAAGTATATTGCCTTGCCTCGGGAAGCCACTTCTATCTTGCATTTACGAATTTTCACCATATTATGTGTCCACAATGGAGTTTCTGTTGCTAGTGAAGTAGGTAAACTCGGAACATTTCTTTTAACTGTATATTTATCATTTTCCCATTAAATATAACAAAATTACATGCAATACCAAGGATCTGGAAAATGTAGAATTTGGAGTCGATATTGGATAGTATTTGGGATGGGGGATGCATCCCTCCACAGTCCACCGTTTGTTGTTTTTATTTATTTTCCTAGTTGTGTTACGTATTATTGCCATGAATGGTTGAAGAACCTTTAACATGATATGCTGATTATGCTCTGCCAAACAGTAAGTTAGCATGCAGCCGCTTTGCCTATTGTGACAGTCTAGGAATGTATTTAAAGATTTAGTTAAGGTGAAAAAGATATCTACGAGTCGAAAATTACTAGAACACTTTTGTTGGCAAGAGCCCATTGTCACAGGCTGAGACTCAAGTTCTCAGTCTGTGGCACTTGAACTATGTCTTGGATCGTGATACCCATTCCATGGTTAGACTCAGCTGAGACTTTGTTCTTCTTTCGTCGTAAGAAGCCTCTGCTTGACCATTTCCAAAGAATGCTCTAGGTTCATAAGCTGCATCGTTGGAGAAAATTTGTTAGTAGAAAAGAGTGGATGTTTGGTTTTGGTTACATGGATAGCTACATACCTCTTGTTTAGCAAATCTGTTATGAACGAATAATCCACTGAACAGATCGAAACCATCATTGGTGGTGCTTTCTTTCTGCAATTAAATATCATATTGTTGCATCTGTTTAAGTATTTATGTTGTCTCCCAATTATCCTCTTTCCGATAAGTTCGAGCAAAATGGGAAAAAGGAAAATTGCGTTACTTAAAAGACAACTGATTGAACTCACCAATTTAACTAGTGTTTCGAAGCTTTTGGTGTTGATTGATGTGGATTCAATTCCGATTTCCGATAAAATCCTATCGAAGTAAGAAACATAGAATTTTATTACAAGCAGTCTCCTTATACTTGTTAGAAAAGGAAATAAGGTTTTTCTTTTATTTTCATAGAAAGGTTACAGTAGAAACTATAGATGTTACGATTCGAATATAATTTATTAAATATTATCTTTTAAGATAGATGAATCAATTAGGTTAAAGCTTAGAAATAAGATAAGGTTCATTTGAGCATACCAGCCGATAGCATGGGAAATAAATTGACTCCTGGCGGCCACTCTGTCATGTTCTTCACAAGACATTTCAATCATTCTGCAACCCTGTTCCAACATACAATAATTGGTGTGTAACTTTGACTCAGTGTAAACATTAATTCGGAGGATTTGAATTTTTGATTACCTCACATTCAAAGATGCGTAGGAAACTGGAGCACGTAGCTTCATCCCTCACCCGAACTTTGTCGTACACGAAAGCAAGATCTTTCCATCCATTTTTGCCACTTTCAGGTCCAAACATAGGATGAGTGCAGAGCACGTCCATATCCTCCGGCAAAACCTGACCAAAAAAAAGGCAAAAGAAAAAACCCTTAATTTTCAACCTGGCTAAAAGAAATCCGATCAAAGGTTGAAGAAAAAGCATGATATCATACTTGCAAAAGAACGTTTCTTGGGTGTTCTTTGACTGAAAGGACGTCGACGAAGAGTGTCCGGCGTTTAAGGCAGTGTAATGGCATTGACTTGAGCACCTTTGATAGAGATAATATTGATGTGCATATCAATATCACATCATGTTCTGCTTCAACAAATGCAAGTATCTCCCTAAAAATGCAGAAACAAGGATTTTTACAATAATGAAAGTGTTGGCTTTGCATTTAATATATGTTTATATATACATATTCATGTTAGAAATCTACCTGAAGAACGAAATACCCATTTGATGACAGAGCTGGGAATAATCTGTCCGAGAAGTTGCCCTTATAGTGTGGCCTTGTTTGATCATTGTCCTAGCCAGGAACTGCCCAAACGTGCCAAAACCGAAGATGCCTACTTTTAGAGCTTGTGAAGAAGATGAAGAAGAAGAAGAAGAAGACATGGCTAAGGCAGACAAAAACAGGCAAAAGAAGATAAGAAAAGGAAGGGGGGGGGTAGATGTCTTTTAAACTAAAGAGCCGTGCTTTACTAGGGCTAAGAAAACATTTGGAGAGGCGGCACATCATGTCCCCCTATTGAATTAGAAATTTTTGACAAATGTACGTATTTTTGGTCCCCCCAACTTGCTGCTTCACGTATAATGACCCAAAGATAGTTCTGGAGCATGAGCTAGCTTTGCCTACCCTTTTATTTTTGAAGTTTTTTCCCAAATCAAGATACTTATAAATTTTTATTTTCAAAATAAAATATTCGTTTCCTTTCACCTTTTGGATAGAAAATTTCAACAAAAGCTTATCCCATTGAGAAAAAAAAATTGAATAGAATAAGAAGAAAAATCATCCATATCTTTCTTTAATGGGTACAATCAGTAATCAAAAGCTAAATCAATCTCGTAAACAACCCAACTGATATTAGATATAAAACACTAATAGTGAGAAGAAAACTTTCCTCGAAGCTAAAGATACTAGAATTTATTAACATTGTTTTCTTAATGAAATGGGATTACAATTCCTCTTCAAGAAAATAATTATGTATTAAATAATTTAATTTTTATATTACTTGTAATCCAATCTCTTACTCAATGTAATTTGCTTTTAAAATTTGATAATATCTTAAATTTATAAGAAGAGATAATTTTTGAAAGAGATAATGATATTGATTTTTTTTGGCAATCAATACTAGTCCCTAAACAAATATATATATATATATAATGGTAACACTAGAAAATTAAAAAACAATAATATTAGGATCCAGAGAAAGATTAATTCTCTTCATGAATCCACCAAGTTTAATCAGAATTTAAAGATGAATTATAGATGGGTATTTCAAGTCTTGGCATTATCTATGTAATCCTAAGCACAATTTGGCAAATTTTGACCCGTAAATCCTCCGCAGTCTTCTTCAATAACTCCATGAATTGCTATCAAGCGAAAAAAGAAAAAGAAAAAAAAAATTAAAACTCCAATGCAAATGTGGCAAATATTTTCCAAATAGATAATTACACTGCTTAAAATATCCCTTTTAAAGAAAAAGATTAAAGTAATTTTATTTATACTAATTAAAAATGAAGTTATTAATGGTGTCACAAGTCAATTCACGTCAATTCAATTAAAAAATTTATATAAAAGCTAAAAAATAAAATTATATTACTAAAATAAATTTAAGAATACATAAATCTTTTACTTTAAATAAAAAAATTATCTATTAAAAAATTAATTATCTACTAAAAAATTACTTATTACTTTTTAATTTTTGCTTATCTTTTAATTTTTTTTTTAAATCTACTCATAAAAAAGTTAACTTATTTTTAATTTAATATTTTAAAACAATATTTTTCAAAAAAATATTTCATCTACTTTTATGGGTGTGATATATTCTAGTTTTATCTATATTAATTATAATAACACTGATTAAATTTAGTGTTAGGAGTCAAATAAAATCGACTCAGTTGATAAAAAGATATAAAATTTATGAGATCAAATAAAAAAAGGTATAATTTTCTTTTAAATTTTTTTAAAAAAATTCTTAAAAAACAACTCACTTATTTTTTTTTAAAAAAATTCCCATTTATTCTTAAAATCTAACCACTTATTTAAAAAAAAATAAAATGTAATTTATTTTTCTTCTAAATCAATTTTTTCTTCCACCCACGTACATGGTTGTGGATATTCTAATATATTTAAATCTTTATGGAATTTGGTATAACGAGTCAAGTTACACCAACTTAATCAAAAAAAATTATATAAAAATCAATTTAAATAATAATAATAAAATAAATTAAAAGTATTTAGGTCTTTTTATTTTTAAGAAATAACTACAAATTAAAAAATAACTTTTTATTTTTATTTAATTTTAACTTATTTTTTCTTTTAAAATATTATAATTAAAAAAAAAACATTATTTCATTTGCAAAATGAATGTGATAAATTTTATTCAAAAATAAAGATTTTAAGCTACCCCATCTTAAGGGGAAAAAACATCTATTTTTGTAATCCACAATGAGTTCTGAATTTTTGGTTATAGACTGACAACAAATTGTTACAGCTAAAAAGGATGAACATCTCAATATTTAATTTAATATTTAATGTACAAATTTAAAATTCAATTTAATTAATTTATAAAATTAATTTTATTACACTTTAAAATATAATATTTAATAAATAAATAAATAATTTTAATATTTTAATATTTATAATTAATTTTTTATTCTTAAATTAAAATTTTACTTTAAATCAAATATCGGCTTTTTTATTAAAAGAATATAAATTTTTTTTATTTATCAAAATAGGTCGTTTCCAGATTATTTATTGAAATTGGCCAATTTTGAAAAGCTATTGATCAATTGCCATTTTCAAATGCTGATTTCTCAACATTGTAAAATTTAGTTAGAAATCGCCTAATTAGATTACGATTTCTCAATTATAAGAAATCGACAAATGAAATACCGATTTTTTACTAATTTTAAAACCATGATAGAAAATTGGAGTATTAGTTAGGAAATTGCTATATCATCTGCAATTGTTGTACTCCAATTTTTTACCTCGATTTTGCAATTGGTGAAAAATTAGTATTTCATTAGTCGATTTCTTATAAGAAATTGAGAAATCGTCTAATCAAGACGATTTTCTAACTAAATTTTATAATGTTGAAAAATCGATATTTAAAATGATAATTTTTTAATAACCTATTTTAATAAATAATTTAAAAATAATCTATTTTAATAAATTAAAAAATTTATATTATTTTAATAACAACCTCAAATATCAGTGTCACATCTAGCATAGAAAAATTCAGTACATTCATACATTGGCCTACAGCAATAATTGTACCCACTGTGGACCTCAGATTTATCATTATTGGCCGTCCAAGGGATCATGCGGTTTATTACTTTTTTAATTATTTTTTATTTTTAATATTTATTATCTTTAAATAAATATGATTTACTTATTAATGCTGAAAATGATACTTGTAAATCATGATTAATTATGTTTTGAAAAATAAATAAAAGAATCAAATTTGAATAATAAATTCGATTTATTGAAAGTTATATTTTGAAGGGAAATATTGTTTGAGGTAACAAAATAAACTTAAATCTGAAAATACTTGTGAAAAAAATTTGAATACCATTTGATAAAAAAAAAACCACTCAAAAAAACACAAACTTAACCTAAAATGACTAGAATCCGAAATGGTCTGAACATTATATAACTTGAATATAAAAAAACTCAAATATTAAACTCAAATCCAATATTGAGTCGAACTTAAACCCGAAGTTAATACTAAAAATAAAAATGATGAAATTGTAATTATATAAATTTTTTAAAAGTAAAAACTTTAATTATCAATTTTACTTTAAGATTATTTTAATAATTTAACTAAATATTAAAAACTTAATTTATATTTTATATATGATGAAATAATAATTTATCAAAAAGTAAATCATATCATGGGCTTTGAAAATATTGTCAATGGATATATTATCAATTTACCACATTTTCTTTAATTTTATTTGTTGAACCCATTGAGCATTAATAGTTTATATATTTTACTAGTAAAATTTTAAGTACTTTTTTGAATATTATTCTTATTATATTATTATTATTTCAAATAATAATAATTAGAGTCTTATAATAGTTTAACAAAGTAATAAGATAAATTAAAAAATATAAAAGTCATAATAAATAATACCATATTAAAAATTAAAAAAAATATATGTGTTAAGCTTAAACTAGCAATGTAGTAAAAGATAATATAAAGATAATATAATAAAAACAAAGAACTTGAAAAGTAAAAGAGAATATAAAGGTAATATAGTAAAAACAAAAAACTTGAAAATTAGTATACGTGATAAAGCAACATATGTGCCTAAAGTTGCTCATGAGTCAAGTTTAAGCATAATGTTAACATCAAGCATGTTTGCCTAAGCCTTGCCAAATTGGCCTCTAATTTTGCCCAAATTTTCACATATTTGTAAATGAACAGTCCAAGTTTATTTACGCTGACCCATATTATTTTTTAAAAAATATATTTTTTAAAATTTAATCTTTATTAATTTAATATTTTTCTTTTACAAAGTTTAAAAATATAAATAATTTTTTTAATATTTATACTATAATATTATATATATGTATTTTTTATATGATAATATATATTATGTAATAGTAAAATAGGTCGGGCCAGGCCAAACCCGACCTTGGAAGTTAGAGCCAATGCTTGACCTATTTTTTAAATCGAGCTTAATTTTTTTACTTAAACTCATTTTTCAAACATAATATTTTTATCCAAACTCTTCCAAATATTAGAGACCTTCAGGCTTGAGCGGGCACCCGACTTTTGAGTAGGTCTAATTTATACCCAACCACAAGTAAAAAAAGTTAAAGTAAGTGCAAAAAACACTTTTAAAAACTACATTCAATAGTACTCTAATGGTAAAAAGAAAATAAATATAATATAATAATACTAACAGACCAAGGAAAATTATGAATCTTGATTAATTTATAAAAAATTTAATTCATTTGTCACTTATAAGTATCACCCTAATGTTCAAAAAATCAAACCTACAAATTAATATCAAAATAAATATTATTATAGATGAAACTTTTATTAACTCTTTATGATTGCAAAACTAATATTAAAAATATATTATAAAAAATAAAATATATTACTAAATAACATAGACAAAAAAATAAATTTATACTTAGGATTTTTTTAATACTTTTAAAAATATATTATAAAAAGTATAATAGCACTATTAATAATTTATTATTAATTATTTTATTAATTATTTTATTTGTATTTTGTTGTAGAGAAATAATTTGTACATAATTCTTCTAAAAATTTTAGTTTTCTATATCTGAATATATTATAATATAAATATAATCATATAACATTATTCAAATATGTAAATATATCAAAATTTACATAAAATAAATTATTAACATGTCAAAATTTATATAAATATTTAATACCTTTAAATAAAAAGTCATACAAATATGAACACTACGAGTGATGACATATGACACAAAATTGATAATTTTAAATACATAATAATTATATAATACGAACAAAATTAAAAATTAATTAAAAAATGACATGAATACACAGAATGTGTCAATTATTTTAAACATCAATATGATTAATTTGCAATGTATACTATAAAAATTAATTTTTATATAACAAATTAATTATACATAAATATATTTAAAATATCATATTATAACAATAAATTATTTAAAAATAATAAATTAATAATTTTTTTAAAAAATATTATATTACATAAAAACGATTACATTTAACATAAAATAAAAAATGATATAAAATATATTCGAATCTGAATTAAAAAAATATAAACTTACATAAATCTAAATTAAAATAAACTTAAACCCGAAAAAATATGAACTGAACTCATTCGACGCTAAATACTGTCCCAGGGTAGAAAAGGAAATGTCAAATTACATTCTATCAACTATCAAGTTGTCACAGCCTAAAAACCCCACCCCCCAAAAAAAGTAGGGGATTAGGATTTATTATGGAAAATTTAAAGTTCTACTATGTTAAGCTCCAAAAGATTAAGAAAGTTTGTTTCTCGTTGTACAGCTTAACCAACGAATTAAAAAGAACATAAAAAAGAAGGAAACTTACTGCGTATTTAGGATTTTTCTACCACAGCAAATAGATTAGGTGTATTAGTTAATTTTTAATATAAAATATAAGGTATGAACTAATATTAATGAATCTAATTTAAAATTGTTAACATATTTATATCCAACGATGATCATATGGATAGATCAAAAAATGAAGATTTATCTATAAAAATTAAAAATTTATAAAAAAAATATTTTGATAAACATCACTTCAATGATAAATTTATCTTAAAATAATTTTACATATTACTTTCTCTTGTTTATAAAACTTTCTTACTCTTTTAGATAGGATTTACATCACTCCATAATATAGTAATCTAATTACTCTTGGCCGTGAAATCATTGTCACAAACGATGATGATTAAACATGGAGATCAAATCATGATGATTAGATCATTTTTTATTTTAAAGAGATAACCTTGTACAAATATATATAATCTTACTTATAAAATGAAAATAAGCAACTGCGTTTAAAAAAACTAAAAAAAAAGGTTGACAATGTATTGCTCAATTTTGATGTTTTGTGAAAGTACCAGTTTAAAATATCTATTTTATAGTGGAAAGTATTAGTTTTAATTAGTATTTAATTATATTACTAATTACGTAATAATGATATATATAAATTAATTAAATAATTGATGATTAAATTTAAATAAAATAAAATTATTGTTATCTTATTTTGATCAAATATTTAAATAAAAGTTTTATAAAATATAATCCTAATCTTATAATATATAATATAATAATAAAATATTATCCTAATGGTTATTAAATAATATAATAAATAATAATATTAATTAAATTAAATTTCTTATTTATAAATTAGATAAATGTTATTAATAATGCAATATTTATAATAATAATTTTTTTTTTAAAAAGTAAAATAATAATTATATTGGTCAGTTCAAAAGTTCAATTTTAGTTACAACTTTTCATTAAATTAAAGTACCAAAATTCAATTTTGAAATCCTTAATCCCAAGATTAGAACACAAAATAAGCTCATATACTTTTTCTGTTTTATTGCAATCACTTATTTATAATTAATTTAGCCCTTAATTATGTTGGATGAAAAATTCTAACATCTTTAATTCTTTTGGTCGGCGGAGACACAATTTTCACGGGGCTAGAAACGATTTAAAATAAATATTTTTTTACATGATATTGTGCTGTTATGTACCAAGAAAAAGAAATCATTTGTAAAGCATTTTTCTTAAACACATGCCAAAAATGTATAATAATTATATTTCATCCAAATAATAGCTCAATTGATTGATTTTCACTGGTAGAAAATAATATATAAATTTAATTAAGTATAATAATTTATTTTATATTTTAACCAATATAAGTCGATTTATTTAATTTTTTTTCTAGTAGTAATATATATTATTCCAAAACCTATTTAGCATATATGTGGTTTGAAAATATTAAATATAGTGTTGGTGCAATATGTGGTTTTAAAATTCTTTGGACATAGTAAATTGGGGAGTTTTAACTGCAACTCTCATTAACTTTGAATTAAACTTAAAATTCTAAAATAAATTAAAGTGGATTTGCTTTGATTAATCGAAAATTAGTTAGTAAAAAAACTTATTGTTTTGTTTGCTTGTCGTCCTTCAAATTGATGAACCAACAGACGATAACAGATTAATATGAATACACACTCTTCTATTCTATTCTAATATAAACATTTATTATTAAAAAAAAATCGCAAAGCAGGTGTTTCATCCAAAACATCACAAAGGTTTATATATATATATATATATATAAATAGATAGATAGATATTTATTTATTTATATTTCCATCAATAAAAAAAAAATCTCTTCATTGGGACTTCTTTTTTTCTATTTAGAATTTTAGTTTTATTTTTTATTTCAAAAGATTGATTTGCATAAAAACTCATAGATAAATTTAATATTTGCACTCGACTCATTCAAGAAAAAAAAGTAACAATACTATTTTGCCTTTTTTAGTTTTATTTTTTAAAAATTCTTAATTTTTACTTTTTATTTTAAAATAATATACTTGAAAATGTTGATATAGTCATTTTTATACAAATATTATAATTTTTTTATTTATTTCTCGATGTACAATGCTTTTCAAATTAATTTCCAAAATGTGTGCTAGCGAGTTCTTGGATAGCATTGGAAACTCATGGCGAGTTCCTACTTTAAAAAAATTTCAAAAAAGTGAAACAAGTAAATAGTTATCAAACAAAAGTGAAAGTAAAAAAAAA
>JBBYHK010000020.1:8753157-8917923 GCA_038382065.1 Adansonia grandidieri | reverse complement strand
GATTTCTCAATTAAATTGAAAAATTGGCCTATTTCGGTAAATAATCTGATTTTGGCTTATTTTCGTAAATAAAAAAAAATTTATATTATTTTTTATAAAAAAGCCTACAGTTCTTGTTATTTTTATTTTTATTTTTTCCCTTTTCTTTTCTTATTTATATATGGTTTTATTTCTATTTTTCAAAACATTTAATTATTCTTTCTAAAATATTTTATTTAGTTAATTAACTGTCGTTTAAACTAGTTTTAATGTAAGTTATTATTTATTGTGAATTTATTTAATTGTTTACTATTAACTTAATTGTTTATTTATTAATATCTCTAAAAATTTTATTTACATTTAATTATTGGTTTATTTATTCACTTTATTGATTTCGTTTATTACGTTAAAATTAATTTGATTTCATCTTTATTAAATAATAATTTAAGTTAAAAATAAATGAAGATTATCTGATGATGAAATTTTTAAGGGATTGCAAACAGTCAATTTTCTAAAAAATTTATATCTGATAATGGCCCTACTAAATTCCCAAGGCATGATAGAGAGTTTAGGGGATGATTTTAATACCAATAGTCAATTTTTTTAATTTAAACAATAATACTATGAAAATAAATAAATATAAAATGAAAATGTGAATTTATAATCATATTTTATCATAATATATTTAATTAATTCGATGATTGAGTCTCTTCTTCGCAAAGACAAACAATATCTCTTGAATAATGTTGAAGGGAGGTAGTTTTTTCTTGGAATATCACCAGCACGATGAAAATTACTTTAAAAAAAAATTCCAATATTTAAAATATCAAAACTAACTACCATTTAATTAAGAATAAATTTAAGGCAACATTAGACTAATTAAATACCTTCCACGTGGATGAGCATTGTGTGGTGCTAGTTATTTTTCGCACATAATCATACTCTTGAATTTAGTTTGCGTACGAGGATTGAAACCTACTCTTTTTAAATGCCTTTTTCGAACTTAGAATTACATTAAATAAGATAAATTCATATAGGTCGTTAATCATACCGGAATAAAAAAGTATTAGTGATTAATTCGATAATTTGAGTATAACATGCTGAAGTCACATTTAGCTAGTCATAACACCACCAAGGTATATTACGTAAAGCCGATGTAGAGATTCTGTCATCAAAGTTCCCTGCCCAAACAAAATCACTAATTGCTGGCATATTCATGTTTGAAGACTTTTACAAAATTAAGCCGTGATTAAGTGTTTCTTTAAGGTGCCTCAAAGCTCTTTTTTGACTGGACAATGACACTGAATTGGAGCATGCATGAATTGATATAATTAGTGATACAGTAAGCAAGATACTGTCGTGATAGAGAAAAATATTGCAAGAAACCTGTTAATTTTCTGTATGTTGTAGCATCAGCCTACTAGTGCCATTCTCGAGCTGAAATTTGACATTTGTTGCCATGATAGTAGTGTCTGCATGAGCATTTTTCATATCAAACTTTTGTCTGAGATCCTATAAATATTTGTGTTAAGACAAAAAAAAAAAAATGCTTGTCGGTAGAGATATAACCTCTACTCCTAGGAAATAATGTAACTGACAAAGCTCTTTAACAAAAGAGCCATAGCTATAGAGTTGTTGCATGTGATTAAAAGTCAACTGCTCAACTCTTGGTACTAGGCCCTTGAAACTTATTTCAACCCATCAATAGCCATCAATAGCTTTTTGTAGTTTACAAACATGATGTGGTATTCCTTATCAAACAAAGCCAGAAGGTTAAGCCATACAGAATGTACCAAATAATGTACCTTGAAAAAAAGCATTGTTAACATCCAATTGATGTATAGTCCAACCATTCGCTAATGCAAAACACAAGTCTGGCAGTAGTGGGTTTAATGATTGGACTGAAGGTATCAATGTAGTCAAATCCAAGACGTTGATGAAAGCCCTTGGCAACTAGCCAAGATTTGCGTCTATCGATTGATCCATCTGTTTTCTTTTGATTCTGAATACCCACTTGCAATCTACAACCTTTTGGCTAGAAGAAGGCGGCACTAGTTACCAATCTGATTCTTAACCAAAGCATGGATTTCATTTGTCATTGCATTCCTCCAATTAGGATCACTAATGACATGTCCAGTACAGGTGGGTTCAGTTGAAAAGGGTAAAGATGTTTGGATGCTATGAAGGTTTCGGTTTGAAAATATTATTTGGAGATCGAGTAACGATGGGATGTATTCTTGTGATAGCTTGTAATGGTGCTGTGGTAATGTAACAGAACAAATGTAAAGGGAAATAATCACATTGAAAGGGATAGAGGAAGTTTTATTACCTAGTGAAGCGTTTAACGAGTGAGCAACTAGGTGACGATGTAACTGATAGAAGAGGAACTAAAAGTCATATTCTCAAAGGCTGCTAAAACAGAGTTGTCAGTGTCATGACAAACAACTAATTGAACTGCATGAGTTGGAGAAATGACAAACCACTACTAAAAAACTTTCTTAGTAAATTTAGGAAGTTTAGAAGGAATACACTTAAAACGGAAATGTAGTTTCATGAAACAAAAGTCTAGAAATAAAAAATTCTTAGGTTGTGGGATCCAAACATTAATAAATGCTTTGATTGGTTGAATAGATAAGAAAAACAGAAGGTTTAGACTTGGGTAGAAGCTTATGGTTATTGTAAGGTTTTAGCCATTTATAACAAAGTCAACCAAATACTTATTAGCTCTTTGTGGTTTGGTGTAGTCAAAAGGTGATTTATGATTTAGAATTGGAGTTGAAAGTCTATTGCTAAGGTAGACAAAATCTTGAAATGCAAACCGCTTTGACACCATATAAATTATAAGATTGGTTCTGAATTGAAGGGCCTTGATTATCTAATATAACAGCGTATGGTTTTTACCTTAAATTAAAAACTCTAACTCTACACCTTAAAATTTAAATTATTAAAAGGAACTTAAAGTTGATATTTATAAGGACTTTATCGTATTTTCAATTCATTTGTTAGCTAGTATTGCTGACTCCTTCAGCTCTTGATTTGTAGTGATTGCTTCGGTTTATATGTACCATTAAGGTTGAACATTATTTTATAACTGAATTAACTGAATAATTAAATGTTTAAATAATTGGGTTAATTCACTTGTTATTTGAATTATTGTATATACCTAATTTCGTCAAGATTTTTTTTTCGATAATCTTAGTTATCCGAGGCCGAAAATATGATTGTCACCCAAATAAAAGTCGACCTCTATCAAGGAATTTTCACATTTTTGTAACTTATTCCATCACACATACATGATCGTATTGACAGATGTTAGAAAAAATGCCACTTAAAGATCGATCTCGGATAAAATAACGAATATTCAAAAGAAATTTTTTTTAAGATATTTTCTTGCCAGATTTGAAAAATCATTCTTGCAGATGATATCACGGTTAAATTTTTCATTTTCATACATTTTTTTAGACTTTTTCGTGAAGCTCCAAAAATTGACCGTCGTATATTTTTACCAACACTTGTGTAGTATTCATGCCAATATGCATTTCAAAAAAATAAAAAATATTTAAGAAAAAATAAGTACTGGTGTTTTTACCACAAGATGTCAAATTGTCAATTTTGTTATTTAATTTTGAATTTTTGCAGTATCGCGAGTATTATGCTGGTAAAATTGTTTTAGTTAAATCTATTTTGGATTCTAGAATTTCTTTTTTTTTCATTTTTTCTTATTGTCAATAATTAATATTTTAGGCAATATGTTGTATTTAATCCATTTTATATAATTTTCAATGTATTCTTTAAAATTTTCTCAATTTAAAATTACGAGCTTTTCTTTACATGTAAAAATTTCGGTAGAATTTTCTCGAGTTTTGAACTTCAAAATTCTTTAAATATTTTCATTTAACTACCATCAAATTAGTTTTTCAAAATTTATTTTATTTTATGAGTTTTGTATTTTTTTGAATTTCTCTGTTTTTAAGATACGAAGATTTCTGCTCCATGAATTTTTTTTCAGGTGGAATTTTTCAAGTTTAAGATTTTTAAAATTCAGTAATTATTTTCATTAAATTTATATTAAATTAGTTTTTTAAAAATTCAATTTATTTTATGAGTTTTGCATTTTCTTTGAATTGTCCCATTTTCAAGATACAGAGTTTTATACTTTGTAAATCTTTTCGGGAGGAATTTTTTGAGTTTAATATTTTTAAAATTCATTAAATATTAAATCAGTTTTCAAAAATTAAATTTATTTTATGAGTTTTGCATTATTTTCAAAATAACAAATTTCTTCCATAGAGGTTTCCTCATAAAATTTTACAAGTTTTGGATTTTTTTTTTCGTGCACATAAGACTTCTTAAAAAAAAAAATTTTTGTATAATTCAATACTTGAAATCTTTATAAAAATATTTTTTTATTAATTTTATTTCGGTCAAAATCTCCTTAATGGGCCTAAAAATTTTAACTTTTGTAAATAAGCCCAATAATTTCTCAACAAGCTCGATGATTTTACCAAGCCTATTTTCTTGATTTTCCATCAAGCCTATTTCATTCTTTAAAAGCCTATCAAGCCCATTTTAATCTCTAATTTTTCAACAAAGTCCACTAGCTTTTTTTTATTTATTTATTTTTATATCAATTATTTTGATTCAATTTTTTTTTTAGTTTTTATTTTTTATGTAATTTTGATTGGAATTTCCATATAGTTAAATTGTTAATTCGATTTATTATTTAGAATTTTGTTGAGTACATGAATTTTAATTTGTTATCATTTCTTCATGGAATTTTCAATTAGACTTTTTAGGCACTTTGATTGCATTTGTTTCTTTAGTTCTAAGATTATGTTTACTTATAAATTTATAATGTAATTTTATTTTTACATAATTAATTTTATAATTTGCCAATTTAGTTACATAAAATCTAATGTAGTTGGAATTAAATTCTTTTCTAATTGATTTAGTTTCATTCCAACTAGATCATCAAGTTAGGCCAAAAGTACTACATTGTCATCATCATGGCTTTAGGTGGTGGCTTGTAAGAAAAGATGATAAGTGTATGGGCTTATAACACAACATTTATTATTTTTCAACCTAACAAGTTAACTTAATATCAAATAAATAAAAAAAGAAAATTATGTAAAAACAAGATGGAAATTTGGCCAAGGAGGAGGATGTTTTCTTTAAGTTTTCTTAGTTTTGGGGAAGCCAAAAAAAAAAAGGAAAAAAACTTACAAAAAAAAAAAGAAGGAAAGATAACACTTGAAAAAAAATTTAAGGCTTGCTAAGGTATAATCTCTACTAAAATCTTTAAAGTCTTATTTAGTTTATAATTTTTCTTCTCTTTGGTGAGCCAAAAATATGCTTAAGTTCATTGATTTTTTTTTTTATCCATGTTGAAAGACTAAGCATAATGGCTATAAACTAATTTTCTTGATTTTATTTTATTTTATTTTTTTTTCTTGTTAGTAAATTATTTTTCTTCATGAATCATGTTTATGTTGATATGATGTTGGTTTTGGTGTTGTGTTTGTCATATATATGTTTATATATATTTTATTTCTTTTAATGTTTTCTCATTATTATGGTGAAATCACATGCTTATATACTTATTTTTGTAATTTTATTATATAATGGTGCTAATTTGTGTTAAATAAAATATGAATATGTGATTATTGAGTTTAAAAAAATTGATTGGTAGATTTTTTAGGTGTTGGCCGAAATTCATGATTGTATATGTGTTTTTTGTGGTCATTTTGTAAATATAGAAAGTTTAGGGGCTAATTTGTAAAAAAAAGAGAAAAAAATTTTTGTTTAGACCTATATGCTTAGCCGAAGCACACTTGCACCTTTAGGAGTGTATTTTATGCATTTATCAAGTTAAAATACATTTTTTTAGTCTTGGGTTCTTTTTATAATTTAAAAAAGTTTTAGGACTTTTGTGTAAATATTGAAAAAATTATTCTAAGTGCAAAAAGAGGTGATCGAATCTTGCTTGTAATTTTCTATGTGATTTACTTTGTGATTATTTGGATTTATTTGATGCTTAATTTTATATTTTAGTCATGTAAGGGCCAATTTGTAATTTTAGGAAAGTTTAGGGACTATTAGGGAAATCTAGCATTTTTAGGCCAAAATGGTTATCTCTAGTATGAAATCAATTTATTTAGAGTATTTTAAATATTTTTAGCATTCCATTGGTCCTCTAGTGGGGTGTTTAAAAAATATATGTATATATATATATATATATTAAAACCTTTTGCATTCTTTTAGTTCTCAGTTAGGGTACGAAATGCAATTTTTGAAAATTTTGGGACTTAATGGCATTTTTGCATGATAGGTTATTTTAAAATTTAAATTCTCATTTAAGGTATTTTAGGGCAAAAAAATATATTTTTAGCATTTAGGACTAAGATTTAATTTTGAGAAATTTAGGGATCCATTAGCAAATTTTGCACCTTAGGCCATTTTTGTAATCTAAATTACTCATTTAAAGTAAAAATCATTATTACTTGTCTTTTCATGTCCTTCAAGGTTGCTGGGATACTTTCACGTCAAAGGTATTTTCTAGGGGTATTTTGGTAATTTCCCTCAAGCCGAGTCCTAGGTAGTCATCGGGATGCTTTTATGCCAAAGATGTGCATTTAGGATAGGTTTACCTTTTTATAATCCTTTTCATGTCCTTTAGGGTTGTCGGAATATTTTTACGTTAAAGGTACATCCTAAGGGTATTTTGGTAATTTTTTGAGCTGAGTCTTAGGTAGTCATCAAGATGCTTTTATGCCAAAGATATACATTTAGGATAGGTTCATCTTTTTATAATCTTTTTCATGTCTTTTAGGGTCACCGAGATACTTTCACGTCAAAAGTACACCTCATGGGCATTTTGGTAATTTTCCTAGAGTTGAGTCTTAGGTAGTCATCTCGATGCTTTTATACCAAAGATGCACATTTATGATAGGTTTGCCTTGTTATAATCTTTTTCATATCCTTTAAAGTTACCAGGATACTTTCACGTCAAAGGTATAGCTCAAGGGCATTTTGGTAATTTTGCATTAAAACCAAGTTCTATGTGATTAATAAGATACTTTTATGTCAAAGGTACACATTAGAAATAGGTTCGTCATTTTGGATTGTTATCGAGTTTTAGGATCTTCTATAAATATTTTCAATAAAATATAAATTTTTCTTTTTAGAAAATTAAGGCAATATCTCCAAATTAGAACAATACGTAGAATTTCTTCTAAAATATGAGAGAGATTTTATAGATTATTTTAATATCGAGATATCTTTTTCAAAATAAAAAACAAGATTTTTATAAATTTAAAAAAATAATAATAAAACTTTTCGCATTTCTCTAGCCCTCCATCGGAGTGCGAAAGATATTTTAAATTTTAAAACCTTTTGTGTTCCTCTGGTTTTCTGTTGGGATGCAAAAGAGAATAATAAAAAGCTTTTGTGTTCCACTGGCCCTCCAATAGAGTGCACAAGAGATTTTGATTTTTAAAATTTTAAAAACTTGATTTTTCTAACACTAAATAATAAATTTTTTTATAAATTATTATTTCAGGAATTTATAATTAAATGCCATATGTCAAATAAAAATTAAAATTCAAGTTAACACGTAATTAATAAAGTGCTGATTTTCGAGCATCACAAGAGAGTCGATCCTTACTTGTGATTGTAACCGGCTCCCTGACCCTTTATATGATCTCTGGTACAATCGCAGACCTAGGAGTTAGTATCTTAGGGCTTCGTAACCCTAGAAATATGAACTCCGATAGGTGACTAATCTCACCTAGCCCAAATAGATTGATGGCGACTCCAAATAAATAGTCGTTTCGTAATGACATTTAGGGTTAAGTCGAGTGAGTGATTCGTATCGACCATCCAGTCTCCAAAAATAAGAAAATGTCGATAATAATATGGCTTATAGAAACAAGAGAATATAAAATAATGATATATCAACAAATATAGAAACGAAGGCCATTCGAGTCGGGCTTGGTTAGGATTTATATTCGGACCACGTTGCGACAGATATTCAATTTTTATTATTTTAGAAATAATTTTGGTTTTAAAGTACATCTCCTAATTCCAATCAAGTGAAAAATTGAAGAAAAATTCAGTTTTTTTCTTTAAATATGAAAAAATAAGGCTACGAGGCGTCCAAATTTATTACATTTGCAGTGGACTTTAAGTGGCTAAGGACTTGGATTTTGAAGAATTCGGACTCTCTAGCCTTAATTTCTTGGAATATTCTCAAGGTTCTTTCAAAGTATAGGTTTAATTGTTTAAGAAAAATTTTTAATATTCACCGTCAAGTTCAACCTAATTTCTTAAATCTCAGGCTTAATATTCTATTAAAATCTTAAAGAGTAACCCTTAACCAATTTCATTGACTCATCATCCATCATTTATTATACATTAAAAATTAGCTTTTGCAACTTCAAAAATCACCTCAAACATGATCAAACCATCGTTAAACAGCACATGTAAGTAAAACTTAATTACTTAAAAAAAAAAAAAAGAAAAGAAAGAAGGCAATCAAATGTTTTGATTTTCCTTTTCTTTTTTTTTCTTTAGATTTTCTTTTGGTTGTTAGTCATAAGCTTCAAAGATGGGAAGAGACTTTAGCGTGAGAAATAAGGTTTCCCAATTTTATATTGCAGTGATTTCCTATGGTGTCAAGGGGAAATTATACCCAACCTAATAGCATTGTTTAATAAATAAAAAATAACAATAAAAAATAAAATATTAAATTTTTAGTTTTGATTAAATTAAGTATATACTGAATATTTATGACATATAAAATTATTAAGTATGTTATTGAAAATTAATTGTTAAGTAGATTTTCTGTTTAAAAACCGAATATTTAAGGATATTTTTTTTCATTGGTTGATTTTTATAATTTTTAAGAGAAAAGAATAAAGGCTTAAAAGATTTGCATGAGTGGAACCGCTAGCTAAAAAATTTTACTTACCCTAAGGCGAATCTGATTCGATGACCTCGAAATTCAATTTTATTGTTAAAAATATATAAAATTATTTTCATATCAATATTTAAATATTTTAATAATTAAATTTAAATAAAAAATATTTTTAATAAAATAATAATTTAATATAAATCAAACTGATCTAAATTAAAGAAAATGTAGAGTTTGCGGAAATGTCATATTCCTTCCCTTTGCAATTAAATAATCAAATGAATGAAGTTGAAACGTACTTATCAAGCTACCGAATATTTATAAAATTGCGGATTTAAGAAATTGAATTTCTAAATTAATAGAAGAAAGTGAAATACTGCATAAATATCAGAAATGGTCAATAAATTTTGCTCTGGAGTTCATAAAATTTAAAATAGCGGGATTCGCATATAGTAGAACTAAATTAATTTTATAAATTTTTATAATTTTTTTTATAAATTTAACGTTTTAATAAATTAATAATTAGATTTAATAATATAATCATACTTATAATGTATATAAATTTTTTTATCGATTTAATATTTTTATCATATCAATCAAAAATATTATTTTTTTAATATATATTTAATGGTTAAATATTTTTATATTGAATAAATAGTTAAACTTTTCAAATTATTCAAAACTCAATGTGCGTAATCTATGATTTGAAAATTAATAAAAAATTATATTAAAAATTATAAAAATAGTAAATTAATTTAATTTTAATTTGATGTAAATAAATGAATCTTTTATATATATATATATATATATACACGTGGTAGAAAATCAAAAGTAAAGTAAGAATAATAAAAAGAAATCCTATTAAATAGAACCTTCACTGGTTACGTGGCATATGATTGCATAAAAAAAAGACAATCTAGCTAGCAGTTTTGTCATCGAATTCCTTATTTAAGTTAAATATGATTTTAACTACTTAAGATTCAATATTTAGGGATCGCAAAATTTAATCGATGAATTTCGTATGGATTCATATTGAATGAAAAGCTTTGTTATTAAAAAATAAAAACCGAATGAAGCAAGATGATTTTTGATAAATACTTATTGCTGTCCAATTTTTTAAAAATATTATTTTAACCCTTAAGATGTTTTATATAATTCTTTTATATTTTAGTATATGTACTAAATATATATTAAAACCATATATATACACTAAAAGTATATATATATATATATATATATTATACAAGAAAAAATTATATATTTTAAAATTATGCCCTAAATAAACTATAACATTTATAGAGAAGTGAAAAATAAATTAATAAGAAAATCTCACCTCTATATCCATCCACTGCATGGCATGGCTAGTAACCCATCATGTTTCAAGATACAATATAATATTAAAAAAAAATTTCATATCTGTCTTCTGACCTTTTTTTCATGGCGCGCAACATGGAGGAACGTGGGCTACCTTGTGGGAACCGGAAAATACGAATTGCTAGATGAAATTAATGTGTAATAAAACAATAATTTAAAGGTTTTGGTTACTTCAGAACAAGACTTTATTTTATTTCACAAGTTGT
The DNA here is from genome assembly GCA_038382065.1 of Adansonia grandidieri. NCBI lineage: Eukaryota > Viridiplantae > Streptophyta > Magnoliopsida > Malvales > Malvaceae > Adansonia > Adansonia grandidieri. The sequence goes on along the minus strand of JBBYHK010000020.1, from coordinate 8,907,453 downwards.
GCCAGAACTCCCTATAAAAAGGGCTGGCAACCATCTTGAATTTCATGCAGAAAAAACATTAGTTTCTTTAGTTTGAAGTTTGGTAGAAAATGAGAAGCCCGGGACAACCGGGGCTATTGCCTCATCTTGCTTTTATTTTGGCATTTTGCCTTGTAGCCACCATTGTGGCAGCTAATACCCCACCTTACAAGTATGCATCTCCTCCACCACCTAAGTACCCCTACCATCCACCAGGCCACTACAAATCACCACCACCACCTCCAAAGCACCCACACCACCCACCAGGCCATCACAAGTCACCTCCACCTCCAAAGCATCCATTGCACCCACCATCCTATCATCATCACAAGTCTCCACCACCCCCTAAACATTATCCTCCTCCTTACCATTACAAGTCACCCCCTCCTCCGGTGAAATATCCAGCTCCATCACTTCAATACAAATCCCCACCTCCTCATCCTAAGTCACCACCGCCTCATTACGTCTATAAATCTCCACCACCCCCGTCACACCCACCTCCTCATCCTAAGTCACCACCTCCTCATTACATCTATAAATCTCCACCACCTCCAAAGCATTCTCCTCTTCCACCTTACCACTATAAGTCACCACCTCCTCCACTAAAATATCCACCTCCACCATACCACTACAAATCTACACCTCCTCCAGCTAAGTTACCATCGCCTCCACATTACATCTACAAGTCCCCACCACCACCACCACCACAACCCAAACCCTACAAAGCACCGCCTCCTTATTACATCTATAAATCACCACCACCACCATTGCATCCCAAACCCTACAGAGCCCCACCTCCTCATTACGTCAATAAATCACCACCACCAATGCATCCCAAGCCCTACAAAGCCCCCCCTCCTCATTACGTCTACAACTCACCACCACCACCGTTGCATCCCAAACCCTACAAAGCCCCACCTCCTCATTACGTCTACAAATCGCCACCACCACCGTTGCATCCCAAGCCCTACAAAGTCCCACCTCCTCATTACGTCTACAAATCTCCACCACCACCATCACATCCCAAGCCCTACAAAGCCCCACCTCCTCATTACATTTATAAGTACCCCCCACCACCATCACATCCCAAGACTCCTGCACCTCCATCTCACCACCACTATGCTCCTCCCCACCACCCCATCTCTCCTCCATATCTTTACAAATCACCGCCACCTCCAAGGGCCTAATAAGCTGATGCTTTTCATTTGTTCAATTATAATGACAAGTTCCCATGATTTTTCAGTGGTCTAAGTTTGTTAGCCTTGTTATCATGTTTTAGAATAAGAGGTTTAAGATGGAGATTCATTTGTATGCTCCAATCTTGTATCATTTCTCATAAGAATGAAGAAAATAATTTTCTTTCCGAGTAGAGGCCATTTGTTTCAGTTATAGATTAATTAATAAATTTATTATTACTAATAGCGTATGCAACTCACATTGTTACCTATTGAAAGAAACATTTTATATTTGAGAAATCATCTCTTACAGACGTGAAAGTAGTATACTAATTAATAACTTTTACCAATGCAAAAAAAGTCGCGTTTCCATTATAGATTTTGGGGACCATAGCGGGAGTTAAATCTTTAACTATTGCTAACTTGCAATCCTTTTACGTCCGCACTTTTTGGATTGAAAATTGAAGGGTCAACAGCATCGATTTTATGTAATTTTCACTAAAATATTTATTTATAGGTTCTACACACACACACACACACACACATATATATATATATATCTATGCAGCTCGTCTTTAGACATTTAATCAAACTGACTCATTTCCTTGCACTTTACTAATATGTATATTCTTCAATCAATTGGAAAAAATGACAAAAAAAAAAACCCATTCAGCTCAACAAATCAGTGCGAAATGGATGGTATTGAAACAAATTAACTAACTGATAGCTCAAAGATTTTATCTTTTTAAAAAGTCAGGAATTACTTAAAAGCTAGTAGAGATCTCACCACAAGTGTAGTCATGAGGAACCGTTCTACATAATTATACCTAACAGTTTCGATATTGGAGAAATATACTCAGAGCACAACGCAAGTCAGAGTGCTATAGAGTTGCCCCCAAGATTTTGTCGAGTTCAAGAACCTAAGTAATTCGGTTCCTTTCGTTTCACCTTGAGTTCTTTTTTTTTTTTGGGGCACATTTGGGAATGGGGTGGGGAGAAGGGATTCGAACCTTAAGACTTCAATCCTCCTAATGAGATTACAAAATCGGGTTGATGTTAATAATCTCATCTCGAACCTCTACCTACGAGCTATGACATAATATTATTAAACGAATGAATTCAGAAACTTACTACTTTTCTAGGCATCTATATGTGTGAATATAGACCATGATTTTCTTAACCCAATTCTTGTTTCAAGCACACAAAGCTTTGTGAGAAAGCCAAACAAATATGCCAAATGCCTCAATGCCTCCATTTTCCCACACAAAATCATTCTCAATATCTACATGAGCTGTATTAGGAGGTAAAGTCGCTAGTTGGAAATTGACCATAGTTCTGTAAGTGAATTGCTATTTCTGCCAGCAACTTCCTTAACTCCTCATTTCTTGGATGTGATTTGTCTCCCTTTCGAAACTCATGAACAACACCATTGACTTCAATTAAACTACAACCAGGAGTCTTCTTCATTTTTCTTTCTTTCATTGCCTTCCTCAACTTTAGTGCATCTTTCCACCTATTTGCAGATGAATAAATGTTTGACATAAGTACATATGCACCATCTCTTAAAGGTTCGATAGTTAAAAGTTTTTTCATTATGTTTTCCCCAAGCTCAACTTTTCCATGAATGTTACAAGCTCCAAGTAATGCACCCCAAACAAATGCATCAGGTTCAATTGGCATATTTGCTATAAATTCTTCTGCCTCACTTATTAGCCCAGCACGGCCTAAAAGATCAACCATACAACCATAGTGCTCTGTTTGAGGTTCCAGATTATAAACTCCTGACATGTCTTCAAAGTGCCTCCAACCCTCCTCTACCATTCCTGCATGACTACATGCTGAAAGAACGCCAACAAATGTCACTTCATCTGGTTTGATGCCCACCAACGGCATCTCTGCAAAGATATCTAATGCTCTCTCAGCTTCTCCATTCATAGCAAATCCGACAATCATGGCAGTGTAAGAAAAAACATCTTTGCATTTCATTCCTTTAAACACACCTAAAGCCTGTTCCACGCTTCCACACTTGGCATACATATCCACCAAGGCATTTCCTATAAACCCATCTGCCTTGATTTGATTTTTATCAATATATGCATGAATCCACTTTCCTAACTCGAGCTTCCCAAGATTACTACAGGCATTCAAAACGGCAACTAGTGTAACACTGTCAGGCCTAAGACCTATCCTTTGCATGTCATGAAAAACATACAATGCTTCCTTAAACTGTCCTTGTTGAACTAGACCAGATATCATGGAATTCCAAGAAACCACGTTTTTGACAGGCATTTTATCAAACAACTGATGCGCTGAGTCCGCGTCGCCACACTTCATATACATATCAACCAATGCATTGCCAACAAAAACATCCGAATAAGTATCATGAATATCACATATATTTTCATGAATTTGGGCACCTAAACTCAAGTCTCCCAGCCTAGAACAAGCAGAAAGGACGACAACCAACGTCATTTTATCAGGTCTTAGATTTGCTCTGCGCATATCAAAGTAAGTCTGAATGGCTTCCTTGGCAAAACCCATTTTAACAAAAGCTTGAATAAGAGTGGTCCAAGACACCAAGTCTTTTTCGGGACTTTCAACGAACAGTTTTTTAACATAATGAATAATCCCACAAACGGCATAAAGACGCATCAGAGTGTTGAGAACATAAACATTGGAATTGACACCAAACTTAATGGACTGTGCATGGATTTGCTGGCCTTCTTCCAGGGCATGGAATCTGGCACATGCTTTTAGGACATAAGGAATGGTATAAGTGTCAGGATAAATACCTTTGGTAATCATTTCCTTGTATAAAGCTATAGCTTCTGAGGAATTAGAGAGGGGTTGGATTAATGAATTATAAAAATGAAGTTGTAAATGTGAAGGTTTCAAGTGGTTGACAAGTTCTCTGGCATAGTTCAGGCTTTCAGAGGAAGAAAACGGGTTGAGAAATGATAATATTTTGGAGTATAGGAGTTGCGTTTGGAGAGGTCGTGTTTTGATGGTTAAAGCATGGAGTTGCTTTATTTCTCTTGTCGATTGGCATAATTCTCCACTGTCGAAGGGATAATTATTGATGTAATTGGCATTGGTATGTGGGATTTTTGGAAGAGAATAAGTATAGTTAATAATATTTGAAGAAGAGATGATTGGTTTTTCCATTTTGAGGAGGATGGAAGGGAATTTAAGCATAGCATTTGAGGAGCTTTCGAACAGAAGAGAAAAAGGAGGTTAGCGAACTAGCGTGACCGAGAATTATACTCAATGAGTGAAATCTGGATAATGACTCTATGGCCCCAAAGTTTATCAAATCTTCTAATATGGTTACGATATTTTGAAAATGTTAATAAATTAACGTAATTTTGTATCAATGAAACATCCTATAATGGTATCACATATAATTTTTTAGTTAATAAAAATTCAATACGGATATTATATAATGATACTATGTATATTAATAAATTCTTTTAATAAAAACTTTTAAAAAGTTCAATAAATTTTCTTTAAAAAATTAAAATGGGAGAATAATTTAATTTTTTAAAATAGTTCTGTATATTCTTAAAAAATATATATCTTTCTAATTTTAGATATTAGAAATTCTTAACAGGTAAATTAAAATTTTTGATATTTTAAAAAAATTAATTAAAATTTTAAATTTTCAGGTATTAATTGAAAAAAATATAATTTTAAAGTGTTAAATTTTGATATATTTTTAAATAAAATTAGATATTAATTTTAAAATAATATATTTTAAATATTTTGATATTTAAAAAATGATTTTTATTTTATATTTTTTTAAAAAAATCAAATATTAATTTTTTTAAATATATAATTTTAAAATTTTTAACACTTTAAAACATTTTTTAAAAATATTATTCTTAAATATTTAATTTTAAATATTTTATATTTTTAAAATAATTTCTTTTTTGTTAATTTTTTTTTTTACTGGCATTCAAATATTAATTTTTTTAAAAAATATGACACCTTATGTCAATGCCATATTATCATCTCTGCTTGACGAAAGTATCACACTGATAAATTGTTTCCTATCAAGAATCACATTAAAAATTTTCATAAACTTCAAGGTTTATTGAGTTCATTGTCCGTCAAAATTTGGACCATTTGGAATTTTGGATAGATATTAAAATTAGTTTCTATGAGATAATAAGTAGTAATGTCAATAAGATTAATCATAGTGGTGATGAAAATACAATTATTAGTGAATGTGTGTTTGAATACAAAAATCGGTAAAATGAATTGTAGTAAAAAGTAGATGATCAATACGAGTACTAGATTAAAATTTTTCAGACAAAAGATTTCTCTATTATAGTGGACTTCTATCCTCAACTACTATTGTTATTGTTTTTTTATTTTCCCAGTAATTTACAGTATAGCACGAAGGTATAACCATAATCTTTTCTACATAATTCAAAACGAAAAACATTAATCAATGTTATGCAACTAAATGTTGATAAGAGCCATACCTTACAATCGTTTAGCATGTTTACAGCATAACCATCTCGAACTTTTAGATTCAGATGGGCTTTTGTTTTTACTTTATGAGCTAAGCTCAAGTGCATAAAGGGGTATATTTGTCTTTGACACCCTTGCTTTGGCTATGATATTGGATCAAAATGAAAAACTGGACATTGTAATAGCACTAATAGTTTTACCTGTAGATTACGTGTGCGCTTGTAAACATGGATGTACAGACAAAAGCAAGCATACCGGATCCGTATTATATAAGGACGGCAAGAAGAAGCATCTTTTCCCAATGGCTTTCCACTCGTTCACTAGCCATCCTCGACCATCCTTGTAAGACTCCACCTGTCATTGCCCCCAAAGAAATTCGGAAAATGTTAAACAAACCCCCATTTCTTTAGCATTTAGATCCGGAAGATTAGGACTAGTTACATACCGTATCCAGAACTTCCTCATCAGCCTGCAACCCGCCGATAACAAGTATTTCATCTCTAAATACAACGGTGCCAAAATATCCCCTTGAATTGTTCATGGACTTCTCCAACATCCAAGAGCCAGCACTAGGGTCGAAGATCTCAACTGTTGAGACCATTCTGGTTCCATCAAAGCCAACTATAGCCATATCTGGGAAAAAATTTTTTCCATGATTAACATTCCATACAGATATTGTTTGGAATTAGCTTCAGATTACCACGGTGATCGAATCATCATGATGATTTTATTACTATGGCAATCTAAAATTATCGTGTTTGGCAGCACATAAAAATTAAACATCATTTAATATGCAATGCCCAAAATAACCATGTAATAACGAATAAAAGTCTTATGTTAATATAATAATTTATAAAAGATTAATTTTTTTTAGATAAAGCATGCAATCAACAATTATGAAATATAAATCAATAACTTAAACATTTAACTAAAAATTAAATTAAATCATGTTAAATGAGAACGCAGAAATTAAATCTATTAAAATAATAATCAATTTGCTAAAGGAACAAAATATTATAAAACAAAGAGAAAACATGCAAGCATTTTATGCACGATTAAAGGGGTAAAATTTTCCTATCCGTAAACATTACCACTCCAATAGAAAAATATTTCTCACCCTTCTTAATTTGGGGATGACCCCTCCAGAAATACATCTAATCACTACCGGTGATATCATTGCAACGTAAGATCACCGAGTTCCTAGCAAACAAACCAATTGTAGATCACATTGGTTGGGTAATCGCCCCATACCAAAGGCCACCTCAAGAAATGTTACTTACAATTTTTCATTGAGTGCAACCAGTGAATGCACCCTTTCTTTGTGCCCATGCTCTCAAGTTTTTCCCATGAATGTTCCCGAGGATGCAACTGAGATAGTAGATGAAATGTATCAGTCAATAAGAATGTAGTCCACAAAAGAACGTCATTAGTAATAGGATTTTGACTTCTTATTACATATTTTATCACATGCGCTTTAAACAGATAATAATCTAAGCTTAACTCTGACGGAAAATACACACTTCTTCCTGTATAAGTTAAGAACACAAAATGAGCAAGAAGACAAAAAGTTTAATCTCATTAGGTAAAATGAAGGTAATAAATGCTCTTCTTTTTTATCACTTGGCTACTTCAAGCCTCCAAAATCAATGCTAGAATTGCTACATTTCCATAGAAAATGAACCCATCAGATAGATAGAATAGAATCTGAATGTGAGGCTACAATATTCGAACTCTTTATTTTTTTTTTTAAAGCACTTGTGCCTAACACATATTCAAACATGGGTATAAAATATAATCTTTCAAAAAGCATAAAAAAACTTTAAAAAATTGAACATACCCATGCTTTTCAGCCTAGAGTCAAATGTTTCAAAATAAAAGTTATTAAGAACCTTGGAAAACTGCTGAAAATTTCACAGCAAAAACTCGGCTTCTGGATTATAAGATGTAAGAAAGGGTAAACAAGCATATTCCCATACATAAGGCAACAGGTGATTGCCACTGCCTATTACTAGTCAGGCTATTCATAGACTTCTATTATGTACCATTTATATAACTGTAGCAAGTTTAGGACAAACCAAATTGGAAATTTCGCAATAAACATGCTTGGAAATGGTCATGGATGTTCAAACTTCAAAGGTTTGCTGCATGAATTAGATTGTTTATGAATAAGAAGGCTTCCACAACTAAAGCAGGTATATTTACCCCAAAGATATAGCAGCGCTCCATCAATTACGAGCTACCTCTTCCCAATCCCTTTGCCATCCAAGTATAGGCCGGGGCAGGGAAGAGCTCCAACATAGATCCACATTTGACGGCTATATGGTTTTGGTATAGCTAACCATGAATGATATTAAAATGTTGTGCAAATTAAAAAGGCTATAAATACAAGATTGAATACTGGATGTAAAAGGAGTTAGGATTTTTTTTCTTTTTTTAAAAAGTCACTCAGAATATTAGTTTTTACGTGCATAAGCATCAGTCTTTACACAACTCCAATATACATGAAACATCAATGTGCGCATAAGTCTGAACTTAAACACCAAACAAATACTCACTTCAAATAGCCATTTCCATCATATCCTCCACAAACATAAAAGTATCCCATGGACATCTGCTGCAGCAGGAGCAAATCTCTTAAAAACAAAATGGTATTAGTTGGATCAGGAAAAATTAACAATCATGATGGTAGCACATAAAGTTTTGAGATAGCACCAAAAGTTTTGCATTTTCTCCGCAATGTAATCAGCTTCTTTGTGGTCGATAAGCTACCAACTAAATCCAAGCAAACCCAAGGCATTAGATATATTGTTGGAATATTGTCAAAATAATGTCAAAGGTTATGTCTTCAAAAGTTGTTTCTCTTAATTATAAAGAGTGGTGCCTCTTGATTATTTATCAAGTGGTATGATTATTTAGATAGACATGTATTTGAAAAAGGTAAGTCTACATGAAGAGGCATTTCTTTACCTATAAATAGAACCCCTCTCATTTGGAAGACATAGATAGAAAACTACAAATAGAATTTTGGTAGTTTTGTCACACACTGCTTAGTGCATAGTAAATTGATATCGTCAATGCTAAACGTCATCGATCATAGGGCTTCATTGCATCATCGAGGTTTATACGCCAGTAACCATTTTGCATACCTAATTAATGGTGGGGGTGAATAAAACCTTAAAGAAAGTGGTATTGTTACACACCTTGAAGCCTTCATCAATTTCTCATATTTTTCGATTCCTCACGTACTAACAATTTTAAGGTTTGATTGTGTAATTTTACGAGAAATTTGATTAAAAGTGAAGACAGTAAACAAGGATACAATGAAAGGTGTAAGACCCAGCATTTAATAAACCTTTGCCCAACATAAGCATGTTAAGATACAAATGTTTGGGATGACATGACAAGAGTTAAAAAAAAATGGGCATGGCCAGGGTCATATTTTAAAGCCAAATAGAATCCCCCACCAACGTGCCTGGCCATATTTTCGCATTCTAACTATGACCCAATGCCATTGCTTTAACAATCTTGTATTAGACCTGAGCCTTAGAATGTTTATTAGCATAAAGTGTTGCCCACCCAATGAATTCGAGGGAATTTGGCCTCGACGTATTAGTGCAAACAATACGTGTAAAAGAGATGTGATAAAAAGAGATAATTAATAGCGGGCTCAAGTTTTCATAATGCTTCACATATAGGAATTTATGTTGGTTTTATGAAATCAAAGGTTGGACTATTTGACAAAATTCATTATTAATATAGAAGTGGTTTTGACTAGAAATGATATAAGTCATATATTATTTGCATTATCAATTTTTTCTAGTCAAAGTAGAATAGTAGGAAAGCAAAAGCTTTTATAATATAGTCACTATTCTAATATGAAAAATAAAATTTTCTATTGAGAATATGTAACATAGTAGTCATTAATTTGGCAATAAGCATTTGGAGATCCAAATGTGACTATATAATTTTATTTAATCTTATTTGGTATTTAGTATATGCTATAGTGCATATGAATATGATTAAAGTGGATATAGTTTGAACAAGGCTATAAATATATAGTCAGTTTATAAATATGATAAAATGCATTTAAATCCACCATTTGTAGCATTAGTAAGTGATCTCTAAATGAGTCATTATGGAATCATGATATAAGATTTGTAAAATATGGATGAGCATGGTATATAAAACTAATGGAAATGTGACTTTTGTTATCCCTTTATTAATGCTTTTCATATTGATAGTTATCATAAATGGGCATGTTGAAGGGATATATGAAAATATTCATCAAAAGTTGAGCTATTTTCAAAAATGAAAATATTAAAATAGCAAGAAGAAAGATATTATCCTATTTGGGTGGAGGACAAGGCCTTGGTCATTAACAATTAAATGACTAATAATGTCCTGATGAAGGATGTATTTATATAATAGTCACTTGATAAGCCTGGTAATGGTTTGGTTATATTGACTATTGTTCTAAAACGAGATATGAAACACCATTGTGTGTATATGGTTTGTTGATTAAAAAGTCGTGTATTTGGAGTATATATACACAATAAATTTAAAATCATGTATTGACTATGACAACAAGCTATGAAAAAATAGCAACACTATTGTCTTATTTCACCAAAAAATTTGAAGCCCCATTATAAGAAATTACTTGGCTGAAAAGGACAATATGATGAATGGTTTACACATTTGGTGATAATGAAATTAAGAAAATAAATACAATGGACAAATGTGTAACTATCATTAAAAATAGATAAAGTGATCACTATGAATGCTATAAAACAAAGAATTGGTATTGTATAAAGGATATCCTTGATAAGTGAAATATTATTAAAGAGCATTCCTTAGCCAAAGAATGTATATTCATGCATGGTGAGGGTGTTGCTCTTATGAACCTTCAAGATACAAGTATTTATAAAAGTTCACCATGTGGTATGGGAAATTAACATAGCTATGTTGGTAATTTGGGGATGAGGTACAAACCTATAATATTAAATCACCCATGATGGAAACTCGACTCAACGTTTGGTATAACGTCAAGTCTTGAGTTCAATGAGACAAAGTGCATCATCTGTATGTGGCTACTAGCACTATAATATTATATAATATATCATCCCAGGTAAAATGCTAGGTACCCATAATGTTAAGGGAATTATGAGTAAATATACTCTTAATAGACCCATAACATAAATATGTTAGAGTGTTATAGTTACGGGAACACTCTCGATGGGATCTACCTATGTGAGTGTGAAGTGTGGCCGTTTCTAGGAGCTCAAGGGCTTGGCTCTAACAGCACTCATGAAAAGAGGACATAGACACATGACTATAATAGTGTCCCCGGATACTATGCATTAACTGGTGTTAAAAGCTTTGTGTGTGATGTGTTCGGTTAACCAAATGGAATAGCTGGTTTAAAGCATAGTCTACCATGCAATTTTGGTTAACTTTAACATGTTTTCACTAGGTGAAGATTCAATCGTAAGACATCTTTATTTATGCAATAGATTTCGAAACTTAACAAAATCTGGTTTATTTTGAAAATGGTGGGGGATTGCTAGAACATTTTCAAAATAATATCAAAGGTCATATCTTCAAAAGTTGTTTCTCTTAATTATAAAGAGTGGTGCCTTTTGGTTATTTACTGAGTGGTGCCTACTATCTAAATGGACATGTATTTGGAAAAGGTATGTTTACATGAAGAGGCATTTCTTTCCCTATAAATAGAACCCCTTTCATTTGGAAGACATAGATAGAAAACTACAAATAGAATTTTGGTAGTTTTGTCACACACTGCTTAGTGCATAGTGGATTGATGTCGTCAATGCAAAATGTCATCAATCATAGGGCTTCATTGTATCTTTGAGGTTCATATGCTAGTAACCCTTTTGCATACCTAATTAACGGTGAGGGCAAATAAAACCTTAAAAAGAGTAGCATTGCTACACACCTTGAAACTTTCATCAATTTCTCATGTTTTTTAGTTCTCCACATACTAACATATATCAATCTATACAAGCATTCAACCCCATGATGGGTATAAAAGTAATCGTTAAGATATACCTTCTGCAATAGTGATTGAATGGGAATCCACTTTCCAATGTTTGGATCAAACATTTCTACCTCTGAAACACATTCAACCCCATTTCCACCTCCAAAGATAAACATGCGATCCTCTAAAAAAAGCATAGAGAAGCTTCTTTTCTTTTGTTTTACTGGGGGATGACTAGTCCACTGATTGCTTACTAGGTTGTATGATTCAACTAGGGATAACAAACACAATAGCATGATTATCTAGTTAAGATAGAAAGCGATTGTACAAAACAAATGGCCTAAAGAGAACAATCATACCTGTGTCATACCATAGATTACCATCTATACGACCCAAAACATACAGTTCACCATTAAATTTTGCTACTAAAGCATGTGAGCATACAAAGCCCATTGAAGTCCAGGTTCTCATCAAGTTTTGAGAAGAAGAATAGATGTCCAAAGCAGATAACCATGAACAACCATAAAATCCTCTTACCATACACATGGATGCATCAAAAGCTGAAAGAAGTCATTCATCCACTGATTGAAACTCTTCTTCTTCTATATCATCTGACTCAACACACCTTGACATAAACACAGTTTCTAACATCCTACATTAGTCTTTCAAATGTTGCATTCCTAATCTTGATTCAACCTAAAAAGCCAAATTGCTTCAACATTAAATTTGCTATCCCCATCAATGTCACCACGTAGAAACTCGGCATACATTTTGCTCTTCTTACTCTAGTTATAGCATAAGCAAAAATCAAGTTAAAACCTATAACATGGTTTTCAAAGCAAATAGATTATAAATGCTTAAATCTAGAAACCAAAATGATATGTTACTAGTGAATCTGAACTCATATAAATTGGTAAAAGGAATAATCAAATTCAAAGGTTGCATTTTTAAAATGTGCCATTATAAGTTGCTAAAAAGAAAATATCAGTTGCCAAGAACAGTCAAATTTAAAAAAATGCAACAAAAGATAGATTTTGAGAAAAAAAAATAAACCATATCGTCACACAAAAAGAAAAAAGGTAAAAATGCTTTAAGGGAAAATACTGAGCAACTTTAAGTTATAAACAAGAAACTATATACAGAACAATTATGATAAAGGGCAAAGCATGTGCAACATATTCTATGACCAAAGTGTTGTGTGCAAATAAATAAACCATTTTACATTTAACAAGATAAAACAAGCGTTAAGCCTAATTGATATATGATAAAAGCTTTTAAGTATGATCACTTAGTTGCTTTTTATCTTCAATTCAACTTGAATAATATTAACATTGTGCACAAAAATATTACATCTCTATAATTATTAAAAAAATGTTTTGTTTTGTTTACAAATATATGTTAATTGTGTGAAAGAGGTAAATCGATTAAATCCCTCTTAATTACTGGGAATGCACATTTAAAATTAATGAATACAAACTAGAAAGTGAAAAATAGTAGGATTCTTTTGGGATGGCCATTTGGGCTTTGCCTCTGGCTAACCTAATTATAACAATGTAAGGTGTTTTAGTTCTATGCACTTACACATGGGAAGGTCATGTTTTGAAAGCATCAATAATAAATATTTTATCAAGCACAAACAAGATGTTTAGCTTTATCACAGCATAACTATCATATGCCACTAAATGAAACTATGGGAAAAAGAACAAAACTTATAAATAAAAAGAAATAACTCTAAGAAATTAGATCTTGTCATGCAAAAACACAATAAAATAATGAGATAAAAGCAAGAAAAAATAAGAATACACAAGATTTACGTGGTTCGATCAATGTGACATACGTTCACTGGTAGCGAGAGAGATTTCTTATTTCTTTTGAAGAACTAATACAATGTTACAAGAAAAACCCTAGAACCGCATAAATACAATCACCAAAACGGTTTAGATTGCTCAAATTATAGTGGAACTGACTCTCCACATAATATAATATATGTGTGTGGGGTGGGGGTCGGTTCCCTTTCCCCACATATGTATAATATTATATATTATATATTATATATGATATATATTATGTATTATATAACAAAATATAATAATATATAAAATATTTTTTATTATTTTTATATAGTAATTTGAGATTTAATTTAATATATTTTTATTTTTATCATTTTTAAATAGTAATTCGAGATTTAATATAATTCAAGATTATTTTATAATTCAAGATTTAATATATTTTATTTTATGAATTTAAGATTTAATTAAAATATTTTCAATATTTTATTATCTTTAAACAATATTTTTAATATATATAATTTATGTATTATATATTGTATGTTATATAATGTATATTGATGGAAGGTCAGTTATAGCAAACCAAAGCAAATAAAAGTGAGGGTAAAAAGATAATTAAAGCTCCTCATTAATAATTCTAATAATTATTATTTTTTAAAATTAATTTTTTTAGTTTCACACTTTTTTAATAATTATCAATTTATTTTTCTTTTTTGAAATTTTCCCTATCATTAGTTTTACCATGTATAATATTAACAACATGTGATAATTTCAACATATATAATTATATATAATATTTTAAATTTTACAGTATATAATATCAGCAACATGTGATAATTTTAATATATATAATCATCAATGTATATAATTTAAAATAAAATATTTAATTTTAATTCTTGTTTAAATCTTATTATATAATTAATAATTAAATATTGTTTTAATATCATTTTAGTAACATGATGAACAATAAAGGATAATTTCGTAAGTTGAAAAGATTCTCCATATTCATGCTTTTATATATACTAGTCATTGTGTCACAAGTGTAGCATGTGATTTTATGTGTTAATTATATTTGTAAAATAAATTATGTTTAATCATAAAACAATCATAGAAACAAATATCAACATTACATAAAATATGTTAAATAAAAAATCGCTATATATATTTATATAAAAATAAAACTATTAATTAAAAAAATATTATTAGAATAAAACGTTAGAAATTTATTATAAAATCTTAAAAAATCACAAAATCATTTTGAGTAGTCTAACTAAAATTGTAATTTAAGTTTGTGAAAAACTATTACCTAGCTAACCATATAAAGAAACATAAAAACCTCAGGTCGTTATCGATTCTCAAAAAATCAGATCTCCCAAACTTTTGACTTGAGATTAAAATTAAAAGTTGTCATAATATTTATATTGCCATGATATTTAGTTACTTGAAAAATATAAATTTATAATTGTTGTTCAATAATATTTAACTATTTAACAGTTTTACTCATAATTAATTATCACAAGCATTATCTAAAATATTATAATAATTTTTCTAAAAAATTATCATGATATTGAAATTTTGAATAATAATTTTGATAATATTTATAATACAAAATCATAAATAAGATCAAATATCTCTTATTACTACTTATAATATAATATAACATAAATATTATATTATAAAAAGAAATTATTTATTTATAAAATTGTAGATATTGAATATAAAGTTACATTTTATATAAATAATTAAAATTTTATTAACATTTAAAATTAGATTGATATAATTTTTTTTTACTTTTTTACATTAATGAAAAATTATAATTTTGAAGATAATGTAATTCAATGTGTAAATACCTCATTTTGCCCAGGCCAATTTTGGGTATCTCAGAACTTAATTAAAAAGTAATAGAATAAAATGAAAAAAATAAAATGGGGACGACTGTTGAGTGTTGTATCATCAATCATTTGATGTGTAAAAAATGTCATCAAAGGTCATCATTTGAGGTCTCATCAAGGTCATTTGAACAAGCATGCATCAATCATCCTTCTTTTCTAATTGTTATAAGGTGTTCAAAGAGCCAAAGGTGTGTAAAATCCACATTTGCATGAGTGGTTATCAATACATGGTCTCTAAGTATCGATACAAGGTCACCCTATCATTAAAACCCCAAAACTCAGTATTGGTATCAATACAAGATGCCATGTATCGATACATTTGCTATTAGTATCAATAGAGTGAGCTTTAGTATCGACACCAGGTTATGTCATAGCCAAAATCATGATTTTTGACCAAGGTGTATCAATACAAGTCATATGATATCGATACTTGGGAAAATTTTATGCTTCATATTGATAAAGAGTTCTTTATCTTGAGATTGGAAAGCAAAATTTGCACTGGGTATCAATACAGAGCTCTTTGTATCAATATTGGAAGGCAAAATTTGTATCGATACCACAAGGCAAAATTTCCTTGATTTATGTTGTTTTCACACCTTTTCACCGTCATATCATATGAATTTGGTCATGACTTTAGCCTAAAAAATCATATAAATTAGGCATAACTTCTTAAAAATCATATGGACTAAACATTGGGTTATAACATTTTCACATGGTCCATTAAGCTTCTTACAAGGGCATTTCATGTTATACTGTGGATTAATCAAGGGTAAACCAAACCTTACTATTTGATTAGCTCATGCATGGCTTTTTTTGTCTACAAGAATGAAGATTACCTAATCAAATGCTAAAAAGCTTGCTTTTTGGTACAATAACTTACCATGTTGTACGCCATAAATATCTTAAATGCCCTATTTTTTCTAGGTTTTTGATGGTTGTGATTAAATCCTATATAAGCTACATTATGTGCTCAGCAAAAGAGAATTCCACACATTTTACATTAGCCTCTACCCTTGAGAAAAAACTCATTCCTGTAGCTTTCCATTTAGTCATCTTAAAACCTTTCATTTCTGACATTTTTCCTCTCCAATCTTTATTCCTTTGATAATACAACCATCAAGCTCCTTTACATTCCCTTCTTGCTCATCCATAGCAAAAGGAGGGTAGAAAATGAGCTACAAGTTCAGAAACTTTTTTGCTCAACACTACCAACAAGGTTTTCAAAGCTTTAAGGGTATACTTCATATCCTTTCTTTATTCCTTTATTTGTTTTCGCATCTTTATCACTGTAATAAGCCTTAAGATGTTGACTATGACCTTATCTTAGGACTCTCATGCATCTTGTAGTTTATGGTAGATTTAGGAACTTTGATGTTTTGTTGACCCTACCACTATATTTTTCTATATTTATGTGCTTGGTTTATTGTGAAAATATGTTTTAATGCTGTCCTAAAATTCTAGCAAACTTTTCTCCTTTATCTAAGCATGTTCACATCATTTTTATAGCATAACTCTTGATGTCATGCATGAAAATAATATGTCCATGCATATTTATGCTCATTTCTTTGTATTTTTGTCATCATTTTCTTGCTTAAATGTCATATGTTGTTTGTATGAACGTGCCTCCCATGTTTATTGTTATCGAAATCATGTTTAGTTCATCACATGTTTGTCAAAATGCTTATTTATTGTTTGTTAAAATCTATTTTCTAAAAACCCCTCAAGTTAAGGCCATGTTAACTTCAATAAATGGAGATTAACATGGACTTAAGGTTTTATATTATTGGTCTTTCAATCTTAGGAAAAATTAAGCTTTCCTTGTTTGGGTTCAAGGTTTTTTAGGCTAAATGTTTTGTTTTCAAAAAAATAAAATGTCCCTTTTAAGTGTCTAAAGTTGTTTATGCCTTGATCTTTTATCTAGAGTTCTTTAGCTCATGACATGGTTAATGTGTTGTTTCATTGTCCTAAACTACTCCGGGATTGTCCAAATGAGCTTGTGAAGTCATTATCACTCATCTATTTTTGTCACAAACATTCGAATGTCCATGGCTTGGATTTAGCCTTAAGAAGTATGAGAAAAAAAAAAAACCTGTTTTATCCTAGTAGTATTATAGCCTCAACTTGAAAAATCAATTTCAAACCCTCAACAATTTTTTATGAATTTGCTAATATTCCTAAAAGGACATCAAATTACCTTTATAACTGTGTCTTTCATTCTGAATAAAGGAATTATGATTTTTCGAAGTAATGTTTTTTGGAACCTCGAGAATTAGCAATTTACATTTTGTTTGGGCCATTTTGGTCCATTAAAAGATTTTTCTAATTCTTTAAAATATATCCCCTAAAAACTTCATGAAATTCACTTTCCGAAAAGATATTGTCCGCGATTTAATGATTCCAAATGACTTAGGTATGATTTTTCAAAGTCCACTACACCATTTCCCTTGCATTTGATCTAACTTCAAAAATTATTTCTTCCCAGAAAGCAATTTTCCAAGAATTTTGGAATATTTTTATATTAACCCTTATCGAGTCACCTTTCAAATGGTATCTCATTCAACCCTTAAAACCTTAGGATAAGTCCAAAATAAAATAAAAAATGGGGATAGCATGATGCTATCCCCGTTTTCAACATTTATCAAAAGTAACCAATTTTCCTAAATACCGGCTTCAAGGCATTCGAATGCCTCTAAACGAGTCTAACCAACCCCCATCAAATTCAAGAACACGTGTCAACCTACCTTTAGGCTTAGATCAAGGGCGAGTATTTTTCCTAAATTTTATCAATTTTGATTTATCAATTCCTACATTTTTAACTAAAAAATTATCAGTTTTGTCAAGAAACATCAAAATCACACTTTTGTCAAGAAATAACCGAACTAGCCAATATTTCGCCAATTTAAATTTTTCAATCCCATTTTTTGGAAAATTGTCAAAAATCAAAATTTCTTTTTTTTTTTTCTAGATTTTCTCTGGACGTTAAAGTTCAAACTCAGTTTTCATGCCTCACACAACCAGTGGATCCAAACGCATCTACAAAATGGTTAACTTGGTTATTTCTAGGTAAGTAATGTAATTACGAGATACATTTCGATCATTTTTTCCTTCTTTCTTTTTTTCTGTGATTTATTTTATGCAAAATTATTTCTTTTTCATCCAACTAACACGTTTCATTTTTTTCAAATCGTTTTCAAAAATCATGAAGGTAATGCTTCATATTCGTGTCCCTCTTGTGCTTGATATGAAATATCATGTTTTCAAAATTAAATTGGTTATTTCTAGATGATATGAAATATCATCTACAAAATTGTTAACTTGGTTATTTCTAGGTAACTGATGTAATTACGAGATACATTTCGATCATTTTTTCCTTTTTTCTTTTTTCTGTGATTTATTTTATGCAAAATTATTTTTTTTCATCCAACTAACACGTTTCATTTTTTTCAAATCGTTTTCAAAAATCATAAAGGTAATGCTTCATATTAGTATCCCTCTTGTGCTTGATATGAAATATCATGTTTTCAAAATTAAATTCGGAGCTTTTTTTTTGTCAAAAATCTCTATATTTCTTACCTTTCCGAGACACATATGGGATTAGAACTTTCTTTAAAACCCAAATTTACTTTTTCATACAAATTCATGCATAAGAAGAGATTATATCAAAATAATAACAAGTCAAAACTAAAGAAACCGAAACCAAAACCGAGTTAAGACATTGCTAGAAAGTGTTAATTTCAAGTGTCGTGGAGAGGTTGAAACTTCCTTGTGTGTAACCAACTCTAGATCCAATCGACGAATCTCTAAACCACGCAGACCATGAAATCGATGCCTCAAGTTTTGTGACTTGGAATGTCAGTTTCAATAAGCATACGATTACACCTACCCCAAGTGGTCGGTGGCGATTCCAAGTGTTGGCCCCTTTGTGGTGGCCATCCAAGATCTGTCAAACGAACGATTTGTTCGATGATCCTCATTCACGATCAATAGATAAGAATCTGTCTTTGCTCGCCTCGTCATGTCAAAAAGGAAGAGTCCCAGTTGAAAGGGCGCTTTCTCACAAAGGAAAAAAAATTTTTAAGTCGCGCGCATTTTCTCTGTGGGAGGCACATTGCCGACATAATGTAAATTTTATCTTTTTTTATTTATTATAAAATAAATTTCATTTACCAAAGTCTTTTAATAGAAATAGGATTCTTATTTACAAATATAATAAATCTTATTATCAAATAAATTCATTTATGATTTAACCAAATATTTCAATATACTTAGAATTCTTATAAATGTGATAAATTTTGTTAATAACAAAAAAATATTTTAAATGAAAAAATTAATAATATAATAAATAACAATGAGTATTTTGGTCGATTAAAAAAATTATCATATTTATACTTTTGTATATATTATTATATTACCATAAAATCTTAAATACTTTACTTTGAAAATTATTTTCGAATAAATAATAAAATTGAAGACAAGTAAGAATTCTCATAGTAATTATTTTCATAGAAAGAATCCCCACGGTAACGCGAATTTCATCCTAATTCTAATAAAGGTGTACCATTCCTAAATTAGAAGTTAAATCGAGGAAAAAAAAAATCAAAATTCCGAAAGCTGAAACCACATGAAAGTTGAGACAAGCGCTAGCCCATGCCTACGTGGCAGTCAAATAACCATATCTTATTTATTTAGCAACTTGGAAACTTCTGAATCTCATACACAAAAATCACAAACTTCCAAACACACCATTTCTAATTCCTTTCCTCCCCTCTACTCGCCACTCACCAGCCATGTGAGTTGTTGTTTTTACGAACGAATCGAATTGGGTCAACAAACTCTCTTCTTCTCCGAATAAAAAAAAATGAAGCCCCAAATTCACATCACCACCTCTAATTTTAATCCTTTACCTCCACCTCACCCTCAAATACGGCGCCGTCTCCCTTCCTTAACCCGCCACGTCACTCTATCTCTCCACGCTCAGAACGACCGCGACGATGCTCGCCGCCGCTCCTCCGCCGACGAATATTCCGTTGCTCGACGCGCCGTTTTACTTACTCCCCTCCTCGCCGCCACTGGTTCTTGTCTCCTCCAGCAATCGCCACAGGCATTGGCCGAGGACATGACATCACCTTCACCGCCGGTGACTGCGCCTTCACCTAAGGTGGTAGGAGATGAGGCAGTGGTGTACGCGAGGATATACGACGCGACGGCTATAGGGGAGCCGTTGGCGGTTGGGAAAGATAAGAGTAAAGTGTGGGAGAAGTTGATGAGTGCCAGGATTGTTTATTTAGGAGAAGCTGAGCAAGTTCCAATCAGAGACGATAAAGAATTGGAGCTTGAGATTGTTAAGAATTTGAGAAAACGCTGCTTCGAGAGCAAGAGGTCGTTGGCCTTGGCTATCGAAGCTTTTCCTTCCGATTTACAAAACCAACTCAATCAGTTTATGGATAAAAGGTTGCTTTCTATTGCAATAATTTCTGTTTCTAAATAAACAATTTGTTATTTCCAAATGTTCAATCCTACAATATATATATATATATATATATATATATTATTGAACAATTGGTGTATATATCGTTCAAAATAAAGACAATGTGTTACAGCAAAGAAATTGGAATATGTGTATTTAAGTGTTGAAAATTCTTATAATTCAGAGTTATGTTGTCGACAGGATAGATGGAGAAGGACTGAAATCTTATGTTTCACATTGGCCAGCTCAAAGGTGGCAGGAGTACGAGCCCATTTTAAATTATTGTCGTGATAATGAAGTTCGCCTTGTTGCTTGTGGAACTCCATTAAAGGTACTTCTAAGTTGTCACATAGGCAATGGGATTTTGTACGGCTTATCCTTTTTGCATTGACTAGGCCATCATCCTTTCTGTGTTAACTTACTGCTTCATAATCCTATTGGGTTTGTTGAAAAATGCTACTTGCTATAATTTACACCTTTTTGTGGTGTCTAAACGACTAGAATGTCTTGTCTGTTTGTTGTAAATTTGTAATAGATCCTATTAGTTGTTCAGAAGACTCAAGTTTCGAATTTGGTTGTGCTACTTGTAGGTTTCTATTTTAAATCTGGGGTTGGGGAGGTTTATCAATATTCTCTGATGTAATCCAAGATATTTATGGTCTCCTATTGAAAAAGAGAGGAAGAAAGAAAAAATTTGTTTTTCTGTTTTAGTTTCATATCAATATTACGTTATCATTCTATCATTTCAGTTTGCGCACAAGGCCTAGTAAATATGGTGTATTCTAATTATTTTGAATATAGATCCTAAGGACTGTGCAAGCTGAAGGTATTCGTGGTCTCTCCAAGGCTGAGCGTAAGGTATATGCTCCTCCAGCTGGTTCAGGTTTCATCTCAGGCTTTAGTTCTATTTCACGCAGATCATCAATGGATAATCATTTCCCGACTCAGTCGATTCCGTTTGGTCCAAGTTCATATTTATCTGCGCAAGCAAGAGTGGTTGAGGAATATAACATGTCGCAAATTATTCTAAAAGAAGTTTCAGATGGAGGTGGCACAGGTCTGTTAGTAGTTGTGACTGGTGCAAACCATGTCCAATTTGGTTCTAGGGGAACAGGGGTGCCTGCCAGAATTTCAAAGAAGATTCAGAAGAAGAACCAAGTGGCTATACTTCTTAATCCTGAAAGGCAGTATTTGAGAAGAGAGGGAGATGTCCCTGTCGCTGATTTCTTGTGGTATTCTGCGGCCAGACCATGCAATAGAAATTGTTTTGATCGTGCTGAAATTGCTCGAGTTATGAATGCAGCTGGCAGGCAGCGAGATGCCCTACCCCAGGTTAGTTGTGATTAAGTCTTCATAGAAGTGCATATTTTATCTCCTTGACTTGATTGGCATTTGAGCCCTGTTTGTATGCATTGAAGGATTGATTTAAGTTTGTTCTCCTGTAAATTTTAAGAATACGTGCTGAGCTTCATCCACCTAGATTTTTTTTTTTTTAAACAATTTTTAACTCAAATGTTTCGTAGCAGTTGTGGTTCAAAAGCAAATCTTGATTTTTTTTCAAATCTTTTGCTGAAGACACACAGAAGCACATGCAGATGCACAATTTAACTTCATAAATTTCAATATGCGGTGGTTTAAACAATACGACAATTTGAATGATATGTTTTTGGATATATATATATATATATATATTTTAAGGAAAAGGAATATGCTTGTCCTATTTTTTAGCTGCAAAATCAGTATAGTTCAGCTCCCTCCAGAGCCTTGACAAATATCAGTAGTAATACTGTTTGAAATGCCTGTCTTTCCTATGTATTTCTGCAAGGTTCTTGAAAATGTTTTTGGAAAGACAATTACCACTTTAGGAAAATTTCTTGAGGTTGCTGGTAATAGATCCACAGGATGGTAAAAAGAAAACAATAGCATGATTGATTTGCTTATATTTAACAGACAATAGAATTAATGATAACCGTACACCTAGCTGCAGATCATGGATTAAAAAACTGGACCGGTTGGTTGAATTGGGAACTAGTGGGTTGTCCAGTCCAGTGCGTTATATAAAACCGATTATATACTGAACCAGGAAAAAAACCGTTTTAACTGGTTTGATATATTTTTTAATTTTTAAAATTTTCTTTTTTAATTATTTTAACCTTTAATCTCTTAGTTTTATAGTAGAGACCATACCTTTAAATGAAATATATTTTTTATTAATTAATTCCTGTATTTAATATTTATATAACATTAAAATCATTTTTTAAATATTTAAAATCTTGTCTAAATGTACCGGCTGGACAGGGAACTGGAGGTCTTGGCAATTTGACCTCCGGTCCAATTTTTTAAACCCTGGTGCAGATCTTGCCGTATCTCATATGATATGATTGATTGCAACCTAAGAAGTGCAGTTCCCTAAATAATTTTATTATTTCTTGATTGCTGCTAGAATCTTTCCATGAAATAATTGTTTGTTTAGGGTGTAACAGGTTAAGTTCTTCGATGTAAATTTTGAACTCAAAATCATTTAACTTTTTATTATGGTTTTGAATTTTTAATTTGCATGAGGTTATTGGACATGGTATCTTCGTTGGTTAGAAAGCTATTTCTCTTCCTTTTCTTCTTCGCCCTCCATAATATTTCATTTTTATAAAATTATCATTTATCTAATTTCTAAGGACAAAGCTCTCCTCTGCTCATGAAGATTAATTGCGAAAAATTTGTAACAGGACCTTCAAAAAGGGCTTGACCTTGGTTTAGTATCTCCAGAGGTACTACAGACCTTTTTTGATCTGGAGCAATATCCTCTTATTTCAGAGCTCACTCATCGCTTCCAGGTATATTCACTTTCAAGAAATGAAATTTATTGTAATTGTATCACTATTACTGTAGATTAATATCTGTCATGTTTTATTATTAAATTCACGTCTCATGAGGATGATACTTGTGTATGTTAGTTACGTGTATAAAGTAAACAAATAGCTTCCAACATTGTCCAAGTCGAAAGGTGCTCAAGCTGACTATAGATAATTTTGTTACAGGGATTCAGGGAAAGATTGTTAGCAGATCCCAAGTTCTTGCACAGATTAGCTATAGAAGAAGCCATATCGATAACAACTACTCTCTTGGCACAATATGAGAGGCGTAAAGAAAATTTCTTTGAAGAGCTTGACTATGTTATTACAGACACTGTCCGGGGAACAGTTGTTGATTTCTTTACTGTATGGCTTCCTGCCCCAACTATCTCATTCCTCTCATCTGCTGATGGTGCTGACAACATGGATGCATTAAAAGGTCTCCTTGGTTCAATACCTGATAATGCATTCCAGAAGAATCTTGCTGGGAAGGATTGGAATTTTAGTCACAGATTAGCATCTGTGCTTGTTGGTGGTCTAAAACTGGCTAGTGTTGGATTTATTTCCAGCATTGGAGCTGTGGCTGCCTCAAATAGTTTGTATGCGATTCGCAAAATCCTTAATCCAAAATTGGTTTCTAACCAACAAATTAAAAGATCACCAATACTCAAAACTGCTCTTGTTTATGGAGGCTTTCTAGGGACATCTGCAAATCTTCGTTACCAGGTAAGAAGAATGCTTGTCACATAATTTAGGCCGTAGCAAGAACTTGCTTTATCATGAAAAAACCTTTTGGCATATGTTGTTCTGATTCTTCATTTTTCCAATTGTTCATCTGTTGTGTCAGACACATATCTAACACCTTGAGAGGGCACTGAAGCAGGAGCATAGCTCTCCAAATATAAGAAAAGACTCGAGAAAAATTAATTACCTGTATCAGAAACATTTCTTCGTCCAACATTCACACCTAAGTCTGAGCAACATAGATTTCGGCATTTTTTAATGATAATTTAATGATTATTTCCTCCGTCTTGTGATTATGCAAGGTATGAGAATGGTAGCTGCTATATTAATTGCAAAAGAATGTTTTCTTTTCTTTCTGTTGGGAACAACTGAGATGATTTATCTAATCAAAGGATCAAGAGAATTT
The DNA here is from genome assembly GCA_038382065.1 of Adansonia grandidieri. Classification (NCBI taxonomy): domain Eukaryota; kingdom Viridiplantae; phylum Streptophyta; class Magnoliopsida; order Malvales; family Malvaceae; genus Adansonia; species Adansonia grandidieri. The sequence goes on along the minus strand of JBBYHK010000020.1, from coordinate 8,882,644 downwards.
ATGTTGCATTTTCCGTTGGCGAACTCTGGTCCCCTGATTTAGACCAGGACTCACACTGACTTCTCTCATTTAGAATGATACATATTTGTAAATTGTACTTTCAGTTTTGCCTACGATCTGCTTGATATAAAATTAAAATAAACTAAAAAAATGCAGATTATTGCTGGAATTGTGGAGCATAGAATTTCTGATGAATTTTCTTCTCAAACCTTTCTCGTGAATATGCTTTCCTTTTTTGTTCGGACTGTCAACTCCTACTGGGGAACTCAGGTTAGAATTATCTTTATTTGGTATTATCATTTATTTAACATTATTAATCTTAATGTCCATTGTTATATTTAGATCTTTAAGATCACGTCATGTTTTATCAACACTATCATAATTACAAGAACAATATTATTGCAAACTATGTAAATCACATGTTACTACATTAAATTATGTGGCCTGAGTGAAATTATGTTATTTAATTTGAACATGAACTGCATATTTGAGATGGGTTTCACTTTTCTTGGTTTCCTCATAGACCATTTCTTCATAAAGTTGATTAATGCACATTGAGATACCAATTAGTCTGGATCCATCTCCCCAACACTACGACCAATAATTGCAACCTTTTCCACTAGCAACAGTCATGCAGGTCTAGAACATTAATTCAGTTTTGTTCCTGACTTGAATGCAACAGCAATGGGTTGATCTTGCTCGCTTCTCTGGATTGCAAACTCGGAAGAATGAACAACCTTCTTACCAGACTCCAGATTCTCCCAATACTGCGGCACTGGAATGCAGCACTGCGGAAGAGGCCAATGTTGATGAGTTCAATAATCAGTGAGGCGAATTTGTATTAGATGTTGTCATTTTAATTTGTAATTAATTTTTGCTTTTTTGCCCCTCTCGACCACTGTAGCACAAAACAAATTCTTTAATACAATTTCTTACAAATTTTGGGGAACGCATGGATGGCATTGGAGCATTAGCCACAAATATGTTATGAGTACATTGATTCAGTACAGCTTGAAAAATCATCTAATGGGAGAATGATTGGCGTCATCCTTGATTTTGAGACCTTTTCTCCAAAACAAGGTATGTTGGCTTAAAAGTTCCTTTGTATATCAATTTGGTTTATGTAGATTCTTGGCATCAAGAACTTGCCTTGTAAAGCCACTGCTATAGTTTGCATTACGAATTTTCATCATACTGCGGACTCATAATGAAAGTCTCTGTTGCTAGCAAGGAAAACCCCAAGCATTGTTTTTAACTGTCTTTATCATCTGCCCGTTAAAAATACATCCAATAACAGAAACTTGATATTGGAATGTTATTTGGGGTGAGGGATGCATCTCTCCACAGTCCACAGTTTCTTTTCTTTTTTAATTAATTTTCTTGCTAGTGTTATATCGTATTACTATGTTACTCAGACTCGGGTGTGAGTGTCGGATACGGATATGTGTTAGATGTGAGTATGTTCAATTTTTTTTCTATGTTTCTTTTTTATTTAGAGGTTCATATCCTCGTACTTATGTTATAATATGCATTGGACCTAGGTACATCAAGAAAAATGAAAAGTTAAGGAAACATAGTATTATTGCCATGAGTGGTAGTATGATGTGCTGCTTATGCTTGGATTAAACTCGAGTTTAAAGTTTGTAGTTTCTATATCCAAGTTAGTCATTTTGGCCCGGGGTTCAAGGTGTTGGGGAGAGGAGCAGGGGGGTTTGGGGTTAGGGTAAATTGTGGGTAATCATTTCATGTAGCTCTTCTAATTTATTAAATTTTAACAGACATTTTAAGCTCTGAGAAAAATGTCTGCCCTTGCCCTTGACCTTGCCCTGGCCCTTTACTATTCTTAAAACAGGAGCTACAGCTTCTGGGTTGCTCGGCCTAGTGTGACTGTTGAGTTGGAACGTATTTGAAGATTAGAAAAAGGGGGAAAAACAAATTATCGGAGTTGATAATTACTACAACATTTTTGTTAGCAATAGTTATACCATTTCATGAGGATGCTCTAGATTCAGGAATGGCATCATTTGGATATAACATTATTGTTGTTGTAAATTTGTTAGTAAAAAGTTGGTCAATTTAAAACAAAATCTGCAAAATTCTTTTTGTAAAACACAACACATGGATAGCTAAATCTCTCTTGTTGAAAAATCATTTTAAGGATGAATAATCCACTGAACAGATCCAAACTAGCAGCCAGTTTGTCAATTTGTCATGTTGTTCACAAGACATCACCAACATTCCGCGACCCTTTCTCGACACTGAATTAACGTGGGACTCTGGAGTCACGGTAATTTCTTTATAATGAAATTTGCATTAATTCCGATGATTTGAAAAGAAAAGGAAAAAAGCAAATCAAACACACATTTGATTACGTCACACTCAAAGATGTCTAGGAAACTCGAGCAGGTAGCTTCATCTCTCAATCGAACCTTGTCATACATTAAAACAAAGCAAGATCCTTTATGATGCAGTTGTTAGCATCCGATTCAGCAACCCATGAAGAGTTATTCAACCATAAAAGTACATGACATAAAATGTATAAAAAAAAAGTAGAAATGGTATGTACTTTGGGCTCTTTGCACTCTTGTGCAAAATGCCCTTCTTGTTACAGTCGAAGCACTCTATTTTGCTTTTATTTGTGGTCTTTGAGTTTCCCATCTTTTCGGCTTCTATTTTTGGTCTTTCAGTTTCCCATCTTTCTTGAATTTCTTACAGAGGTTCCTTCTCTATTCCTGAAGATTGTTTTTTTGAAACCTTTCTTCTTTTTACCAATGGAAGATGAAAAATCTAGCTGATTCTTGATATCCATGACTTATATTTTGTGAAGAAAATGTTGAGTGATGTCATCAAAGATCTTGATATGAAGATTATCGCATAAATTAACCTTCATCAATTGCCACTCATCATCATGTGGGGATCGATCACAACTTGCACTTTTTACTCATCGGTTAGAGTATGCCCCATTTTTTATTTTTATTTTTTAATTAAGAGATCATTGCGAGACATTTCTTGCAAATGATAGCTTATGTTGTGACCAGCTTTCTTGGTGTAATTCTCAAAATTATACCAAACTTGTTCTTTGTTGCGTCCCCCATGGCCTTATTATATCCAATGAGTCTTTCTCGTGAGTATGAAGTGGACCTTTTGTTACCATATGGCATCATTGTCGCCATCAAGCTTAAGATTTGTTCAATTCAACTATGATGCCTTTTATGGCACTATCCATCTACATTATGCAATTCTGTACTCAATTAGCATATTCATTTACAACAAGATGTTTCCAAACAAAAAACTGAACCAAATAACTTCTTCACGCCAAAATGAACACCCCCAAAAAAGCTTACAGCATGCAACAAATTCATTCAGAATAAGTTCAATTATCTCATTCAATATTGTTTTGAAGTATCTTATATAGATTTAAGGTTACAACTCATATTTGACAAAAGTATATATTTGATTTAGCCTCATGTGAATCACAAGTGAAATAACATTTTATTCTAACAAGCAAAGGCCAAATACTTAAAAAAAAAAAAAAATTGTACATTCAGATCACATAGTCTAATAGGGGGAAAGGCACACAACCCTAATCAACACACGTTCTATGTTCTTTAGCCTAAGAGCATGCATACTAACCATCTGAGGCTTTAATTTGATGGATTTCATTTGAATCCATGAACTAGCGGAAAAGATCGATTGCTTGTTTTCCTATGCAATGCTCCCTTCTGAAGGATGAGAAAAAAAAATAACTAGGGCAGCCTTATAATCAACTAAATGAAGCAGCTACACGAGACAATTTCACAACCTTCCTTGCTCTCCAAACAAGAATGCTATTGCCTTTCTCTATCTTGATTTCTTAGCAATCAAGAACTCTCCACTCCTTAGTTTGTAGTATTCCGTAAATGCACAATAAGCCTTGATATGTCAGACATACAATTTTATACATTAGATATAAGCATAAAACTACTTAACAACAACTTGTGTTGGACAAGTTCTTTTTTTTTTCGTTTTTAATGTATATCCTCCAAGAGGCTTCTCCCGAAAGACATTTTTTGGTCCAAAGGTTGCTATGAACAAGTAAAAGGAAACAATTGGGAGTTGGGAACCCGCCCCCTTAGTGGGCGAGTTCCCAAGACTTTCCCCCATGGACTTAAACAATATGGGAAGGGGTTCGGGAGAACTTTTTCCATATAAGGAGCTCCTTCTCGAACCTCTTCTATATAATGAGCTTCTCGAGCTCAAATTGCATTAGACAATTTTTAGATTTTTTTTTTATAGTTTTAGTATTTTGTGGTTTTTTTTTATATTTAGTTTTTATTTTAGATGGCATCATCATTGTTTTCATTGTTTGAATCTAGTCGGAGTAATGTGCATACATCTATATTGTGGGACTATAAGGGAAAAGCGATATTTGTTATTATGGAATGAAATGCCGTTGGTGGGCAACATGGAAGAAGCTGAATATTAGGAGAAGGTGCTACAGTTGTCCTACTTACAAGGTTCATGATGTGGATTTTTTCGATGGCCAGATGAGCAACTAATAGAGAGGGCCAAATATTTAATCTATGAGTTGAAAAAAGAGAATGATGATTTAAAAAGAGAGAATTGAAGCTTGAAAATGCAAAATGATGAAGAAAGTTTAAGATTACAACTGAAGCCATAAATGAAATCAATGCAGAAGCAAATGATCTTGGTAATGGAAAATGCAGATTATTTTAAAAGAAAAAAGAATTTGTATCTTGCTAAGATATGTATTTCTTGGATTATCTATTTCTAAGTTTCTATTAATTATGGTTAAATGTAATGTAATCTTAGGCCTATATTTAAATAAACATTATGTATTTTCAACTCTTAATATGATGGTAATGATTTACATTGATGGTTTAAGGTCATTGCGGGTTTAGGGTATGTTGTGTGAGTATATTGCATTCAATAGAGATATTTGAATATACCAACGATTGAAAATTGAATATAAATATTTAAATAACTTCGACTTACATATAAGTATTAAATTTTATATTAATACAATATTTACTAGCATTATCGTTGATGCGAACTCTTCCTTAAGGTGCTAGATTGGTAAAGACATTTGTTATAGCTATGGGCTTTATTCTTGCATAATCCATAACACTTTGGTTGGTGTCTTTCCCTAAAATCCACTTTATTATGACTACAACTTGATTTTGGCTAACATAGTTGTGGACCATTATATTTCGATCAATAATCTCATGCTTGATAGGTTGAAACTCAAGCCGATAGATATTGGACATAGTCTCTAATCTATAAACATTGTCCACATATAGCATACAATCTATATAAGCATGAGCACAAGCAGCAACAATTTGTGATCAGGGGCATTTTTGTGCTTGAAATTTCTCATAGTCACACCAAACCACAACTCACTCCTATGGGTTTTCTAACTTTTCAACCAAAAAAGATTGATTTGCTAGCGTAAACCCATGAACAAGGTAGGAATTAGCTTTCCTTCGGTTTTTTTGCATGACATCTGTGACTGTTTCACAATATGTATGGCTTGCCTCCATCATTGCTATCTGCTTGTTCCTCATCTTAACAAATAGTTTTATCAACCCAAAATACATTGCTTGGATTAAAGCAGTTATAGGAAGATGACAAGTTTCCTTCAACACTGAATTCATACATTAAGCTACGTTTGTTATCATATATCCATAGCGTTTTCCCTCATCATATGACTAAGCCCACTTATCCCTCAGGATCCTATTAATCTAATTGGCTGCTTCTGTATTTTTCACACGAAATTTTCATAGTACTACTAAAAATAGGGTCCCTCAACTCATATGTAATTAAAATCATATATTAATTTATGGACTTATTAAAAATTTGTTAATAAAAATGAAAATTGAAAGGGTTATAAGAGATTAAATAATCATAAATGCGATTACATACTTATGTTAACAACTTGTTGATGCCAGTCTTTACTATTAAATCTCCTCATGAAATTAGCTGCAACATGTTGAATGCAATACACAAAATATGCATATGGATGTTTCTATGCACTACCTGAGTTTTTTTATGATAGATTTGATGTATACATGTCAATTAGAAATCAAGCAGATGCCAAATTATGTAGCAACCTTACCACTTTAGCAAATATCTCAATCGCTAAACAGTCGAATAATTGCCTTCTACTTTATTATCCATGCTTTCTTATAAGAGGTCATGTATCCATACCTATTTTGTATCTCCGCAACCAAAAATAAAACGAAAATAGTCGGATTTGCTTTGACCAAAGATAAAATGCATAAACAAATCATGTTAAAATCTAATTTTAGGTGATCTTGTGAAATTCAGGCAAATGTACAAGTATGAGGGCCATTGTATTTTCTAATCTCCTATACTTGCTTTTTTTCAATAATGTTACCCTTATGCCATAGTTGCACCTTAGGCTATACATTGTATACTTATCGTGATATTTGTTTGGTGTAGATTTGACAACTCTGTAATCTATAGAGTTTTTGATGTTATAGTGCTTGATAGGTAAAATCAATGCCTCTTTTATTGCGAATTCATCCCAACATAGAGATCACCGATGGATGGATTCCAACTTAACAGCATACCAAATGTATGAGCATATTCTAAAAATTTTGCCATACGCATTGCGTCCAGATTGAGGGTGCTTGTATGGGATACAAGCTCAAACTAATGAAGAGCCACTACCTCTACTAGTAGATGACAAATGAAAAATATTGATATTAATTGACGTTTGGGTTGAAGTCACCAACATATTCATTGTGGGGTCTAGATGATTGATCTGGATCCAAATTAGCATTAAATGAACTTGATCCTCTACTTTCCATTTCAACGCTTTTAACTAGAAACTCTATCATCATAGAGGTGTGTGGCATCATTTTTTGTGGTAGGAACTGTTAGTGGCACGGATGAGTAATGAAAGGATTCATAGAAGTTATTCATTAACAGCTGTGCATTTAGAAGAGGTTGACATTCAGGATTATCAAATGGCCATGACATTTGTGTGAGTATGTTACATGCATATGGATATTTAAAGGCCCACCACTACATCCTCTAGGTTCGTATATAACTCAATTATGCCGACATTAAGATATTGTTGATAGGTATCAAACATTCATCTCAAATCAACTTCATCTTTAACTGAGAGACTTCTATATTGAATACATCTTTCTCTCATAAAAATAGGAAGTTTATACTTGATCTCTGATACTCTTCTTTCATTGCTAGCTTTGATTTTTGTATTAATTTTGGTTTATTGTGATATTTTCCTAAACGCTAATGCTTTTTGAACAATTACTTTGGAAAGTAATACTTTCTTCATTGTTCAAAATTTATCCATTAAAGTAGACAAGTGCGACATAATTATTGCTCATAATGTTTAACTTATTTGCAAACAAATATTATTTCCATCAAATACCACCCTGTTTATCAGATATAAACATCAAGAATATTTTTTACAAAAGTTTAACATATTGAAGTAGACATAAATACCTATAATTGGCTTTAAATATGCAAGTAGGTATCCAACAAAAAGCTGACACTATTCATGTTCAGCAAAAACAACAAAGGCTAAAATGAAGAAGCACTATAACTAAACCCTAGGAACAAATAGCAAAAAGTAAGAACGAAAATGACAATGATGAACTATTATATTTATAGTTATGCAAAAAAAAATCTATGCATTAGTGTCATTTTTTTTTATAATCTCACATTTACTATTCATTAGTCAATTTTTTTTCTTTCATATCCAATACCCTATGCATTTTTCACATTTTTGGGTTTCAAAAAATTTACTATTCATTAGTTAACTTTTTTTCTTTTATATCCTATACCCTATGCATTTTTCACATTTTTCGGTTTCAAAAAATTTACTATACATTAATCAACTTTTGTTTCTTTCATATCAGAAAACAATCTGATACCACATGCATTTGTCATATCTTTTAGGTTCCATAAAATTTGCTATTCATTAGTCAACTTTTTGTTTCGTATCACAAAGAATCTAATACCCTATGCATTTGTCACATCTTTTGGTTCCAAAAAATTTATTATGCATTAGTCAACTTTTTTCTTTCGTGTTAGAAGGAATCTAATACTTCATGCATTTATCACATCTTTCGGGTTCCAAAATGGTTCCAAAAAATTTACCATGCATTAGTCAACTTTTTTCTTTCATATCAGAAGAAATATGATACCCCATGCATTTGTTACATCTTTCAGATTCCAAAAAATTTACTATGCATTAATTAATTTTTTTTTCTTTTATATCAGAAAAAATCTGATACCCCATGAATTTGTCACATCTTTCGAGTTACAAAAAAATTTATTATGCATATTTTTTTTCCTAAAATAAGATCTTTTTTTAATGTATAACAGTTTAATTTTTACTCTAGTATATATTTTTAAATAAACTACCAACTAAAAATACATATTATAGAAATGATATAAATGATATAAAAACATATTATAAAAAAGATCATAAATGATAAAAATAGAAACTATACCAAAAGATTTTTAAATGATAAAAATACATATTAGACCTATGATATAAATGATAAAAATACTTATTAAACAAATTAATACACATAAAACTTTATTGATAGGGCCTCTTTTGCGTGATTTGAACAACAATGCATAGCTCTTCTATTATGCTATGACAATACTCATCATTCAACATTCTTAGTTTCATTACCAAAAACGCTTCGAGTTTGATGTCTTGGGCCTGTTATTGTCACCATTGATTATTCTTCCTGAATGGCTTCTTCCTGAGTGGCTTCATCTGTAATATCTTAAATTGGAAATCTACCATTCACATAAATAACCACATCTTCCATGCCTAAAATTGGATTCCAACTGCTAGAGGAGCTAGCACCTATTGCACCATAAAAAAGAATAGTACTAGTACCACCGCAGCTTGAAACTAAAGCACCAAACTAGTACATAATAACATATATTTTAGACTTGAAGTCTGCATCATGGCTCATCCTCTGACTAACGTTTGGCAATGGAAAGACAAAAGGTTGACTTGTACATAGAACTATTTGATGTGTTCATCTGATAGTGTGAAATTATTATTCCTAATTTCAGAATCAAAAGCAATTAGTATAGAACGGTTTTTCTAAAACTAGATCCATTTTTTATGATTTTTGACCCAGTTTTACCATGCAACTTTAGTATATCATGCATGCCAATTTTGTGAACTTTGTCAAGGTTCACTGGTGCTTGGGGGATTGGTTATTGCATCCCAAACTGGAATAAGACCTTATCTGCCTAGTGCTACTCCATAACTTGAAAGCACATCAGCACTACATTTGCATGCCGGATGTGGCTATTTATGTAGGCTTCCATTGGGAGGCATGCCGTTATCTTATTAGAGCGATATGGCATCCATTAAAATTACAAAAATGCATAGAAATTATTACTGAACAATATGGCATCCGTTGGATTAAATACGCATATACTTGAATCTAACTATTTTAAAATATTTACTATATTAAAGGTGATGCATTAGAGTCTTACTTTAATACTTTTGAGCTCAATTGGGGTAAATTTATAATCCTTTGAATAGCACCATCTGTTTAAATATATATAAAATTTTAATAATTTATATGTAAGTATAACCTCTATACTAATGCTATATAAATGAAGTACTCAGGTTTATTACCTTAACATAAGAGGGCATATAGGTTTTTCTGTAACTCTCGGTGTAAGAAATAGCATTGATATCAAGCCTATAACTACAGTAGCCATTAACAATCACCTATGTCATAGGTGCATTTAGTTACAGCTCGGTAGAGTTCCTTAGATAATTACCCTAAATAGGTTGAACCCCAATTATAATTTTCAACCTCCCTGAAATCTCATAAAATTGAAAGATATATTAAATGAACTTAATTGCTAGATTTATCGAGCATTAATATTCATCCAATTAAGCATAAAATATACACTCTAGCAGCACATTATGTATCTCGTATAGTTGGATTTTGAAAGAATGTAGCAAAAGTCTTTTCTAACAAAATTATTCTGAATCTTGAGCCTTCTAAACATTTAGTTAGAGAGATCTCACCTAATAATTCAAAGCACACGTCATCCTATTCCAAGAGGCTCCCAACTAGTACTCCCAATTAAAGTGCAATATTTTCTAATGTGATCGTGCATTCATCGCATGAAAAATGAAATGTGTGTCTCCAGTCTTCATCGTTTAATCAAGGTTTTTATTAGTTCAGGCTCATATTGAGGGTTTATAACTAAAACTGTATGGTAAAATCTAAATGACCTTAGATAGTTTATAATATATGCATCTGGTTTTTCCAAAGCAAATTTATGTAGTCGTAACTCACTTTAATAATTCTATTAAAAAAGTCATTAGTTTATTAGTTATAAAATTATAAATTCATAATATTTTAAATATATGATTAATAAAATTTTAGTATCTAGTATAATACCTTTGACGATATATGAATCTCTTGCAATCTCAATGATGATGATGATGATGATGATGATGATGATTATGATGAAGGCATTATATTAATCGAAAATATGCCTTTGAGAAGAATTAAAATCTTTTGGCATTAAAATAACTTAATTTATCAAACTAAATTAATTTCTACAACAAAAAACTTTAATTACAACATAAATAAATTTTATTGTGATAATAAATGATAACATTATAATAAATTACAAAGTTCAATATCATATTCTTTAAATAAAAAAAAACTTAAATTATACCTTAATTTCTCAAACAAATTTCAATTTCTATAAAAAAAAACTTTAATTATCACAAAAAATATTATATTATAATAATAATTAATTACGAAGTTAAATATCATATTATTTAAATAAAAAACCTAAATTAAAGCTTAATTTTTCAAACAAATTTCAATAATTAAAAAAATCTTAATTACAACGAAACTAATTATAATCATAATAATAAATTATGAAATTAAATTTTAAATTATTTAAATAATTGAGGGGGCTTCAGCGGGGTCATAAACCCCGTAAAAAAATGGCAAGCACATTTTGAGAATTAGTCCTGAAATAACACGAAGTAAAAATGTTCCTAACATTATTTACATAAAAAAAAAAAAAACACTTCAAAACGTTCCCGCCATATTTTTGGTGATGGATTTTTCGTGTTCTTAGCAATGAAAATTGTCATTTAAAAAAAAAAGACTTAAAATTGCATTTAATAAAAATGATGGCAAAAATTTGCAGCGGAAAATTTCATCAGGAATACTTTTCTTGATAAAATTCTGTCAGACATAATATTACAAAAGAATTTTTTTCATCGAAAATTGCGATAAATATTTTTGACATAGTTTCCGTAGGAAATACCTTTACCAATGAATTCAATCGAAATTTCTATTTGCAATGGGAATGTCCATCAGTGTTCTAGACTGATGCAAGGATCAATTATTTGAATTTTGATCGAAAATCCATCAAAAATAGATTATTTTGATATAAATTTTATCGATAATTTTTTTCAACAGTGTATTGCATAAAAAAATATTTCAATGAAATTTTCTGTTATAGGAGGGGATTTTTTATTTCAAAATTTTGTTGCGACGAAATTTTCATTATTAGCGACAAAAATTCCATCGCAAAAAAATTCTAGCCATTCTATTTTCCCTTTTTCTTCTCTCTCATTTCCTCTCTCTTTTTTGTTTCTCCTTTCTTTCGTTTCTCTTTTCTCTCACGATCTCACTTCCCCACCCGACTATTAGTTGTCCCCCACCCCTCGTCGGTGTTTGTCTTTGCACGTGGCTTTGTCCAACTGTGACACTTGACTAGTCTTTATGAGATTGTTTATATCAATACATTCTTTTGTGTAAGTTAGCACTATATTACGATGTGGAACCCTTTTGGTAACAAGCTTATAATGCATTTAATAGTTGTTCTTCTCATCATTACTAAGACTAATTTTGCTTGCAATCTCCAAACTCCAAGGATCTTGAAGACAAAGGAAGCCTCCGTCCATGTTGGCCATGACATTGAGAAGGCTGAAAATGGTAAGCATCCTTTCTATTCTCGTGATTCCTCATGTCATGAATTCTTCGATTTTTAACGTTCTTAATCATGTATGCAATTCAAAAGCTAAGACAGAAGGCCAAGAGCCATTATGGATCTCTACGTTGTGACATCAATGATTGTTGAAACAACCATTTTTTTGAAGCCTTTTGAGGTAGAGACTGGAGCTTTGGAAAATGAGAAGGAAAAACAAACATCAGATTAGATCTATATAAAATTATATATATATATATATATATATGATTATAGTTATATAAAAAAATCATTACCGACGAAATTCGTCAGTAATAACTATCAACGATGAAATAATAAAACCCGATGATAAATAATTCTGTTGGTAATAGCTTTTACCAACGAAATTTTCCATCTATGAAATCAATTTAAAAATTTTTGTGTTTCCAATACTATTTAAAAAAAAGGTACTTAAATTCAAAATTTAATTTTTGACGAAAAATTTTGTCAAAAATAGCAAAAAATTTCGTCGGAATATATTTTCTTTAAAATTTTTTGTCATACTAACTTCAATATTTCTAACAGAATATTTCATCGGAATAAGTTTTCCGGCGAAACTTTGATTTTTTTTATGGAATATTTCGTAAAAGAAAAAGGCCTTTCTTATTTGTTGACATTACTATGTTATGCGCGTTCAAGATTTAATTACAAAAATCAGTATAATTAAATATCATACTGATTAAATATTATTTGATTCGAGGCAATGATTAATATCAGTGTGTTACAATCGGACATCTAACCCAATTCACTATAATCCATTGACTGCAACTATCATAAATAAAATATCTAATTCTATAAAATATTACGAGTACGCCTTCATAATTATAAATCCGATAATCAATGAACTTTCATATATATATATATATATATATATAAACAATGAAAAACATCAAATTTATTTTATTTATAAATATGAAAATATCATTTACAATTAACAATCCTAAACACAATCTTGTTCGTGCTTGGAAGTTATTTTATTGATACTCAACTTCAATGGACGCTTGGCTCTTTAGACTAAACAATGGCCTTTAATCTTACATTTTAATGCCTCTTCCGCTGCGAACGTATTTTGTTCCACCTGGAAACGCGCACAGGCTTTCTTAATTAGATTATATGAGAAGCAGGCATAACATATCAAAATACTTTTCTAAGCAAAATAGAGATTTTCAGGTCAACCGACATATTTAAATAAGTATTGTTATTTCCACACCGTATTAGGTTAAAGCGGCTAAAGTCCAACTCGAACACAAATCTAAGAGATCCTTTGATTTGGGACCATAAGTCATCTCTTTTTTCAAAAAGGAAATGACACTTTGTCATGTACTACCTTAAAACGTACAAAGTGTATCCGGGCAATCAATTACGCTACCTAATTGACGAGCAGCTTAGACAAACAACCTTAGATTTTGTACAACATTGGGGTATAATAAATAAATATGAGGTAAGACTAAAACCTTTGAGTAACTCGCTTATTTTCCGAACTGAGTCCTGAATCCATAACTGCAGCGTCCCACCGGTTTCTATCTCTCTGCCAGCCTAAGAAGACCATCAACAAGTATTATATCATTCAAGTGTCTCTCCAAAAAGTTTAATATACAATATTACAGTAATTTGCTTAAATGTGTATGGTGTATGTTTAGCAGAAAGTACAAATAGAATAAAATAAATATTGAATTGTAATAATTTTGTATTTATATAAAAACGAAGGATATGAACTCAAAGAGATTTGAAGGGTTAGATTTGTAAAAAGGTTCTATGTACGTTTGTTAGATTTTGCTACATAGGTAGAAAGAAAATGAGTAAAATGAAAAATTAAACTAAAAGTAGAAAAATGATTATAAAAATCTAATTATCGGATTAAAAAATTTTCATTACACTTTTTATTTTTTTTATCGAATAAAACCTTACTGTCAAAAGGTTAAAAAAATTAACCAAAAAAAAAAGTAATTTGAAATATGGAAAAATAAGAGTGTATTCTGTATTCAAAACATAAAAGAAAGCCAAATTGTATTTTTTAAGCATTGCTTGAAAACAGCTAATAAATAAAAATAGACAAAGATCATGAAAATATGGGATGAAGGACTTGATGATAAGAATGACCTAATTGTGTAAATAAATTCTTGGAAATTTACTCACAATATTTATTACTTGAAAGTAATGCGGCCAAATTTTATGTGATTAGAGATCTGGTAGACATGAACTTACCGAGTTAAGCACGCATTCTATGTGAGCAACAAAGAGCCCACTGCATTGTTTACAGTAATAGACATGATGGTTTGGATTCCTTTCTTCTTCACAAATGTCACAATAATACTCTCCAAGATCATCCTCCGAAAAGGAACTCATAAGAGTGAAAGGATGAATATGATGGCTAGATTTAGATGTAGGTGGTATTGCAATACATTCCAAGTGAAAGTTGAAATCACACTCTAAACAGCGATAAAACTTCTTATCTGGAAACCCACTTTTGCATTTCTTGCATTCATATGAAGTAGAATAACCGAATAAACTCTCCTTATCTGCCCCAAAGTAGTAAAGATTATGATTATGAGATTTAGATTTTAGGGTACGCCGTAGGTAATCAAGACATGCAAAGTGCAGGTAAATGTCACAATCTGAACAACTATAGCAGAAGAACCCGATTTCGGTTCTGCATGCAAGGCACCTGGTTCCAGATTCGATGATAAATGGGTGTAAGGGGTGTTGCGGATGGAATGAGTGTTGAATCTCGAGTGGTAATTTTTGAAGACAAGGCTCATGAAGATAATAACCGCAATCAAAGCAACCATAGGTTGGACCTGTTATTTTCATCATGCACGCTTGGCAATAATAGCGTGCTTTGCAATAAGGACTGGGAGTCGGCCAAAAATTCATATAAGCTAGCATATGGCTGTGGCTGAAATGAAGAAGCTTGGTTTTACTTGCTCTCCGTTTTAGTATTTGGTCCTTACTTTCAGGGGTTTTGAGAGTAGCGCATTTCACGTCAAGCTTGAAATCACACTGGAAACAAATGTAAATGAAGCCAAGAAAGACAATGTCTCGACATGCATCACAAATATATGGCCCAGATAAAAGATATCTAGTACGGAGGATGAGAGGATGTTGGGGGTGAAGAGGGTGTTGTAGCATCTCTTCGGGCAATGTAGCACATGCTTTGTGCATGTAATATGAGCAGTATTCACAAGCATAGCCTGCTTGAGCATTAGTTTCCAGGTCGCAAGCTCGACAGATAGAATTGCCAAGGAAGTTCTTTTGAATTGCCTTGTGGAATTTCAAGCGGTGAATATGATCGGAATGAGTAATCTGCAACGGAAAAGAAAAGAAATTATAGTGACGAAGCACTCCCTCACATTCAGATAAGCGAGTTCAGTTTTGCTATTTGGAAAACTATCTTAATGCGACGTTTACGGTACTTTTATAATTTCGGTTTTTTCATTGTCCATATTCATGACCGTAACTGATCATGATAAAATGCATTACGTCTGCAACACTCGATAACGCACATGCGACTGAAAAAACATGTCCGTAGTGTTTTATACCTCTATGTAATTTTGATTTAATTATAAGCTCATTTTGTATCACCCTAGCTAGCATATCAATGATTGACTGAGAGTTAACTAAACTGCATAACGAGACAAGGAAAAAGTATTGTTTCCTCGTAAAAAGGGAAGCTATAGTTGTTGACTATATTCATAACTATTAAGGAAGCCATCAATTGTTTCAAAATTTCACCTACCTCAAGATTGGTTGGAGATTCTCGAGCTCTTTGTTCTTCTGTTTCTTCATTTTCCATTGATTCCCTTACTGAGGCTTTGCTAGCCTCTAAGTCGAAAGTCCACCCATGGTTGCTATCTATAAACTGTGGAATGAAGGAAAAGAAATTCCCGTGTTACTTTTTTTTGCCTGGATGCAAATACTAGTCAGGTAAAAGTAAAATTTAATTTACTTTATCAGTAAATGTGCCGTTACCTTATCGAGTGCACACTCAATATGAGCCACATATTTACATTCTTTGCAAAGGTAGACGTGATGCTTTGGATTTCTTTCTTTTTCGCAGATATCACAATAATATTCCCCCGAACTCTCTTCTACAAATGAATTTGTAAGATAGAGAGAATGTATGTGATATCTATGCATAGAAGTCGTTGGTATTGGAGCGCATTTGAAATGGACATTGAAATCACATTCCACACATCTATAGAAAGTGCTTTTTTCTTCACCAGTATTGCAATCCAAACCACATTTGTTGCACAAGAAGAGAATCTTATTACCTTCCATATCCAAGGGATTGGGTCTATTTATTTGAATATAAGTAAGATTGTGTTGATGGCACTCGTGTTTCAAGGTGGGCTGGTATTTAGCACAAAAAAAGTGAAGGCCGAATATGCAGGTTTGACAATCATAGAAGCTGGATCGAACCCTCTGTTTACAAACTTTGCAAGACAAAAGGGAGAGTAAATTCAAAAGTGCATCTGTAAGATTGTCCGGCTTGGAAACATATCTGTAGAAGTGTAATGTAAGAGGATGTGATGTATGAAAAGGATGTTTCAAGGTTGTTTTCGGGGTCTTAGTGAAGCAGGATTCATGAAGGAAAAACTCATTAGAACATTCAAGACAACCGTAGGACATCCCAAACAGAGGCTTCTCGCACAAACTACAACAATACTCATACTTTTTAACCTTCCTATAGTTGAATAAGGCTAGTTCATGTTCATGACCCACATGATGAACTCGTTTGTATGTGCCCATAAAGCTATTAATCTGTTTCCTAGGGTTCAGATCATCAGTTGGAGAAGCACATGTAACATCAAGCCTGAACTCACACTTATGACAGTAGTATCGAGGGCCCCTGGAAAGACAGACACATTTATCACATACAAAATGGGAAAGTGAAAAATCATCATGGTTGTATATTGTAAGATTGTGTTGAGGGTGGAGAAGGTGTGAAATCTGTTTAGGTAGCTGACTAACTGCACAAGAGAAATGTACCCAAAACTTGCAATTTTCACAAGTAAAAGCCGGACCATCAATTTGCATAGCACATTTACCGCAACATGCCTCTTGATTCTTGTATTCATCGACGCATAAGTGATGCTCATGTAGGAGGGGTTTCACCTCCATTTCAATGAAAGATAGTAGTGTTATAGTGTAGGTAGAATGATAGAGATTGAGGAGACGGAAGGACAAGAGCACCGTGAAGGCCGGATAATGTTTTGAATATAAAAGCCTCTTTCGAAAACAAAGGTAAGGGGAAAAGAATATTTCATATTTGAACTATTTTCACTATTTTCACTGGATATTATTAAATATTATAACTTTGTGTAATAATTATTAGTATGTTATTATTCTTCCAATAGTAGCTTACACTATTATTTTTATATTTTAATCAGACAATTACTGTAGCACTTGTGGTTAAGAATGTTGTGACGTAGCATTACGCATTACAATTACTATTAAATTCGAAGTACTAATATATTAATTCTACATGTGTCAAAATAGTTATATTTTGATAATATAATTTTTAAAAATATTATAAAACAAAATATATTTTATTTCTATGATAGAATCATATTAGGTTATTAAAATGTTAAAATCATACTAGAATATTAAAATGTTAAAGCTATTATATATTTATTTTCATGTGGTTTTATGTCTGGTATAAAATATTATTTCACTTTTACATATTCCAATATGATTGAATATATGCTTACTTTTTTATCTATATTATATTTAAATTTCCTGAATAAGTTGGAAAGACAAAAAAATAAAATTTTAACAAAAAATATAAATGAAAGATATTTATGTCAATTACTTATAATATGCTATTAGAGTCAAAGCTTTGTTCTGTCGTTGCCTGTAACTTATTCTGAGGTTGTTACACAGTAGACCCTTTTTTTACCTTTGACAACATGTTATGAGAGCCTGTTAAAGTGTTGTTATTTCAGATTTGTTAAGTCTTAAATTGTCTATAATTTTTTGGTCAAATTGAATTGTTTCACTTAGGATTAATTGATTTTGAATTACACGTTGAAAGCTTGCATATTAATTACTAGTTAATTATAAGAACTTGTAAAGAATGACTCCGAACAATGTTTCTTAATATATACTGAAAAGAAGGAATAGAATATTCTTGCCTCGTTTAACTTGTTTGGAGCATTCGAAAGGATTGAGAACAATAATATTTTTCATGAATAGCTTGGTGGGAAGTATTTGGAAGAAAAGGAATAAGTATTGATATTTTCTTTCAATTATAACTTGAAAAAAATAATAATATTTGAGGTTACTTGTAGACCTCTCCACAAGCCGGGCAGGCTCGGCTTAAGTTTTAGATAGATCCATTATCAATTTGAGTTAGTCCCAATTGATATTTAATAATTTAAAAAACTATTTAAATTTGACTATAAAATATATATAAATATTAATATAAAAATATTTTTGAAAATTTTTATTAATTATAAACAATAAATGTGAATATGTCAAGTCAAAAATGATCTTAAACAAAAAATTAAAAATTTTTGGGTCGCAACTCAAATTGACCTGACCCATTGACACTTTTAACTACTTGTACGGTAAATCATTTGGAAAAATTTGGAATAACATTGCTTTCAATAATAACATGACAAACCGAGAGGAATACTTGACAAAATTAACTTGCATGAACGGTTTGTTTATTATTTATTTGTATATGCTAGATTTATTTAGCCTTATGTGCAAATAATCATTGGATTGCCTACCATTTCTTCACAAGCAATTTATACATGAGACAATGCTATGCTTTCAAAATAATCGATTTTCATATATTTCAATAAATATTGCATATTCAAGTTTTAATTTTTGTCTTTTATAGTCATTATTTATTGGTTTTCAAGTTGAGAATTGCATTCGTATTAAAATACGCTAAATCAATTCACTCTTTTTTAATTGCTTTGTATTGCCTTTCAATTCAACAATATGAATTTACAAATACACGTAAAACTTATTATACATTTTTTTTCATATTTTAATTATTTTGACGAAAATTTTCCCTTTATAATTAAAATTTTTAATGTAATTTTTTTAAAAAAATTTACACAAATTGAATTTTTATAATATTAAATAAAGTAGATTTCCGTTATTAAATCAATTATTCATTGATAACTCACTTATTTATATTTTATAATTGTAATTTAATATATATATATATATATATATTTACTCACGTTATGACAAATTCTAGTTACCAAATAAATATGTAATGACTGTATAAACTCATTTACAAAGTTCTAAAACCTTGGCACCACTAAAAATTTCCGTGCATAATAATATATTTTCATATCAACATTTTGAATAAAGAAAATTGAGCAAAACTCGGGGTGAAAGCTTTTTATTCTGCAAGCAAAGTCAAAAAAATTGACATAAGTTTATATATAAATTAATAAATAAATTATCATATAAATGTAAAAAAGTCATTTATTTTCCATTTTTGATATATAAAAAATAAAAGTTTCGTTAACAAGTGTTCTTAAACACTATTTAAAATTAGTTAATATATTATTTAGAGCAATGTATTAAAAAGAAGGATACCCAACAATATTTCTTAATATATATTGAAAGAAAGGAATATAGGATTCTTGCCTAGTTTAACTTGTTGGGAGCATTCGATCGGAAGAACCGGGAACAATAATAATTTTCATGAACGACTTGGTGGGAAGTATTTAGAAGAAATGAATAATTATGGACATTGTCTTTCAATAATAACTTAAAGAGAGAGAGAGAGAGAATTAGAGGTTACTTGTACGGAAGATCATCCGGGAAAGTCGGGCATAACGTTATTTTCAATAATAACATGAAAAAGAAGAAGGAATACTTGAGACCTGTCTGTTCAATCGGTTGGGAGCCTTTGAAAGGAAAGAATAAATTCTATTTCAAAACTTGAAAGAGATATATACTTAAAAAGTAGTTGAAAGAAATGATTCGTTATAGGCATTAATTAAGTATAGTTAAAATAACTAAGACTTTTGTTATTTAATATACTATTTTACAAGAAATTGAAGGAGTTTGGAAGAATTTAGAAAACTTGAAGATGTTTGGATGAAAAATTAAAGAATAATTTTTTTTTTTCAACATGGTGAAGGATAATTTATTGCATGTTAATTAGAGGTGACAAAACAAATTGAAAAAAAAAAAAAGAATTCAAATTTGTAAATTTGATTTTATCATAAATGTTAAACATTTAAACTCAAGAAAACCAAAACACGAAAAAGCCTAAAGTTGAAATAACCTAAGTCTAAAACAATAAAATAAATTATACGTTGAAATTTATATTGTTTTGACATCACATTTTGGGGTATAATTTATTTTTGTCCATATGAAATGTGCATTTGTGGCATGCTTGTTAAGTTTATTTTGTTTAATCAACTAAAGTAATCAAATTAAATTAATTTTATATTTTTTGTTTCGATAAAACGTACTTAATTACTACTTCAAATAAAAAAAAAATACTTAATTACAATTTTGTTCGAAAGACTCTTGGTGAGATTGCAGTTCATTTTAAAAATTTCATACGAAATGAAACTTGATATAGTGCAAGCGAATATGCTCAAGGATATTTACAGAATTATAAGTTGCATATGCTGCCTTTGTGCAGTGACAGAACGTGCATCTACGCCTTACTTATTATCTGTAAGTGCCAGATTAATTTACCTCTATGTACAAATAATCATTGGGTTGCCTATCATGAGAGCTCAATTTCTCACAAGATTCAAATTCTAGACTCCAAAAGGACAAAATTGGACATCAGCTCGCTTCCCCAAGCGTTGGTATTCTTTGTCAATGACATGTAATCTTATGGAACATTTTATCATTGCTTCTTTCGTAGAAAAGTTTTCCCAGCTATGTTGCAGGCTTGCAATCATCCTGCTGAATTTTTTAGCGAACACTACAAAAAGAATGGTTTGCATTTTGACTTGAGTAATCTAACAATTTGAATCATGTTTTGGGTTTGGATTATAAATTGATAATTTGTTTATTATTTATTCCGATGGATAATACTTTTATTCTTCATTTCTAATTATAATGATAGTATTTAAATATATATATATATATATAGTTAAAAATTTGGTGAAGTGAAAGCTCAGTAGAGGGAATTCGCCCCATATGTGGATATGCTAAGTAAACTATGTTCCATGCATTGCAACTGTGCCCTGCTGCAAAAAGAAGTTAGGAGTCTTCCAAACTTATACTTGGGATAGACACATAGGCGACTTTGGTGACATTATAATATAATATCCCATGGCTGGCTGTTGCAGCTTACGGATAGATAACCACCAGTTCCAACAACTCGCAATCGCTTAATTTGTGGTCATTTTGGACCAATCGAAATGAAGAACTTCATGATGAAAGGAAATGGGATCCTACTGTCACAACGGCTTTTGCAAGGTAATATATACAGGATTTCAGCAACGCATAACTGGTTAATAGGGGAGGCACAAATTTGGCCCCATGCATAAACGCGGAAATCTCCTGACAATGGAAGCTACAAAATAAACTTTGACGGCACGCTAGACTCAGAATAACAGAGGAAGGATTGACGTTATAATACAAGACTCAATGGGAGAGGTTATGGGTGTGCCCAACCCTCAAGAGCAATAAGGAACGATGTTGCCTCATGACAGCGGCAAAACCAACTTTTTGTGCACTGGACATTCAAACATCCCCATTGCTTTGGACATTCAAACAATAACTAATGAACTCTATTAAGAGTATTTATACTCATCCTCTATATGAATAGATCGCACTAGTTTCTAATCAACTTCTTTCGAATGAGTTTTACTAGTGTATCACATACGCATAATAATAACTTGTTCTTACTCATTGAACTTTAAAATTAGATGTTATTAATTAAAAGTTGGGTTTCCATTATTGATGTCTAATAATAAGGTTTAAACACATTCTACTTATAGTACTACTAATCAATTTATAAGGATTTTTTTCTTTCATGATAATATCTCAAAGTAGAGATTGAAACTCTAATATAATCGAATTGTTGGCTAATATGTCAAAACTCTCTATTTACATATTAGTATATGCTTTTAGACATTATTATCTCTTTCTAACAATTATAAGAAATAATCGGCATTGGTTGTGGCCACAACTCTTATATTCATTTAAAAAATATATTTCAACCATTCTATTGCCATAACTTTTTTCATACAACTTGAGTACAATTATACTTCTAATATAATTGGATAAAATAAACAAAAAAAGCCAATTACTTTCAGCCCTTTAACTTTAAGTATCTTTTTATTGGCTTTCCTTTTAATAAGTTGTAAATAAACTTATTAACTTGTATAATTTAAACATGCTAAATTTATACCAAATTTTATTACACTATGATGGTATTTGCTTTTATTTATTAATAGTTTATAAGAAATCAACACTCCCACCATATGTAAGATATCTATTCTTTTTATTAAAGAATGTTTTTTAATAGAATTTCAACTATTAAAGCTATCTTGTGTACAGATACCAATTCTTTGCCTTATAATATTTATAGTGATCACTTTATCTATCTCTTATGATAGTTAGACATTGGTTCACTTTATTTATTATTACCAAATGTATAAACCATACTTTATATTGCCTTTTTCAACCAAATAATTTTAATATATTGAGACCTCAAATCCCTTGATAAAACAAGACAATATCATTGCTATTTTTTATCATAACTTCTTATTATAGTCAATACATAACTCTAAACTTATTATATATATATACTTAAATAACATGACTTTTTATCAATAAACTATATATACACCAGTGTGTTCCATATATATATATATATATATTTACAACATAGTTATTATTATCAGACCATTACCAAACTTAGAAAGTGACTATTACTATATCAATATATATATATACATACACACACACTTCATGAAACTATTTATTGCTAATGACCAAAACCTTATCTTTCATCCAAATTGGTCAAATAACATTCATTTTTCTATCTTAATTTTTTCATTGTTGAGTTGTGATTTTTCAAATATCTTAACTTTTAATGAGTATTTTCATATATCCCCTAAGCATGGTCACTTAAGACAATTATCAATATGGAAAGCAATACCAAAGAGTTGACACAAGTCACCCTTTCTTTAGTTTCATATATATACTATGCGTCTCCATATTTTCTTTACAAAATTTTTTATCATGAAATCTTATCATGATTTCATAGTGTCTCATTTGGAGATCAATTTCAAATGCCATATATCATAGGTATAAATCCATTTTATTATATTTATAAACTAAATATATTTATTACCTTGTTTAAACTATATCACTAGTTAATCATATGCATTACCATATAAACTAAATAAACCAAAGCAAATTAAACCAAACAAGGTTGAATACAAACAAATTATGATCTCCAAATCCTTGTGACCAAATTAATGACTACTAATAAGTAGTAACACTTTTCATAAAAAGATTTTATATACTTCAAAATTAATATGAAAACACAAACATAAAATTTAATTCATGCAACATGAGCAAAACAAAAATATGCATACTTGGACAATCTTCTTATTATGTCTTGGAGTAGAACCTTCACCCACAGCAATAATAAGAATAATTGTTATTCAGAAAATATTATTAGAATATTTTACATTAATCAGTCCCAAATTTATGTCAAGGATGAAATGACCATTAATGGGTATAATGTTTACCCCATAAATAATATATATCTTTTAGAAAAAAGTTTCTATGAATCAACATGATTAGTTTTGCTTACCTGGGCTTATTAAAGTGTGAGATATAGGAAGGAAGATATAAAAATCATTAGCCATTCGCTCCTTTACATGAGTTATAACTAATATTATGCACCAATTATTATTTTCTTTCCTTGCATCTTGAAGTAAAAATTTTACTTACATATTAAAGTCTTAAGATTGTTAGAAAATTAGGGAAAGAAGTAAGAAAAGAAAATAATATTATTAAAGTAAATTGGCTTTGAGGTTTGTAGAACACTTTTCTTAAGGCTTTAATATGCCTCTAAGATACAACAAAGTTCTTAGCCTCCAAGCAAAATGGTGAAAACGACTAAATAAAAAAGTCTTTTATATAGATAACAAATAAATGTATCTTTCAACGAGATATCTTTTATAAAAGTTATATTGTTTTATAATAACTTTACATATAAAAGTTATGTCTTTACAAAACACCTTTACCATTCAAAAGTTGTGTCTTCAATGCAACTGATCATGGATTTGAGTTTTCTAAAAATATAAGAATGACCATCTACCAACATTTTAAACTATTAACAAAATGATCTATGTCATGGGCTGCTCATTGAGTGGAGTTTCTTAGTTATGCTTTTTCACTAGCTAAAATATCAGTAGACAAGGTTGCACTTTTATGGGTTTCTTGTGAAACGGTTTTGGTCAGCTTTGGTTGCTACTGGTGCAACTAGACCTGACAATATTAGACATGATTATATGAATAAAATATATATAAAATAAAAAAAATGACAGACACGACATGAATATTTTTACAAAATTTATAAAATAAGAATTATAAACATATTGAAATTGATATAAACATAAAATCTTAACTACAATTATGATACGATAAAATATATGAATATAATATGAATACACAAATTGCTAGGTCTAGGTGCAACATTGTTTTATTTTTAATTTGTTTAGATATATTATTATATAATTATATATAAAATTATTAGAATTACATAATATGTTATAAATTAAATAAATCTTCAAAATTGAAAAAAATCAAAATTACCAATAAATATTATAGTTACATGAATTATATTATATATTACATAAATTATTATGGTTTGTAATATAAATCAGTATTATATATTTTTATTACAAAAACAAATATACATTATTTATTTACATAAATTATGATAAAAGAAAACAGAAGTTGTAATATATAAATTTATTATATTTACATAAAAATTTTATAAGTTACAAAATATATTACTAATAGGTAATGGAAAGTAGTATTATATAAAATATTACAGTTACATAAATTATATTATTTATTATATAAGTATATTATTATAGGTAATATAAAAAAGTATTACACATTTTTATTGCAATTACATATATACATTATTTATTTACATAAATTATGATAAAAGATAATAAAAGCTATAATATATAAATTTATTATATTTAGATAAAAATTTTGTAAGTTACAAAAACATATTACAAATAGCAATAGAAAGTAATATTATATAAAACATTATAGTTACATAAATTACATTACTTATTACCTAAGTATATTATCATAGGTAATATAAATAAATATTACATATTTTTGTTACAATTACACATATACATAATTTATTTACATAAATCATGACAAAAAATAATAAAAGTTATAATATAGAAATTTATTATATTTACATAAAAAAATTTTCAGTTATAAAAATATATTACCAACAAATAATAGAAAGTAGTATTACATAAAACATTACAGTTACATAAGTTATATTATCTATTACATAGTATATTATCATAGGTAATATAGATAATTATTACACATTTTTCTTACAATTACACGTATACTATATGAATTACGTAAAAGATAATGAAAGCTGTAAAACATTATTTATTACAATCTACATAAATCATTAGAGTATAAGTAATGTTTATATGTAATATGTGTTATATGTAATGTATTTATGTAAATGATCTTTGAAAGTAATGTTTGTATGTAAAAAAATTATATTTAAATTTTATCAAATTACATATATATATTACAGTTTTACAAAAAATATTATCGATATTGTAATTTATTTATATAAAATATTCTTTTAATAAAAATAAATTATAAGTTTAAGAAAATCATTTACGTTTTTTTATTAAATATATTGTATACGGAGGAAACTAGCTTTTTTAGTAATTTTTGAAGTTACAAAATTTTATATTTTTATTTTATTTATATATTTTTAATATTAGCACTAAATAAAATATATTTGTAATAAATAAAACATATAAGTAAAAAATTAATTTTATGATAATATTTAAACTTTTTTAATTAGTTGGCAAGAATTATAACTAAATATTACGAAAACTACACATAAATATTAAAATTTATATAAATCATTAAAGTGTAAGTAATGTTTGTATTTAAAAAATATTATTGAGAATATATGTATGCACAGAATCTTCAAAAGTAATGTTTGTATATAAAATATTACATATAAATATTATCAAATTACATACAAATATTATAAAATTACATAAAAATTACATGCAAATAAAGTATAATTTTTTACAATTTATTTTTTTTTGTTAAAAATATTATATATGTAGGGAATTAATATTTTTAGTAATTTTTGAAGTTAAAAAATTTTATATTTTATATTTTAATAACATATTTGTTAATATTAGTAATAATTATATTGTATTAATGAAAAATTAATGTTATGATAAAATTCAAATTTTTTATTAGTTGATAAGAATTACAACTAAAGAGTACAAAATTATACATAACATTAAGGTGAAGATGATGTTTGTATGTAATATGTGTTATAAGTAATATATATGTATATTACATATAACTATTACTAGATTACATACAAATACTACATACTTACATAAAATATTACCAAAACTATTATGTATTTATGTAAAATGAAAAAAATAAAGTATAATTTTTTCCAAATTATTTTTTTTATTAAGGATATTGTATATGTAGAAAATTAATTGTTTATTAATTTTAAAGTTTAAAAAATTCTATATTTTTTATTTTATTTACATAATTTCTAAATTAATAATAAATATAATATATTAAAAAAGAATTAATTTTATGATAAACTTTAATTTTTTGTTAGTTGGTAAGAATTACAACTAAATATTACAAAAATTCGACATAAAATAAAGGTAAAGGTAATGCTTATACGTAATATTTATTATAGGTAATGTATATGTGTAAAGAATCTTCAAAAATAATATTAGTATGTGAAAAAATTATATATTAACATTACTAGATTACATACAAGCATTACAGATTTATATAAAACATTGCCAAAACTGTAATGTATCTATTAAAATAAAAAATAAAGTATAATTTTTTACAAATTATTTTTGTTTTTATTAAATATATTATATATGTAGGAAATTAATAAAAAATATTAATTTTTGAAGTCAATTTTTTTATTTTTTAATAATATATATGTTAATATTAGTAATAATTATATTATATTAATAAAAGATTAATTTTCTAATAAAATTTAAATTTTTTTATTAGTTGGTAAGAATTACAACTAAAGATTATAAAAATTACACATAACATTAGAGTGAAAGTAATATTTGTACATAATATATGTTATAGGTAATATATGTATATCATTTTTTACGTACAAACAATACCATATTATATATGAATATTTCTTACAGATTTACATAAATCATTTCTAAAACCATAATGTATTTATGTAAAAAGAAAAATAAAGTTTAATTTTTTTACAAATTATTCTTGTTTTTATTAAATATATTATATATGTAGAAAATTAATATTTTTAGTAATTTTGATGTCAAATTTTTTTTATATTTTTATTTTAATAATATTTTTTAATATTAGTAATAATTATATTATATTAATAAAAAATTAATTTTATGATAAAATTTAAATTTTTTATTAGTTGGTAAGAATTATAATTATAGAGTACAAAAATTACACATAAAATTAGGATGAAGGTAATATTTGTATGTAATATGTGTTATAGGTAATGCATATATGTAAAGAATATTTGAAGGTAATGTTTATATGTAATTTTTTGCATACAAATATTATCATATTATATACAAATATTACAGATTTATATAAAATATTATCAAAACAATAATGTATTTATGTAAAATAAATTATAATTTTCTAAAAATTATTTTTATCTTTTATTATATTATATATGCAAGAAATTAATATTTTTAGTAATTTTTGAAGTAAAAAAAATTTTATATTTTTTATTTTAATAATATAGTTGTTAATATTGGTAAAATTATATTATATTATATTAATAAACAATTATTTTTTTGAAACAATTTAAAATTTTTATTAGTAACTACGAATTACAACTAAATATTATAAAAATTATACATAACATTAGCGTGAAGTTAATGCTTGTATGTAATATGTGTTATAAGTAATGTATATATATAAAAATATTTTGAAGATAATATTTATATGTAAAAAATTACATATTGACATTGATAAATTACATACAAATATTATAAATTTACATAAAACATTATCGAAACTGTAATATATTTATGTAAAATATTATTATAAAAATTAAATATAATTTTTTAAAATTATTTTTGATTTTTTATTAAATATATTATATATGTAGGTAATTAATTTTTTAGTAATTTTTTATGTGAAAATTTTTTTATATATTTTTATTTTATTAATATATTTTTACTATTAGTAGTAAATATACTATCTTAATAAAAGTTAATTTTATGATAAAATTTAGTTTTTTTTTTTGTTAGTTTGTAAGAATTACAATTAAAAATTAAGAAAATTAGACATATATATTACAAATTTACATAAATCATTAGAGTGTAGGTAAAGTTTGTATGTATTGTGGGTTATGGGTAATCTATTTTTGCAAAAAAATCTTTAAAAGTAATGTTTATATCTAACAAATTTCATATAAAAATTAATAGATTACATACAAATATTAATAGATTACAGATAAATATTACAGTTTTACATAAAATATTGCCAAAACTTTAATATATTTATGTAAAACATTATTTCAAAAAAATTAAATATAATTTTTTCAAAATAGTTTTTATTTTTATTAAATATATTGTATTTTTAGTAAATTAATTTTTAGTAATTTTCAAAGTACGAAAAAATTTTATATTATTTGATTTTAGTAATATATTTTTTAACATTAGTAATAAATATATTATATTGATAAGAAATTAAGTTTGTTAGAAACAAATTGAATAAACTTGATTTGAAAAGTTGTCATCGTAAAATCTTATATCCAAAAATTGTACTCGGCGATTATAAAATAGATTATATGCAAAAATAATATAAGTTTGGTCCTACTGAAATTTTACACAAAATTCATTTTTTGCAGCTCCTCAGCGTTTCAACATAATGGAAATTCCCATTTCTTTCCAGAGGCACTATGAGGCTCTATTATGGAAACAGAAATGTCTTGCACACCATCTCCAGTTTTTAACATTCAAATCGGACATATTCATCCATTACTAATTTAGGTAGGATAATTAATATTGTATTAGATTTCAAGTTTATTATATTATGAGCCGTTTCAAGCTCGTTCCAAACTGAAATTTGATAAGAGATTTCAGACAAAAAAGAACCGCAAGCCCAAGCTATGAACCTTTTTAACTGTGGCTACACAAACAACATCTCTTGGAAGTTCAAGCAATATTGAAAAGAAGAACCAGCAATTTTTTTCATTAACCAAACAAAAATTGGCATCCAAGCTACAATTTTTTGGACGAGTATCCACAACCTTTTAACACTAAAGAGAGAATCACCATTCTAGTAAATATTCTTAAAGAAGGGCGAAGAAGGCAAAGAGAAACAATACAGTAAGAAGGTGAAGAAACATTAATCTGTTATCAAACGAGAGAGAATCTGAACTTTGGTGGACTCAGCTGTTGTAAGGTATTGTTGATGCTAGAACCACTTGCAGGGGTGAAAAACAAATAGTTAGTAATTTGCATTGATCAAATTGTTGAGACTATCAATTCAGCAAATTTTAAATATGGTGTTACGTGGATCGGAAATACTTCTCACAAGCGGTTCCCAGATCGCTATTTTCTGGAGAATTAAAGATAGATTAACATTAAGACATTAGAATTAAAGCTATAGTCTTCAATACGAATGACAACAACTCAAACAATTGACTAACACGGTTCTAGATAAGAAATAAGAATATTGCAAGATTTCGATAATTAAAAGAAATTTAGTCTATTCAACATATGGTATCAAAAAAGGTCATAATCACATAAGATGCAAACTTGTAAAGAAAAATAAAAGTTCGAATTCATCAAATCATATTTAAAGCACTAAGCTGATAGGGCTAAGTATCCTACTAACTTTACCTATTATAAATAGTGAACATTAAGCATGATACTAACTTCCTTTTTCTTCTTTTAAGCTAATTTAGTGTTTATTCGATGACTAATAAGCTATAAGATATCCCTAATTCATAAAAAACACATTTGTTATAATTTGAATTCGTGCAAAGTTGAACAAAGGAATTAATTTTACAAAATGATTAAAGAGATCAATTTAACAAAAGTGCTAGACACTAAACTCGTGATCTTTTTACATATAAAGTGAACATTAAGCAAAATACCAACTGTTTTCTTTTATTTGGCCATTTTAGTGTGACTAATAACCTAAGATATCCCTCATTCATCAAAAACACTCATAACAATTTGAATCCATGCTAAGTCGAACATAGGAAATAATCACAGAAAATCATTAAAGAAATCCTTTTAGCAAAAATGCAAAACACGATACTAAAATCAATTTCTATCAATTTTGCTCCGACTCTTTATTTTTCTTGAAATACCTATGTTGATGTATATCTAACTATTAATATGGGGTATGAACATCCAAAACCCTCTAAATATATGGAAAGATTTTTAAAAAATTGAATATACTCATGTCAGATATATATTCATATTCAACACTTTGTATGTTAGTAATTACTTGTTTGCCTTGTTATGTTTGTTTGTAACGTTGAATTTACTATAAAAAGAGCTTTGGACTCTCTTTAACATTGCACCATTGTGATTACATTTTAGTTTTTATCCTACACAGTTGTTTATATTCTTGGATCAAATTTAAGCCACATCCATATACCTTTATGATGCTTTTATTTTGTTGCTCATGATGGATGATATTCAAACCTTATTTTGATAATATTTTCTTCTATAGTGATCTTGCAACTCCCTCCCTTCGTTGCAAAAATTCTATAGCTCCTCAACATTTTAACAGAATCTTTGTAGAGGCCTCCACGGCTTCGTTACAAAAACAAAACTATCCTACACGCCATCTCTAATCCTTTTTCTTTTTTCAAATCAATTGCTATTTTCTTATATTAAAAGCAGAATAAGGAAGTTTTTCTCCATAAATGACAATGTTTATACAAGATGATTCTCCAAACTCCAAATGTAAAATCTACTTACTATAAATTAATCCCAACACAAAAAAATATTTTACCGTCCAAAATCAAGTTGTAAATCTCAAAGCTGAATCTGATCAAATCAACATAGCTTTAGCTTCAGAACACAACAAAGATCTACAAGAAGAAACAATAAAATTTGCAAACAAACCAAGTTTATTTTCAATCCTTACTTCTCTCTCAACAAAAACACAAAAAAGGGGGTTGTAACATAAGATTGAAGACAGTAAAACATAAAGATTTTTAATGAAATCTTAAAAAGTTAAGATGAAATCCTGAAATTTGAAGGAGTCCAATGACAATATAAAAGATCCAGACTACTTTTTAAATAAAAGAATAGGAAAAAAAAGGATGATTGGGACTTGGGAGGGATCAAGGTAAGAAAAGGGAATGAAATTCATAAGGTTAATAAATTCATAAACCATCAACAAGACAAGTTGATCAAAAGCTCATCGTGGTTTGCCATTGATCTCTCTTGATTAATTAATGACAATTGAGAAAGATAATGAGATGATTAGCTACTGAAAAGCAAAACGAACAAAAGGGAAAGAAGAAGATATTTAGGTTAAATGTTAGTCGATTAACACGTAAACCGATTTTTTTTGTCTTCCTTAAGCAACGATTGAAATGAAGAATTTTGAATCTAAGGGTTAATTTTATTCTAAGTTAATAGGAAGTTTACTTTAAAAAGCTGATTTTAAAATTTTCCCTCATGGGCTGGGTTAAACGAAGATATATATTGGGCAAATGAGTCCCTATATTTTCTTTTTGAAATGCTCTTGAAGATGTTGTACCTTCCTCGTAAATGAATAAAAGTTCTTGTTTAATAAAAAAATCCATGCATAATAATACACTTTAATATCAATAATTTAAAGAAGAAACGGAAAATTGTGAAAAGCACCTTTGGTGGGAGATGAAGTTTTTATATTATATTGTGAAAAATTGATATATGTTATTTATATATTTAAATTAATAAATAAATTATTAAAATAAATGTATGAAAATCTTTTAACTTTCATTTTTGTTATAATATATATATATATATATATATATATAACCACTCATTTAGATTAGCTAATACATTATGAGTTTATATTTGTTACATTGAAAGTGAATATATTTATATATAGTCAGTAAAATAGATGATATAATCTTATTAAAAATTTTAAAAATAAATACAAATAATTTTATCTTCAATGAAGTGTTATATTCATCTTCACTATAAAATTGTTAATGCATTAAACATAAATTAATATATTGTTTACCAGAATTTATCATATCCACTTTGTAGGTGAAAAAGTTCAATTTTTTTTTTTAAGAAATTATTTTGTTTTAAAAAATAATATGTTAAAGATAATAAAAAAATTATTTTTTAATTGAGTTATTATTTTTTAAAATTAAAAGAAATATTAAAAAAATAATTTTTTAAGTAATTATTTTTTAAGATTGAAAGATTTAACCAGTAACCACCCTTAATTTTATTTTATCTTTACTAATATAAAAAGAATAACTGAATTTTGTATTATAAGTCAATTTAGTTACTCATTTTACCAAAATATTTGAAAATATAATTAAAAATAATAAAAAACGAGTAAATATAATATCAAAAAAATATTTATTTAAACACTAACCAAAGTGAGTGCAATCAATTTTAGTATCCATAATTTTAATTTATTTTTTAATTATTTCTTAATTAAATTATATCACAATAACATCAAATTTAACCAAGATTTTGTATGTAGTATGGATAATAATAATAATATTATTATCATATTAAATATAATAATTAATTATTTTTTTAATATTTTTAGTGTATTAAATGAAAATATTATTATATATAAATAATCTAAAAAACTGCCGTAAGATCCGCCGTTAGTAAAATTTGTTAGGTAGTAATAGAAAATTTAAGCAGGGAGGCGAGAGGAACCAAGGCCCAGCCCGTGATTCCCTGTGAAACTTTGAAGTCTTAATCTTAAAAAAGGGGAGATATTGTAGAATCAGGAGAAGCAGAAGCAGAAGCATGGCAACCATAACAGCAACACAACAGCACCACCATCCAACGTCGCTAGAGGAAGTCCGTACGCTTTGGATAGGAGACCTTCAATTTTGGGTCGATGAGTCCTACCTCAACTCTTGCTTTGCTCACACTGGCGAGGTTCCCATACTCTCTCCTTCTCTCTCTCTCTCTCTCTCTCTTTATATACCCATAATCTATGTCTCTGTCCAAAAAATTCTGGGTTTTGTTCTTTTGGGTGTTTGAATAAATTTTTTGGTTGTTGCTTTTGATGATCCTCTGTAGTTATTTTTCTAGGCGGTCCCTTTCTTTTATATATATATATAATTTTGAATCTAATAAATGCTATATATTGACAGGGATGTTGATAAACTACTAAGTTTTATCATGATCTTAAGATAATCTTTTACATTTTGTTTAAAGGAAAATCATAAATTGATATATTATCTGATAAATAATCGAGTTCGATAAGAATTCTATCAATTTATTAAAAAATTACTTATGAATCAATAGGCTACCATTTATACCTCAAATTATAACTTGAAAATATTTTTATGGCACATGGTGCAGGAAGAGCAAATAATAGGGATTTTTTTTCTTTAAAGAAAAAAGACATCTTAAAAGCAATGTGACATGAACTGAATAGGGATTTTTGCGTGTGAAAGCATTTTGGCTGCTAGTGCAAAACCTAGGGAATACTAGAGAGGTTTGTAAAAAACTATACATTAATCGAACCAACTTACTTTTTGGCTCGGGTATTTTCAATGAGCACAAAAAAGTGTCAGGCTAAGAATCTAACTAGTGCTCAACTGATAAGACAGGAGGTTAAGAGAAGAGCTTTACTAGATTGTCAAACAGCAGGCTCGTTGAATTGATATTGATTAAAAGATGGGATGCAAGCAAATCTCTGTCTTGTGTTCTATTATGTTGTTATAACCTCAATTGTTGATTCAAGCAATCATCAAACTTGAAGAAACTACTCTATGGAATTTTCTGGGCATTTTTTACAAACGCTCACAATAATTTGGTCAAATTAAAGGTCAGTTAGCATCGGATGCCATTGTATGCTAAAGTTTCATAATGCATTTGTTTGCTTCTTTGTTTTTTTAATTTTTTTAATTTTATAACTCAACCATTGTAGTTTTTAATAGATGTTGGCTTTGAAATGAACCATTATTTCCACTCTCTGCAGCTAGTCTCAATAAAAATTATACGCAACAAGATCACTGGCCAGCCTGAGGGATATGGATTTGTGGAGTTTGTTTCTCATGCAGCAGCTGAAAGGATACTGCAGAGTTACAATGGTACACCAATGCCTGGAACTGATCAAATGTTTAGGTTAAATTGGGCTTCATTTGGCATTGGAGAAAGACGTACTGATCCTGGGCCTGAGCATTCCATTTTTGTTGGGGATTTGGCACCTGATGTCACAGATTATCTGTTGCAAGAGACCTTCCGAACTCACTATCCATCTGTTAGAGGTGCCAAGGTTGTGACTGATCCCAATACCGGACGCTCAAAGGGCTATGGATTTGTTAAATTTGCTGATGAGATTGAGAGAAATCGTGCTATGACTGAGATGAATGGTGTCTATTGCTCAACCAGAGCTATGCGTATTAGTGCAGCAACACCAAAGAAGACCACTGGTTTTCAGCAGCAATATGCTGTGACAAAAGGTCATTCTTCTCATTAACTTTGATTGAACAATAAGCGTTGCCAGATTAATTTATTCATTTTCTTGCTTGCCTCAAAAATCATGTTATCCTTCTGTATTGTCCATTGCCCTCATGTGGCTGTCCTCAATTTCATTGTGTTAGAATTATTGCCATTTGAATACAAAGGTGCATCATGCATGGTGAAAAGAAGGCATCACTTGATAAATTTACTACTGATTTCTCTTTATTTTTTTTTTAATTTTTTTTTTTAATTTTTCTATGGTGGCTTAATGAACTTCTATTAAAGAGAAGCAAATGAAAAGCTGTCATAGCAATTCTCATGGAATTGAGGATGAATTTTGCATTCTATGCATGCCAGATCATGAATTAGTAACTATAACTATTCTCCCAAAAATCCCAATTATTTCAAGCTTTCTATTTTTGGAATGGAATATTTATGAAATCCCCATAAATAGGATCAAATCTTACTCCATGATATTTACATGAGATTGCTCTTTTTTGTTCTTAAGCAGGTCTTAAAACGAGCTCAGTTGATACATGATTTACGTTTCATCTTTCGTTTCCTTTTTGTTTGTTTCGAGGAATATATCGATCAAATCCAATTCTTTTTCTATAGATCTTTTTTGGTCGAGATGTATGGATCCATGGATCTATGTGTCTATGTTGGTCTTGTTCATGGATTAAAGAAAATATGCAAAAGCTCTATTTGCCTATGTCATTCTATGAGTCTCTTCCTGTTTGCATGTGACATCCCCACTCCCTTGGGAAGCATCTACTAATTCGGAACTAAATTTGAAAGCTATATTTCGACCTGGACATTTTCGGGATGCCATTAATAACCAATTAAATAATATTTCATATACTTTGAAGATTGCATCCTTTATTTGTTGCTTTGAAAATATTGTCCAACTGTATTTATATATCTTTTTTGTCTAACAATAAAACAAGTCATACTACAATTCATCCTTTCCATGGCAGTTTAGATTTATTGATTTATTTCACCTTTTTTATTAGTTTAGTTGAAATGTAAACATGATGAATATCAACATGAATTCTTGTTTGGTGTGCGTGCTAAGGACTTAAGTACCTGTGCCAGTATCCGTATGTGCATTGCTGTTTGATATTTAGCTATATTAGATATTACATACATGTATGCATATAGACTTACGTGGACATATGAAGGAGGAGAAATTCTAAAATACACTTTCCCATGGTTTTTCTACAGCTGTGTATCCAGCTCCTGCCTACACAACTCCTTTGCAGGTGCTTCAACCAGATAATGATAATACTAATACCACAGTAAGTGAGGCATGCTCGAGTTATTTTAGAAATTATCTTATCTTTTTAACTAACTACCCTATCATTTGAAGATTTTTGTTGGCAACTTGGATCCAAATGTCATGGAAGAGGAACTGAAGCAATTCTTTTCACCATTAGGAGAGATTGTATATGTCAAGATTCCTGCATCCAAAGGTTGCGGTTTTGTACAGTTTGCGTCAAGGTATGATTAAACCAGTCTCTGCAAGCGTTTTCCACCAGTTTCTTTTAGGGGGAGGGGATAGGATGTAATCATTTATGATCTTCATTTTACTTAATGACTTTTAATCTTTTTAACTTAATTTTTGATTAATTACAAAATGCCATGTGTCAATTGAAGTTTCTTTTAATTAAGGAATTTCCAATTAAATTATGCATCGGCAAGTAAAATTGATGACATCATATCTGAATTTTCTTTGTTTTATTTTTTATGC
Organism: Adansonia grandidieri; assembly: GCA_038382065.1. Taxonomy (NCBI): domain Eukaryota; kingdom Viridiplantae; phylum Streptophyta; class Magnoliopsida; order Malvales; family Malvaceae; genus Adansonia; species Adansonia grandidieri. The sequence continues at coordinate 8,845,966 of JBBYHK010000020.1, read as the reverse complement.
AAAATTTGTGTGTACAAACATGCTACGGTTTTCTTTCTCATTATGCAAGAATTGTATTAAGATTAGTGATGGAGGGAGATGAAAGATTTGACAGCAGAGACAGTCAAGTAGGATTCCCTCAGTGCCTTTTATCTTGGTGTTGTATATCAGTCAAGTTTTTCAATTGTCTTTCCTTAGTCTGATATAATGTGTAATAACTTTTGTATTTCACCATTTGTCATCTGCAGGACATCTGCTGAAGAAGCTATACAGAGAATGCAGGGGCAAATGATTGGTCAACAAGTCGTCCGCATTTCCTGGGGTAGGAGCCCAACAGCAAAACAGGTGATATTTCTCAGATATCAAATTCACAATTTGATTTAGTTTTATGGAAATATGCTTTTAGCACTTTTTATGCCCCATAGAATTGATTTTGGTTTTATTTGTTTCCTTTGAAAACAGCCTCCCCCATCCCCAATGTAAAAAAAGAGAGAAAAACTGTTATTTTATGTCAAAAATAGGATAAGATGGACAGTGAATGAATTTACATTGTTATAACTCATTTATTGTCTTATATTTTATTTGAACTGCTATTTCACCATATAAGGTTGTTAGATTTAGATGAACATAGTGTCTATGGTCAGTACGCTTTTCTAGGTAGCTATTATGCTTACTTTGCTTGATGATATTTGGCATTACTTATTTTAGGACCTACCTGGTACCTGGGGTACGCAAGTTGATCCAAGTCAGTGGAGCGCATACTATGGTTACGGACAAGGCTATGATGCTTATGCTTATGGAGCTACCCAGGATCCCTCTCTGTATGCATATGGTGCATATGCTGGCTATGCACAATATCCTCAACAGGCAAGAGATTTTGACGTATTAGTATTGTCGCATCTAACAATCTGCCATTATTGTTGTCTCATATAATGTTATATTTGTATCAATATTAGAAATAATTTTGCAGTGTACGTTACTGGAGTTGCAGTCATTATTTTCAAAATTCAACCATGTTGGTCATTACATTAAAGGATGAATCATGCAAGACAGAGGAACCACTTCATGAAACTAAACATTTGTCCCACTGCTCGTTTGGCACTTTTGAAGCTTTAGTACTGTGGTATCATTCACATTTTGTTTTTATAGAATCAAGCGAACCTTCCCCGCATTTACCTATGTTTGCAAAAGTCCCCGTATGCAATGTACCAAGAAGGTTAGAAGTCTATAATGTGACTTCCAGTTAATGATCTAAGTGCGCTTAAGAAGGTGAAGCACTTTTAGCTAGCTACGCTAAACTTAAGGCTTCTTCAAGTAACCTGATTATTCTGAATGCCATTAGAAAAGTTGCAGTAATTTAAATGAAACCTAAATCTGCTTAAAATTTACTAGGAGATTTATGATTTGATTTGCAGGTTGAAGGTTCTCAAGAAATGGCAGCTATGACAGGTGCTGTCCCAGGTGTAGAACAAAGGGAGGAGTTATATGATCCATTGGCCACACCTGATGTTGATAAGTAAAGTTTCTCTCTTCTGGTTCTATGATGAATTGTGAGTCAATAGTTTCTTGGATGATTAATTCAAGTCTGATTGTTATTGCTAGGTTAAATGCCACCTATCTCTCTGTTCATGGAAGTGCCATATTGGGGCGGCCATTATGGCAGAGAACCTCCGTTTCGCCGCACGCTTGAGCCTCTACTCTGCTGTCACTTAGTCATGGTGATCATTAGCATTTTATGTGGTCATGTGGAAAATCATCACTCTCATTTAGTTGCTATAATCTCCTAACATGAGATTAAGAGGAAATGACAAGGATTTCTAAAGTATGATGTTTCTGCTCACATTTGGCACAATTGTAGTGCCTTAAGAGTGCCCTTAAGATAAATGGTTACACATTATTGATTTTAGCTTTTTCTATTTGTTTAATATTTTCCAGAGTTGGTCCCTGTATGTTCTCGTGTAGATTAGTTCATCTTACATTGATAGGAGAGGATTTAGCATCATATCGGGGTGGATATCTAGGTTGTTTGAGACCTTAAGCTTTTCTTAATTGAAGGTACTTGGTTTTTGCTCTAACTGCAACTTGTGAGTGAAAAAAGAAAAGAGAAAGAAGAAAAAAAAAAAAAAAAAAAAACCTGAAATACCTCAGCAAAGGGTGAAGTACGAAGGTATTTAGCTTATTTCTCATCACTGTCAGCAAAGCTCGTTTAATTGGGAAAATGTTCAGTCAATAACTATAATCGTTTTTTAAGTAATAAAGTGAAACTATTTTGTTGGAACTGAAAACTCCTGGTTTGATGGATCCTCGGGCATCATGTTTCTGACAAAAAATAGCCCAAGGCCGAAGCAATAGTTAATCGTCCCAGCAAAAGGCAAAGATACAAGACGGTTGAAGCCCACAGTTGTATGAACTAGTAACTTTGTCATGCCACTGCTAATGAACACAATAATAATAGTAACGGGTAAAGGTTATTTTGTTGGAAATCTACGCTGCTAATCAAAGCCTGGCATCAAGCTTTTGGATAATTGAGATTACTCGGACTCATATTTATGACGTTGGGATAAGATCACGTACTTGGGAAGTTCGACTTCAGCGCAGCAGGCTCTGGTTGGGTCCGAAGTAGTTCAAGAATTGTGACAAAATGTCAACTTACAAACGTATGTCAAGGAAATTAATGATGGCTTGTTTTGAGGTCCAACATTTAAATTTTATGGAATAAACACGTGATGGAGTTAGAACATCTGATGCAAGAGACAATGGTGGTAGTTGTACAGATGGATCAAACGTATCGGAAACAAACAATAAAGAGATGAATTAGAGTATTGTTCTATGATGAACTATACCGAGTTAGCTAAGTACTAAAAATTAAAATAATTTATCTTTATCCAAACAACCTATTAAAAAATTGTAAGATAAAATTAAAATTAACTAAATAACAAAACAAAGAAAATAAATAAAGTTTACTTAATTTATAAGAAAAGCTTAGGATGACAATTTCCTTCAACACTTCATTTGAATCTGTTTTACCAATTAACTGGAGTAATGACAATGAGTTGTTAATATAGAGTTCTAATTTATTTATAAGTATTTTAAGATGAACTTATAAAATATATCTTTTAACCAATTTGCTATATTCTTATGCAAATTAAATTAAAAGAACTCATTAAGCTTAGATTCTTATTTGGTTACATATGACATGCTCGTATATTCCTATTTAACATGCAAATCAATTCATCTTAACAAATAAATATGAAACGCATGTTATTTAATCTAGGTCTAAACACAAAATTTTTTTTTCCAAGTTCATTAAAGTTACCAAATCAATCTAATTTGTGGGCAACAATTAGAAGCATTAAGAATAAAATTGAACAAATAACTCCAATATTATTAAATTAAGAAAAGATAATAAAATAAATATAAACTACATGTTGAGTTCCATTGTAACCCTAGAAAAGTAAGTTTAGTTCGTTTCACTATCATAAATATTACAATAAATATGAAAAGATTAAGGGAAAGAGAAAACTCAAAGTTGTCAGATCTTGGTCTTCAAGCTTTTTCAATTCTTCTCTAATTAGAAAGTTTTGATGGTTGCTCTCTTCTTCAAAAAATTGGAGAAATATAGAAGTTATAAAGTATCTATCTCTAATTCTAATCCTAAGAGTCTTGTATATAGCCAAAACTCTTGGAGAGAAACTTAGCATGCAAATAGCTTGAACATGTTATTTTTTTGAAATTGCCAAACTGGATCCATTTTGCTTGATTAAGTTCACTTCGCTTTTTGATTAAGTTATTGTACTTTGAAAACTCTTTTGGGATTTGACCTACAAAAATATGAAAATAATTAAATAACTATATAATTTAAATATAAGGAACGTAAATAAAACTAATTTAAAAACAACTAAAACTAAATAAAATATATAAAAATCTCTAAGACTTTACTATTTTAATGCACATAATGAGAAAAAAAAACTTTATTTTATAGAGTTATCAATCTAGTAGTGATTCAAGATTTTCATTTGATTTTGAATAGAAGGCTTTAAAACATTATTTAATAATGTTTAAGCATAATTTTTATATTATACATTTAAGCAAATTTGTTTTGATAATGTAGGACATTGTGAAAAAAAAAAAAAAGGTGTTTGGGACATTGTGAGATCAAACGGCATGACCGTAATTGTCATAGGCCAAGTAATGGTTTTCACATATCAAAGAGAAACTAATTGTTTTCATTGAGCACGTCTATATAGATTGCTATTATATATTTTTTTAACTTTTTTTGTTATAATTTATAAAATTAAAATTGTTGTTAGATTTCCATACAAGTACACGTATTATAAACAAGCAATATAGTGATGAATAGAGTATCATTCCCACAAAGACTTGAACTAAATTTTGATAAGAACAAAAATTAAAACAATTTGATCTTATCCAACCAACTAATTAAAAGATTTTTAAAAAAATTTAAATAAAACTAAAATTAACTAATTAACAAATCAACTTAAATATATTTACTGAATTAATAATAAAAGCCTAAGATTATAATTTCCTTAAACACATCTTTGAACTTGTTTTACTCTCTTAACTTGACTAATGAAAATGAGTTGTTAACCAAGAGTTCTAATTTATTTATAAGTATCATCCGATGGTCTAATAAAAATATCTCTCTAAACAAATTTACTATATTCATATACAAATTAAATTAAAAGAAACTCATTAAGCTTAGACTTTAATTTGGTTAAATATGGCATCTCATATATGCCTATATAACATGGAGATCAATTCATCCTAATAAATGAATATGAAACATATGTCATTCAATCTAGGTATAAACACAAAATTTCTTTTTCCAAGTTCATTAAAATTACCAAATCAATCTAATTTGTGGCTATCAACTAGAAGCATTAATAACAAGAATGAACAAATAACTCAAATATCATTAAATCAAGGAAAGAGAATAAAATAATCCAAAATACATGTTCAGTTTCATTGTAACCATAGAAAAATAGTTAGTTCATATTAATTAAATAAAGTATAAACCACTGGAGTTTCACCATCATAGACATCATAATAAAAAAGACAAAAAAATTAAAGGAAAGAGAAAACTAAGATTTGTCGGGTCTTGGTGTTAAACTTCTTCAATCCTTTTCCTATTGCAAAATCTTAATAGCTACTTATTTCTTCAGAAAACTAAAGAAAATAAAATATAGGGTATCCGAGATGATCCTAATTATAATCCTAAGAGATATCTAGTTAGAACCTTAAAGGGAAAAAACTTGGTCTTCAAATAGCTTGATAGATTATTTTTGAAAACTGTCAAATTTAATTACTTTGCTTGATTAAATCCACTTTATTGCTTGAATAATTTATAGTACTTTAGAAACTCTTTCAGATTTTGACCTACAAAAATATGAAAAGAATTTAAATAACTAAAAAATTGAAATATAAGTAAATAGTACTAAATTAAAAACTACTAAAAATAAACAGAATCTAATAATACTAAATAAGTAAAATACAAATAAAAATCTCTAAAACTTAGCTAATTTAATACCATAATGAGACTAAATAACTCTATTTTATAGAGTTATCAACAATTAACTTTTATGTTGCTTATACTTTTTATTTTTTTATAATTTTTTCTGATTTTTTCTTTATTTTTTAGTGAATTTTACTGATTTTTTGATATTTTTAAATTATTTAATATAAAAAATCAGTTGAGCCGTCGGTTGAATCGGGAACTGGCGGTTCAACCGGTTCGACCATCGGTTTGGTTTTTTCAACCTTGATGCACCATTTGTAGACAACTATATATCTACCTAATATTTGCAAATGGGATATAATATCTTATCGTATTATCGTCTTCTATTATTATATCATGTTTGAGTCTTTGGTAGCCTTGTTGGTTGCTACTTTCATTTGGTAAGTTACTTATAGTCTTTATAGTTACTTGTCTATATAATTTTCTTTCATTTGATGTACCAGGAAAAAGCTAGTGTTTGGTTGAGAGTTGAGATCTAATCTAAATAAAGTTCTGTTTGTTTACTGATCTATTTTCATTCGGTCAAACTTTTGTCTGAATTTTGCATAAAAATTTATTCTTTTTAGAACACCTATACGTTGCATTATTCTTTGATTTAATGACAAACTTATATCTTTTAAAATTAGAAATTTAAATTCAAACAAATCAAATTGAAAATAACTTGTAGTTCTTTAAATATATCCTACATTACTACATGATACACGTTTTTTCCTTCTAAATAATGAGGGAAACCAATATTACTAACGGGGGATTAGCTAAAATGGTGTGCACATTTTTATAAATTTTTGGAGGCTATGACTTTAAGTGAGTTTAAACATATAATATCATGAGTCAAGTAAATAGAGATTATGAGTTACGGACAGATCAAAAATTAGAAAAAAAAAGTAACCAATAAATTTCCATAAATAATGCATATCAAGTCTCAAACATAAGGCAGATTTTCTCAATTGTTAAATAAATTCTAAGCCAATAAAGTTCACTGAAAACAAAATAATTGCTCCATCTCCCTCCAACAAAACAAAAATTGAACTTAGTGAAAATAGGTTAACTTAAGAATTTGTTGCAAGGCCATCTGGATTTTCCTTTGAAAGACAACCAAAAACTTTAGTCCCGCAATGAAACACCATCGTCACTAAAAAGAGAAAATTTGACAATACAAGGCACAATATTAAATAATATCAACTTCAGAAAGTAAATACAATAAAGCTCTCTTCATCTATGATATATGTCATATTGTGTCGAAACACAAATCATGGTTTGCTAGACTTACGGAAGATTATGTTCATTTTTAAAGTAGGGGAAGATCGTTGGAGCGAATCGCTCATCTGATTATTCCTGAATGGCTATTATAAAATAGTCTTAAAATTAAGTTGCCACTGATCTTTTTGACACCTATTAAATTGATTCCTTTAAAATTTGAAATAATTTTCAAAAGATTGATTTTCAAAGTTTATGTTAAAACTAGAGAAAAGTAAAGTTAACGTGGGGGAAGGATTAGTACTCTCATAGCACTGTAAAATCAATACCTATTAATCATATTATATCCTTAGTCTAATTTTTGTATTTTTTTTTATTTTCGGTGTTTAGACACATTCCCTTAAAATTTACCTTCAACACCAATCATTTAGGATATCATAGGAGTTTTCGTTTGTTTTGAAACATATGATGATAAATCAAAGGATCTTCTATAATTAAAAGGATTCATGAAACCAAGTTGTTCGCACGATAAAGGGCTAAAATAAACTGTAATCTGAGAATATTGCCTTGCTTTTGTAAAAAAAAAAAAAAAAAAAGTGAATTTAAAATGTAATCAATTTAATTAGCAATAGAATCACAATATATTACAAATGAATCCAAACAGTCATATGACTAAGAGTTACTCATACAAATAAACAAAGTAAATGAAAAGGGAAGTCGAAGGTATGTATCTGAAACTCTAGGTGCTCAAGAAAATCACTAAGCAGAATTTGAGACAAGTTTAAATCAAATTTTAATTGAGGCATAAATGTTTTGATAACAAAACGAACAAGATCAGAAAATTAGATGAGAAAAAAAAAATTTTGAAAAAGGTTTTTAATGAATTTTTACAACATAAGTAGTTTTAATGAATTTAGTAGTTTTAGAAAAAGGTTTTGATTAGAAAAAAAAAATCTTTTCTTCAAAAATCTGAACTTTTTCCAATGAAAAGTTCATGAGAAAAATCTTCCCTTGTGTAGTGAATTGTTATTGACACTTAGATTTTAGAAGTTTAAGATATTGGGTAATATTAATATTTAAAAAAATTTTAAAGCATACATAAAAAACAATCCTATTAAATTTAAAGCTGGACATAAGTCTAATTATATTTGCAGTCACTTTTAATAGATGGTATCCATAAGTCTGAGGTTCAAATCTCACAATTTGCCCCTTTTATCCTTCATCATAATCTCCATTGTATTATTATTATTATTTTTATTTTCTTGGATTTTTTTGTCTAAAGCTTCCCATAAAATGGCAAAATAAATTCAACATTTTTAAAAAGAAAAAAAAAATCAAACACTCCAAAATGTAAAACACCTAACTTCTTACAAGTTTATTAGAAATTAGGCAAAATATATGAGTAGGATACAAATTACTAAGATAGTATAGAAATTTTATATCCAATTAAAAGGTTATTGATATTCGTATACAGGTGAAAAAAATAAATAAAAGAATTTATATATATAAGTAATTTTTTAAAAAAGCCAAAAAAATTGATATTATAATATATTAAAAAAATGCATTATATATTATATATTAAAAATAAAAAATGATTTTTTTGACAGTGTGACTAATTTGATTTTTGTATTTTCCTTGATTGAATTGATGTTACTTCACTCAGTCACAGCAAACTTTGTATAGTTTATAATTAGTATAGATTTTCCTAAAAAAAATTGTATTAGTAACAAAAATTAGTGGAAAAATTGACATAAGGAAAAAGCTACCCAAAATAGAGTTAAAAGGACAGTGAAGTCAATGAATGTGTAAAAGCTAATTCCATGAACTTGGTGACCAAGTCCATAAAAATAAAAAATCTCTTAAAATAAGTTAACAAGTTACCATAAGTTAACTTAATTATATTTACAGTTACTCTTAAAAACAGATATCTATAAGATGATAACCGTAAATCTGAGACTCGAATCTCATCATTTGTCCTTTTTTTGTCCTTATGTTATAATCTTCTTTGAGCTAAATATATATTTTTTATTTTCTATCTAAAGCTCCCAATGAAATGGCGAAATAAGTCCAACACTTTTCAAAAGAAAAAAATATCAAACACTCCAAAATGTAAACTACCACAATATTTCAAGTTTATAAAAAATTAGGCCATATATATGAGTAGGACGAAATTTACCGATATAGTATATAAATTTTATATCCAAATAAAAGGATATCAATTTTCATACTCAGGTGAAAAAATGCATAAAAGAATTTATATATAAGCAGTTGCTTTTTTTAAAAAACAAAAAGTTGAAAAAAATAGATATTATAATCTATTAAATAAAAAATGCATTACATATTACATATTAAAAATTAAAAAAAAAAGATTTCCTCTTGACATTATAATTAATTTGATTTTTGCATTTTTCCTTGATTGAATTGCTGTTACTTCACTTAGTGACATCAAACTTTGTCTAATTTTTATAATTAGTATAGAATTTTCCTAAAAAATTGTATTAATAACCAAAATAAGGGGAAAAAACTGAAATAAGGAAAAAGTTGCCCAAAATGGAGTTAAAAGGACAATGAAGTCAATAAATGTGTAAAAGCGAATTCCATGAACTTGATTACCGAATCCATAAAAAAAATTGAATCTCTTACCATAAGGTAACAAGTTAACATTTTTTGATGAAACATACATAGATAAAAACACAATGTTATTTCTTTTCCGTCCTTAACTTTTTGAAAAAACTTCCATTTCCTTATCATATAAAAGAAAATAAATGTTAGAGATATCAATATGTATGTGAAAGGAAAAATACCTCACGTGCATCTAATTTAATTATTATGCAATTAAAGAAATTAAATCAAAAGATATATGTTGCCAATGAAATGTCAATTTTTTTCTAATTAAAAACAAGCATTCATTGCAAAACTTTTGCTATAAATTCTCACTTAGACAAATGTAAATTCCAACCATTTTTCAAAAGCTATAAAATTATTCCAAAAGCCTCTTTAGATTTTCAATTGACCAAATTCAATGGAAGCAACAACATCGAAAACACTCATGCTTTGGTTGGCTGTGACCTGCATTACAGCAGTAGCTGTTGTTCCATTTGGATCAGCTGAGAAACCCCAGGATCTCAAGGAATGCCTCTCGTCATTGACAAGTATAGAGGGTTGCTTTGAGGCAATCAAAAAAGCTATTTCAAATAAGGAGTTCGGTGAACTTGGACAGGCTTGCTGCGAGACAATCACCCAGCTCAGCGACAACTGCTGGCCCATTGTTTTTCCTGAACAACCTTTTGTTCCTTTCTTACTCAAGAGCGTTTGTGCACTTATAGGGCTTGAGAAAGTGGCAGCAGCACCTTACTAGTTACTAGTTACTAGCTATAGTCAAATACACCATTTGGAGGCAGCTATATATCTACCTACTATTTGCAAATGCGATGTAATATTTTATGGTATTATCGTCTTCTGTTATTATGTCATGTTTGAGTCTTTGGTGGTCTTGTAGTCTTGTTGGTTGCTAGTTTCATTTGGTGAAGGTAATTATAGTCTTTATAGTTACTCGTCTACATAATTTTCCTTCATTTGATGTACAAGCAAAAGCTGGTGCTAGGTTGAGAGTTGAGACCTAATCTAAATAAAGTTCTATTTGTTTACCTATTATCTGTTTACATTAGGTCAAACTTTTGTCTGAATTTTGCATAAAAATTTGATCTTATTAGAATGCCTATACCTTTGCATCATTCTTTGATTTAATGATCAATATATATCTTTTAAAGTTAAAAATTTTTTATTATATCCTACATTAGTAATTGATACATACTTTTTCCTTCTGAATAGAGACGGAAACCAATATTACTAACAAGGGATTAGCTAAGTTGGTGTGCCAATTTTATAAAATTTAGAAGATTGCAGATTTGAGTTAATTTAAGCATATAATATCATGAGTCAAGTAAATAGAGATTATGATTTAAGGATAGATTAAGAATTAAAAAAAGTAACAAATAAATTTCCATAAATAATGCATATCAAGTCTCAAAGCACATTTTCACAATTGCTAAACAAATCCTAAGCCAACAGATTTCACTGAAAGCAAAATAATGGCTCGTCTTCCTCTGACAAAACAAAAATTAAACTTGGTAAAAATAAGCTAACTTCGTAAGTTGCTGCAATGTCATCCCGATTTTCCTTTGAAAGACAACCAAAAACTTTAGTACCGCAATGAAACACAATCGTCGCTAAAAAGGATAAAATTCAACAATAAAATGCACAATATCAAGTGATATCAACTTTAGAAAGTAAATACGATAAGGCTCTCTTTATCTAGAATACATCAGCCATACTGTGATGAAGTGCAAATCAAGGCCTGCTAGATTTAGGTGGGATTATATTTATTTTTAGAATGGGAGTAGGGTCGTTAGAGTGAATCGCTCATCCAATTATTCCTATGTGGTTATTATAAAATTATCTTAAAATTGAGTTGTCACGGATCCTTTTAAGCTTGTGTGATTGGAAACTTATGAAAACGATCTCTTTAAATTTTAAAATAATTTTTAAAAAATTGATTTTAAAGCCTACGTTAAAACTAAAAAAAAAGGAGTTGGATTTGATAGACAGTTACGAGGGGGAGGGATTTGCACTCCATGATGCCCTAATGTTTGTAGCCATTAACTATATCTTATCCTAAGTCTAGTTTTTGTGATTTTTGATGTTTTGGTGTTTGGGAACAATCCCTTAAAATTTTTCCAACAACACCGAGCATTGGAAGATCATAAGAGTTTTCGTTTGTTTTGAAACAAATGGTGATACGCAAAAGGATATTCTCAAATTAAAAGGATTCACAAAACCGGGTAGTTCATACGACAAATGGCTAAAATAAACTGTAATATGAGAATATTAGCTTACTTTTGTAAAAAAATGAATTTAACATGTAATCAAGTTAATTAGCAATAGAATCATAATATATTGCTAATGAATCCAAACAATCATATGACCAAGAATTACTCATACAAATAAACAAAGTAAATGATAGGGGAAGTTGAAGGCACATATTTGATATTCCGGGAGATCAAGAAAATCACAAAGAGGAATTTGAGACAAGCTTAGCTCAAATTTTTATTGAAGCATAAAAGTTTTAATATGAACCAGAGAAGGTCAAAATTCTGGTTGGGAGAAAAATATTTTTGAAGATGGTTTTTAATAGATTTTTTAGACAAAATTTTGATCATAAAAAATCTTATCTAAAAAAATCCAAACATTTTCCACTTAGAAATTGATGAAAAACAGTTTCCTTTCTTGCAGTGAATTATTATGGCTTTTTTATACCATTAATGATATTTTTTTATTTATGTAAATGTGTTTATTTCAATTTAATTCTCGAAATGTGCTTGTGTGAGATTTTTCGTTGAGAACTCGCCACCCAAGGTGGCGAAGAGTAAATGTGATGGGAACTTGCCAACCGAGCGGGCGAGTTTCCATCATAAAATAATATACCATTGGGAACTCGCCCACTGAGTGGGCAAGTTCCCACATCAACAAAAATGCCCAGTGGGAACTCGCCCACTAAGTGGGCAAATTCCCAGTAAATCTCCCCCCTGGCTCAATTATTTTGCCACGGAGGGGGAACGGCCTTACCATTTTATAGCAGGGCATTATGTTTAAGGTCATGGACTTTATAGCCCGTGACCTTAAACAATCTATCAATTATTTGAGGTAGATTTGAGAAGGTATCGGGAGTATTTTTTTATATTATTATTGATAATTTTTTTTTAATTTTCGTTGATGTGTTATTTTTAATTTAATTTTTAAAATATGCTCGTTTTTTATTTTTTGTTCAGAACTCGTTACCCCGGGTGGCAATGGTGAGTTCCCGTCAGGAAATAACCTAAATGAAGAAATGGTAAGTGGGAACTCACCCACATTCGAAAAAACCTGCTTAAGTGGGCAAGTTCCCACTAATCTTCCCCCCCTGGCTCAATTATTTTGCCAGGGAGAGGGGCCGGCCATGCCATAAAATGGCAGGCCATTATGTTTAAGGTCACGGACTTTATAGCTCATGACCTTAAATAATTTATCAATTATTTAGGGAGGAGATTTAAGAAGGTGCCGGGAGAGCTTCAAGTTCTTTATAAATAGAGCTTGACGCTCTTCTTCTCACGTCGAAGATAAAAACGAAGAAAAAAAATAAGTTATGTTTTAATTTTTATTTATAAAAGTGTTTTTTTGATATTAAAATATAATTAGTTTTGTAATTTATTATAATAATTATTAGTTTTGATTAAGGTATAATTTAAAGTTTTGATTTAAATAACGTAATATTAATTTTGTATATTATTATTATTATTATTATTATTATTATTATTATTATTATCACAATTTAATATTTTTTATGCTAATTAAGATTTTCTGTAGAAATTAAAATTTGTTGGAGAGATTAAGGTATAATTTTTTTATTTAACAAAAAAAGAATATGATATTTAACTTTGTAATTTATTATAATGTAAGTTATTATTTATTATCATGATGTAATTTATAATAATGTGTTTTATCATTTATTATAATGTAATTTGTTGTATATGAAGTTTTTTTTTCTTGTACAAGTTGATTTAGTTTAGTATATTAAGTTATTTTAATGTTAAAAAAATTTAGTTCTTGTAGGCATAATTTTGGTAATATAATGGCTTCATCATCATCATCATCATTGTTGAGACTACAAGAAATTCATAGATCATCAAGAATATCATCCGAGGTACTAAAATTTAATTTACCGAGTTCAAATATTTGAATATTACGAATTTAGAATTTTATAAGTAATAAATTAATTACTTATTGAACATGATTTCGATCGCAAGTTACGGTCGTGCAAATTTGCTTTGGAAGAACCAAATGCATATATTGTGGACTATCTAAGGTCTACTAGATTTTACCATGCAGCTTTAATTAGAACCCCGCAATATGAGGCTAGACTAATAAAAGCATTGATTGAACGATGGAGACCCAAGACACACACATTTCATCTTCCATGTAATGAATGCACAATCACCCTAGAAGATGTTGCACTTCAATTAGGACTCCCAGTTGATGGTGAAGCAGTAATAGGGGGGAGCCTTTGGGAATGGGCTGACGTGTGCCTTGAATTATTGGGTCAAATACCTCCTGATAAATGTTTAGAAAGCTCAAGACTGAAAATAATTTGGTTAGAAAGAACTTTCGCTACACTCTAATTTTGCGAGATTTCAAAGCGGCTAGAAATTATAGTTGGGGTTCAGCTTGTTTAGGATTCTTATATAGGGAACTCTGTTAGGCCACAACTAAAGGCACTTGTGACATAGGTGGTTGTTTATGGCTACTACAGTTATGGGCTTGGTATCGGATGCCATTTCTTGCACCAAGAGTTAGTGCATAGCCTGCATACCCTCTCGCGTTAAGGTAATAAACTTCAGTACTTCACTTATATTGCATTAGTGTAGAGGTTATACTAACATATAAATTATTACAAATTTGATATATATGGTAACAGATGGGTTGGTAGAAAAGATTATAGATTAACCCCAACTGAGCTCGAAAGTATCAGATGAAGACTCGAACGCATCATCTCTAATAGGGTTAACATTTTAAAGTTGTTGATTAAAGTACATGTGTATTTAACCCTACATATGCCATATTGTTCAGTAATAATTTTTATGTATTTTTGCAGTTTTTGTGGATGCCATATCGTTCTAATAAGATAATGGCATGCGTCCCAGTGGAAGCATATAGAAGTAGCCACATATGGCGTGCAAATACGGCACTAATATGCTTTCAAGTTATAGAGTGGCACTAGACGGATAGGGTTCTACGTCAATTTGTGATGCAACAACCAATCCCTCAAACACCAGTGAACCTTGATAAAGTTCACAAAATTGACATGCGTGGTAATCATGTGGAGAACTGGGCCGAAAAGCATAGAAAATGGATCCGGTATCAGGAAAATCGTTATATACTTATTGCATCTAGCTCTAAAATAATGAAAAACAATTCCGAGCCATCAGATGAATACATGAGATGGTTCTATGAACAAGGTTGACCTTTTATTTTTCCATCGTCGAGTGTTACTCGGAAGATGAGGCAACCTACTTCGGCAGATTTTCATAATGTCAATGCACCTAGGATGTCATTTAGTCATCCTAAACTAGAACCTGATCTTGGATTGTCATTCAGTCACCGAAATTCTTTCAGTCATGCTAGGATGATGATGAGGATAGGTGTTATTGGCCGGAGCCACCAACAAGTAGGTTAGATACCGACCTTCTGACACGGAGTTCATGTCCAACATATTTGTCTACTATGTATCAGTATGGTACTCCAATTTCAAACAATGGTGGTGTGAGTACCTTGAATCCCTTTTATGCTGCAACAGGTGCTGCTTCCTCCAGTAGCTGGAATCCAAATCCTTTTATGGTGCAACAGGTGGATCTAGATTTAGGATTTCAGATATTGCAGATGAAGCGACTCAAGAAGAAGCCACTGAAGAAGAAGCCATTCAAGAAGAAGCCACTGAAGAAGAAGCCATTCAAGAAGAAGCACCGGCGATGAGAAAAAGAGGTCGAGGACATCTAACGCAGAGCACTCGTGGCAATGAAACTGAAAATCTTGAACGACGAGTATTGCCACCACGTAATAGTAGAGCTCCACATTGTTGTTCAACACCATGCAAAAAGGCCTTCCGTCAATAAAGTTTTATATGTAGTGATTTGTTTAATAAGTATTTTTATTATTACTGTCATTTGTACAATATGTACTTTTAGCATTCCAAAATTTTTTGTGTAATTTATATTTATCTTTTATGATCATCGATATAGTACATTCTATAGAATCCGATGTATATGTTAAAATTGATCTTATTTAAAAATAAAGATTATATGTCCTAATCTAAAAATACGGAGAGATCCAAAAGGTTAGTCAAAATCAAATCGTATTCATAATGAAATGGACTTTAGGGAGAGATGCCAACCAAAGCGTTGCGAATTTTGCAAGAATGAAGGCCATAGCCGTAACAAGTGTCCTTACAAATCCCTCGCCACCTAATTTATCATCGATTTAATTATAAAAAGAACAAAAATTCATAATGCCCTGCCATTTTACCCCCTTTCTAGTAAAATAATTGAGCTAGGGGTGGGGAGAAGATTTAGTGGGAACTCGCCCACTAAGTGGGCGAGTTCCCATCACATTTACTCTTCGCCACCTCTGGTGGCGAGTTCTCAACAAAAAATCCAAAACAAGCACATTTCGGGAATTAAATTGAAATCAGTACATTTACGAAAATAAAAAAAAAATCATTAATGATATAAAAAAGCCAAATTATTACTATTGCATAGATCTTAAAAGTTTAAGATATTCGGTAATATTAATATTTTTCTAAAATATTAATATTTTTCTAAAGTGTAAATATTAAATTAATCTTATTAAATTTTGAAGTTGGATCTGTACTTAATTATGTTTATAGTCACTCTTAAGAGATAATATCTCTAAATTTAAAATTTAAATCTCATCATTTGCCTCTTTTTTCTCCTCATGTTATAATCACCTTTATGGTATTTTTTTTTATTTTATTATCTAAAGCTCCCAATGAAATGGTGAAATAAGTCCAACATTTTTCAAAAGAGTAAAAAAATCAAACACTCCAAAGTGTAAACCACTTAACCTATTACATGTTTACCAAAAATTAGGCAACATATATGAGTAGGCAAAAATTATCGACATAGTATAGAAATTTTATATCTAAATAAAAGGATATTAATTTTCATACTCTAGTGAACAAAACTTGTAAAAAAATTTATATATAAGTAGTTTTTTTTTAAAAGCCAGAAAATTGATATTATAATATATTAAACAAAAAATATATTATATATTATATATTAAAATTTTTAAAAAAAATGAATTTCCTTTTGACAATATAATTAATTTGATTTTTTTATTTTTCTTAATTTAATTGATGTTACTTCACTTAGTCACACCAAATCTAGTTTAATTTTTTTATAATTAGTATAGATTTTCCTAAAAAAATTGTATTAATAACTAAAATTAAAGTAAAAATAGAAATTAGGAAAAACCTACCCAAAATGGAGTTAAAAGGATAGTGAAGTAAGGAAAAAATATATTATGAGCCTTTCTCACCACATCATCTATGGTCCCTTTCAATTAAATTTATCGATGTCAGTTATTTTTTCTACATCAGCATTTTTTAAGCCTTTCTCATCATTTCATCCATGGTCTCATCCAATTAAATTTATCCATTTTAGTTATTTTTTTTACATCAGCTATTTATTAAATAATTTTGAAGACTTTTGTATGATATTAAAAAATACTGATGTGGAAAAGATAACTAATATGGATAAATTTAATTGGACGGGACTATGAATGAGGTGGTGAGAAGGGCTCGTAGTATAATTTTTCGTGAAGTCAGTGAATGTGTAAAAGCTAATTCCATAAACTAGACGACCAAATCCATAAAAGAAAAAGTTAAATCTCTTAGCGTAAGTTAAAAGTTACCATTTTCTGATGTAAGGTACATAGATAAAAACACAATATTCCTTTTTTTTTCGCCCGTTACCTTCTTTTTTATAAAAAAAAAAGTTACCTTTCCTTACCATATAAAAGAAAATAAAAGTCTAGATGTCAATATGTATGTGAAAGGAAAAATGCCTCACATGGATGTAATTTAATTATTATGCATTGAAACAAATTAAATCAAAAGATATATTTTGCTAATGAAATATCAATTTTTTTTCTAATTAAAATAAGCATTAATTGCAAAAATTGTTCCATAAATTCCCACTTAGGCAAAAGGTAAATTCCAACCATTGTTTGAAAGCTATAAAATTATTCCAAAAGCCTCTCTAGATTTTCAGTTGACCAAATTCAATGGAAGCAACAACATCGAAAACACTCATGTTTTGGCTGGCTGTGACTTGCATTACAACAGTAGTTGTTGTTCCATTTGGATCAGTTGAGAAACCATAGGATATCGACGAATGCCTCTCATCGTTGACAAGTATAGAAGGTTGATTTGAGGCAATCAAAAAGGCTATTTCAAAGGAGGAGCTCGGTGAACTTGGATAGCCTTGCCGTGAGGCAATCACCCAGCTCAGCGACAATTACTGGCCCATTGTTTTTCCTAAACAACTTTCATTCCTTTGTTTCTCAAGAGTGCTTGTGCACTCACAGGGCTTGAGAAAGTTTTAGCAGCACCTTACTAGTTACTAGCTATAGTCATATGCACTATTTGCAGGCAGCCATATATCTGCTGAATATTTGCAAATTTTATACAATATCTTATAGTATTATTGTCTTATTTTATTATGTCATGTTTGAGTCTTTGGTGGTCTTGTAGTCATGTTGGTCGGTACTTTCATTTGGTTAAGGTACTTATACTCTTTTTAGTTACTTGTCTAAATAGTTTTCTTTCGTTTGATGTACCAGAAAAAGTTGGTGTTGGTTAAGAGTTGAGATCTAATCTAAATAAAGTTCCGTCTGTTTTCTTATTATCTATTTACATTAGGTCAAACTTTCCTCTGAATTTGCATAAAATATTGATCTTATTAGAATGCATTTATCGTTGCATTATTCTTTGATTTAATGATTAATACATAGTTTTTAAAGTTAAAAATTTAAATTCAAAGAAATCAAAACAAAAATAACTTTTTATTTTTTTATGATATCCTACATTAGTACATTATACATGCTTTTTCCTTTTGAATAACGAGGGAAACCAATATTACTTACGGGATTAGCTAAGTTGGTATGCAAATTTATAAAATTTAGAAAACTACAGATTTGAGTGAATTTAAGCATAAAATATCATGAGTCAAGTAAATGGAGATTATGATTTAAAGATAGATTAAAAATTATAAAAAAAAGTAACGAATAAATTTCCATAAATAATGAATATCAAGTCTCGAACATAATGGCCCATAGTCACAATTGCTAAACAAATTCTAAGCCAATAAATTTTGCTGAAAATAAAATAATGGCTCCATTTTCCTCTGAGAAAACAAAAATTAAACTTGGTGAAAATAGGCTAACTTCGAAAGTTGTTACAATGTCATCTAGATTTTCCTTTGAAAGACAACCAAAAACTTTAGTGTCGTAATGAAACGCCATTGTCGCTAGAAAGATAAAATTTAACAATAAAATGGGCAACATCAAGTGATGTCAACTTCAGAAAGTAAATGCGTTAAGGCTTTCTTTATCTATAATGTATCGGCCATAATGTGTTGAAACGCAAATCACGGCTTGCTAGACTTAGGGGGGAGCATGTTTGTTTTTAGAATGTGGGTAGGGTCATTAGAGCGAACTGCTCATCTGCTTATTCATATGTGGCTATTATAAAATTATCTTGAAATTATGTCGTCATCGATCTTTTAGGTTTTGTGTAATTGGACATCAATTAAAATGATCCCCTTAAAATTTGAAATAATTTTCAAAAGATTAATTTTAAAGTCTATGTTAAAAATAATAAAAATAGAGTTGGATTCGAGAGTCGATTATAAGAGGGAATGATTAACACTCCATGATGCCCCCCCCCAGGTCTATACATATTGACCATATTTTATCCTAAGTCTAGTTTTTGTGATTTTTGGTTTTTTGGTGTTTAGGCACAATCCCCTAAAATTTTTCCTACAACGCCAAGCGTTTGGAAGATCATAAGAGTTTTTGTTTGTTTCAAAACAAATGGTGATACATACAAGGATGTTCTTGAATTAAAAGGATTCACGAAATCAGTGTTCCATATGACAAAGGGCTAGATAAACTGTAATATGAGAATATTGCTTTACTTTTGTTAAAAAAAAAGTGGATTTAACACATAATCAAGTTAATTAGCAATAGAATCACAATATATTGCAAATGAATCCAAACAATCATATGACCACGAATTACTCATATAAATAAGCAAAGTAAATGAAAAAGGGGCATCGGAGGTAAGTATCTAATATTCCAAAAGCTTTAGAAAACCACAAAGAGGAATTTTAGACAAGCTTAACTTAAATTTTTATTTAGACATAAAAGTTTTTATATAAACCGAAAAAGATCAAAAATTGGGTAAAGAGAAAAATATTTTTGAAGAGGGTTTTGAATGGATTTTTAGACAATTTTGATTAGAAGAAAAATCTTTCTTAAAAAAATCCGAACTTTTTCCAATGAGAAATTCATGAGAAACAATTTTCTTTCTTGTAGTGAATTATCACTATTGCATAGATTTTAAAAGTTTAAGATATTAAGTAATATTAATATTGGAAAAATATTTAAAACATAAATATAAAATTAATCTTATTAAATTTTGAAGCTAGACTTGTGCTAAATTATGTTTACAGCCACTCTTAGGAGATAATATCAATAAGTTTGAGATTCAAATCTCACTATTTGACCCTTTTTTATCCTCATGTTATAATCATTATGGACACGAAAGTACAGGTAATGCCAATTGGCAAAGCGGCATTAAGCATCCCTAGCGGTACGAAAAGAGAGGTCGTGTTGATATCATCTACATCTGTACTACTCTTCATTGAGTAGATCCCATATCCGACCAAGTCTTTGACCAGGGAATGAAGGAATTCCCACTACTGCTGGCAAGCCAGTCGAGCCGTGAGCGCGGTGGGGACGAGCTTCCCAAAAAGCCAGTCCCGGGCCAGGGTCAGCATAGAATGAGGGGGACGGCCTTAATGTTGTGTTGAAAAAGCCAACTTATTGGGTTGCAGGCAGAGAAGAGCGGATGTAAAGACTCGGGTTAAGGCGCAGCGTAATTAAGAAAGCCATTCCATGTCATTTTGTCCGGGGATCATCTGAGGTATTGGAGGCCATCATCTAAGGCATCGGAGGTAATCATCTTGTCATCCTTCAAGTTATAAGAATGAGCACAGGTTAATTTCCTATCACTTTCAACCAAAGTGAGGTAGTTTAGAGAGCCACAGGTCCATACAAGTTATATTGGTGTATATGTATTGATATCAAGCTTTTATATTGTAAAAATTCAAATTTTCACATATAGTATTGATACAAGAGGGTTTGGTATTGAAACCTAATGAGTGGTATTGATACTTAGCATGTTTGTATCGATACAGACCTTGACAGTAGCTAAATTATGATTTTTGGCCAAACATATCGATACTCAAGCAAGAGTATCGATATAAGCCCATGAAGTATCGGTACATACCTCTAAGTCTTAAGACTACAAACTTTTTTTTAGCTCTTGATATCGATACATGCTTCATTATATTGGTACTCATGGGTAAAAAATTACTTTATGTATCGATACGAAACGATTTATATCAATACATCAAGGCATTTTTGCCTAGTTTGAGCCATTTTTCAGCCTTTACACCATTAATTTGAAAATCTGATTCAAACATGTTTCTTGCATTAGAAATCATCAAAATTCATACAGGCCTTAGCTTTAGGCTTGTGATTAGGTTTAGACAAATTTATGAGGCACAAATAGCTAATGACAAGGGATATTTTATGACATTATGCAAATCGCCAAAGGGTAAGATTGATTTTTCTCAATGTTCAGCTGCATAAAGTCACCTTGATCCATTGTTTGCTGAGCAAACCAATGAGTTTGCATGGCAACTGAGCACAGTACTTTGTCTTTGCATGAGGTACCTGCACTAAAACCCCAAAATGCCCTTACTTTTTACATTTTTGTTGTAGTCACATGGCTATATAAAGTTGGTAGAGATATATAGACACACAGAGAGCAGAAAATTGTACTACACTTAACATATTCTCAGCAGAAAGTAGTCACTTTCATACATTCTCTCAATATCCCCTAGCTACAAAAAAAAAAAACAAAAACCTCATCTATTCCCGTAGCTCCTTAAAACCACCATTAAAAACCCTTCCAAAACCCTTCATTCCACTCATATTTCCTTTCAAAACTCCTTTCCATCCATATCCTGACTGAAAAGCCCATTTTTTCATCATTTTATTTCTGCTCAACATCAATAGAGGGAAGAAGGTGAATCTAAAATTATTGTTTAGAAGAAAACGATTGAAGCTTGAAGCTTTTAGTCTATTGTCTCCTCTTATTCTGCTTATTTTCTTATTTTTTAGCATTTACATCATTCTAGACCATGACCCTCTTAAGATTTTCATGCATTATTGTGGCCTTGGTTGTGGTAATCTCAGGATTTTGATAATCCTCTTGATGCCTAGATGTTGCTTGGATGGTCAAACATGCCATGCTTTATTTTCATCATCACAACAGCCCTTGTTCATGCATTTGTTGCCATGTTTCATCTACCTTCACATGTTTATCTCATATATGAATGTTCACCCTAATAATTTTAAGCATATTTATGCATTTTCTTGCATCTAGGGAGGTTTTATGAAACAAAATGCCTTCTTGAAGATTTCAACACATTTTTTTCCTTGTTTAAATGTGTTTTTACTAACATTTATGCTAACATTCTAATGCATTTTACTTGTCATCATCTTACATTTTTGCCACCTTTTCCATTACCAAAATATCATCTTTGTTTGCTTATATGTGCTATCCATGTTCACAATTATGTACGTTGCATCTCATTCATAACATTTTTGTCAAAATGCTTGCTTTTTTGTTGCAAAATTTGATTTTCAAAAGCCCCAAGTTAAATCTATGCTAACTCCAATAAATATAGATTACCATGGATTTAATGTATTGGTTTTCCAATCTTGGGGACAAATAAAACTTTCCAAGTCTAGATTCATGGTTAAGAAAACTCCTAAATGTTGTTTTCATAAAAAATGATCATTTTATTTGATAAAACATTAAGCCTTAATCTTAAGTTTAATACCCTCATTGTGGCATGGTCAACAAATTGTTTCACCATCCTAAACTACTCTGGGAATATGGAATGAATTTATGATGCCTATGTCACCCATTCCTTCCTGTCAGAGACATTCGGACATCCTTGGCTTGCGTCTAATCTTAAGAACCCTATAAATACAAAAAAAAAAACTCCCTTGTTTTTGCTCTAACAACACTATACCCAACATTAACAAAATTGTTTTTGAGAAAAAAATATTTTTCTAGAATATTTCAATATTTTTCTATGAAAGAGCATTGAATTACCTTTCTAATGATGTCTTGTTTGCACCAGAACCTTTCCAGATGGGGGAGTTATGATTTTTCAAAGCTTTGCTGTCTGGAACCCCTAGAACTAGCAAACTACATTTTATTTGGGTCATTTTGGCCCACTAGATAATTTTTATGAATTTTCTAAATATTTTTCCTAGAAATTTCATGAAATCATCTTTCTAGAAAGGTATCATTCACAATCCAACGATGCCGAATGAGTCCAAAACAATTTTCGAAATTCTACTATGCATTTTCCCCTTACATAGGCTGCTAGTGTCAAAACAAACCCAATTTCAAAAATTAATTCTACCTAAAAAGCAATTTTTTAAGATTTTTGGAATATTTTTATGTTAAACCTTATCGAGTCACCTTTTCTATGGTGCCTCATTAGATTCCTAAGACCTCTGAATTTACTCAAAACAAATTCAGGGAAGGAAACAGTGTGATGTTGTCCCTTGTTTTTGCAATTTAAATCAACCCAACTTCCCGAACCATTTTTATCGAGATGTTCGAACTTCTCAAAGCATACCCAATTGATTCCTCGTGGGGTCATGTAATATAACACAACTCATTTAAACTCAGATCAAGGCTAAAATAATAAAAAAAATTTATTCAAACTCTCAAGTTTTATTTTTAAAATACCTTTTATCCAAAATATTTCTTTTCTCCATAAATATTAAAATTTTCATATTTGGGATACTCTAGCTTTACTTTTCGAGGAGAAACTCCAACCTTACCTTTCATTCAAAATCTAAATTTTCTCTCTCTTAGGCATTCTTGGGACTGTTACTGAAAACCCTTTTTTAGCAGATCTAAAATTTTTACCTTTAGGATACTGTAACCCCACTTTCCAAAGGGATACTCAAACCTCGCTGTTTACCTAAAGTCTGAATTTTCTCTCCCCCAATCAAAATCTTCTTTTCAACACGTCAAAAACCATCATCATTGGGGATACTTTAACCCCGCTTTTCGAGAGGATGTTCCAACCTCACTTTTCAATAAAAATCAGAATTCTCTCTCTCGAATATCTCGGATCATTTTAATCAAAACCTTTTTTTTGTCCCTCAAGTTACAGCCAAATCCAAACATGTCTCAAAATTATCATCCCAGTTATTTGTTAATAATTGAAGACAATTACTAGATACATCTCGATCGCCCCCCCATTTTTGTTTATGTCTTTATGTTATTATTCTTATGTGATATAAATATATTCTTTTTGTATTACTAACACATTTCCCTTTTGTCTGACCATTGTGCAGTCATAGTTTAAAATTGTTTTCACAAAAATTACAAGGCAATGTTCTGCTTTAGTATCTCTCTAGTGTCTAACACGGAATATCTGAATATTCAAAATTTAATCCAAAGATTATTTCCATAAAAATCCTCTTATACTTTCCACATCCCCGAGGCGTATAAATTTTTTAAAAAAACTTAGATCGACGGTTCTCACAAAAATCCATACATTAAAGGGGATTATATGGAAATAATGATAAAGTAAAACTGATTAAATCAAAATCGAAATGAGATATAGTTAGTGGGTACCGATTATGGGTGTCATAAAAGTGCTAATCCTTCCTCATGCGTAATCAACTTTCGAACCTAATCAATAAATCTCTAAACCTCATACACTTTAAAATTGATGTTTCGAGTTTCATAACTTGAAATATTATTTTCAATAGGCATCTGATCATGCCTAGCCCAAATGATCAATAATGACTCCAAATTTATGGCCATTTTATGATAGCATTATGAGACTAGTTGAATGAGCGATTCGC
The DNA here is from genome assembly GCA_038382065.1 of Adansonia grandidieri. Taxonomy (NCBI): domain Eukaryota; kingdom Viridiplantae; phylum Streptophyta; class Magnoliopsida; order Malvales; family Malvaceae; genus Adansonia; species Adansonia grandidieri. The sequence continues at coordinate 8,821,389 of JBBYHK010000020.1, read as the reverse complement.
CCGACAGTCTCTCTTCCTTTCATATTACTATGCCCAATGCAAATCTTGATCATGGGATAACTGAAAAGCTTAACCACACCACAATATATACCTTTTAAGTTATGCACGCTCATTTCAAATCATTCGAAAATAAAGAAATATGTGGCGATAGCTTGGCGAATCCATTAGGGATACAGTTAAAGAGTTAGGCCTATGACTAGATATGTTTCGCTTGGTTTTTGGTTTTTTGGCTTTCGTCATTATTTAGATATAATCCCCTTTATCTTTATCTTCTAACCTTTTATTTTTTTTATTTTTTGGTTTTTATCCTATGATTGTTAAGGACTACTCTATTCCTGAATACATATCGATTTGAATAAGTATCGTAATATAGAGGTAAAACAAAAGGTTTGATTGTTTCCCTAACATACACCCTGCATATACATTTGCACATATATTTGCATTAGATTCCCACCAAACTCCATGGTAAAGTTAGTGTCCTAATTATTAGGAGGAATTGAGCTATTCACCATCATGAGTAACCCTCTGCATAGGCATGGCAAGACCTTTCATAGTGTAAATTACCTATGCCTCTCGTAGGTAGCCCTCTGCATTTGCACAGGGAAATACATCTACCCAATCAAACATGTTCTACTAAACCCGCAATGGGCCTAAGATCGTGGTGCCCTAACTATTCTTACAAAATGTAAGAGCTACGCGAATACCAATTTAGGCATCAACTTAAACTTATATAGTGAACCTTATGAGGCAAATCATGTCAAACTATACCGGAATGTTGCTAGAATAACCTAAAAATAGTCACTTGAGGAAACACTTCTTACCTTTACTCCTATGCACCATGATTACAGAGGTGCTGATGGATGAATATTATCATCTGCATTTGTTATTTTAATTCATAATCATTTTTAGGGCATGTTATTATATCCTACGACTAACTTTTTACAATAAATAGGTGATGACAAGCGAATGCTGTCACCTAAAATGCCCTGTGTCATCTTAAAAGAGTTATATCTAACCTAAACAAGCTGTCATGCTCTCCAAACAATCGCTTCACTCATACCTACCATAGGTGGTGATAAGCAAATGACTCCATTTAATCGATTAGTTTTGTCCCTGTAACGTATCTCGTTACCTCATCAAGGGTAGTTTTTACTTGGACATGCCATTATGCTGTTTGTTTGCTATCACCACTGTCGTGTTCGTCCCTAGGCATTGTATTACCTGTTATTAGGCAACTTTTGTTTTGCATTTTTCTTGCTTTTCTTTTATTCCTTATTCTTATACTTACTATTTCATATGGTCACTAACTTGTTCCCATTTTGTTTTTTGTTTGATGCATGCATTATTTCATCATAATCATAATAATGAGACAATTGGTCAATGGTTTAGTGTTCAGCAAGAGGTCTCTACCATGAACCAACAATCCCTTTTTTTATTTGAAGTTGAGCATGGTTAGCATGCCAACAATGTGAAAATGGGGATGTTCTTAAACCGAGGTATATAAGGTCAATATAGTGCACCTTTAGAATAATTGTCAAGATCTGAAAAATATATAGGCTAGTTGGAACGATACTGAGAAAGAATCATTCACGAAGAGATACAAAGACATAGCCCTCTTACTTCAAGTTCATTTGGATGATGGCCTATTATGAGTAGTGTCTCAATTCTAAAACCCAGCATATCGACGTTTCACTTTCAATCATGAAGATTGGGTCCCCACAGTTGGTGAATATACCATGTTAATCTATATTGAGAGAGCTAAGATTGACAGAATATACAGTAAGGTTTTACAACCTCTGACCTTTAAGAAAAGATTAGCTTAGACTCTCAGGGCAATGTAGTCCTAGATTGAGAGTCATATCAAGACAAAGGGTAATAGTGAATAGATTTCATAGAATAGTTTAAAGGTAGCAATGTCGAGTACTATTGACATTAGGAAAATCCAAGATATCTATGCTCTAACAATATATGGTTAATTTCATATTTTTGAAATCACTAGGCTATGTTAAAGCAACAATAGTAGATCTCTTTTCTTGATTTTGTTGCAATATCAATCCCATACCTACCATCATTGTTGAAATTATTCAAGCTCTTAGCTTTTGCTAGAAAATAGGTACAAGTCGTTTCATCAGATGTACGTCACTTTTTTACATTTGGCTTGCTAACCACTTTTGCCTCGAAGAGAGAAGAATGTCATACAATTTTTTACCGAGCTTCAGTCTTATCTTCAAAGAAGGAATGGCCCTAAGATAAATTCGAGAAGCAATGGGTCCAAAAATTTTAGAATTTTGAAAGAGAAGAGGTGACATGGAAAGCCCTTTGGTTTTCACCATAAACAATCATATATCAATGCAGAGATCATAGTTATGTGTCACTTATTGGGTTATGAGGAAACACTAGCTATGCACCCATCTTAATCCTGTGACAATTTCAATGTCGATAATTCATTCCCTTCATCCAAGACCTAAAGCAGCAGGATTTCGACTATGGTGAGCCTGGTTAAAAATCTAAAGTTTAGCTAGCCTTCCATGCTTGGAAATAAACCCATTGTATGGATAGGTATTGGAGAGGAAGTAGTATGACTTTTAGATATAACGAGTGGAGGGTCTGTTACATCAATGATGTCTTATCTTTGTTTAGAACACCACAAGTGTTAGTTGATGAATTCGCCTATGAGATAGAATTACCAAAACCAGACTAAAGAAATCGTCGAACCATTTTGCTGCCACTGCAGTCAAGGGCACGTTCTTCAACACTACCTATTTTTCGTAGAGATAGTCCAAAAGATGATGGACATGTTCGAAATTGAGTTCTATGAAGAGCGAGATAAGTACATCGGTCCGTCCATTAAAGCCATAGATGAGGAAAGACCCATCATCAACTAGGTTTCAAGTTGTTTCTCGCTCAAAAACATGGAAAAGTGAGATAACGAAAGCTTCAAGCAATATGTTTAAGGTGGATGAAAAAGGTCACCTAGATTTACCCCTTGTTGACAGAATAAAAAATGATTGTTAAGTTTATTGACACATTACAAACCCCTTATTATGAGAAGATAGTAAAGAGCCTCCCGAAAAACTTCGAAGATGTAATTATATTAGGTGGAATAATCGATGAGCCCATAAAAAGTGACTTGGACAAAAGAGATAACTTCTAGGGTAAAGAAAAATAGTTGAGACTGAACAAAAGCTGAAATCCAATGTTGGAACTAGCTCTTCCCAAGCCCGTACTGAATCTGATGCAAAAAATGGCTATTGAAGAGGACTGCAAGATCATAAAGACTATAGATAAGGTCAAGATGCCGATTAATTTGGTTTAGCAAATCTTGGTACAAGTTAATTTGGTTAATGTGGCCGAAAGGACAAGAAAATAAACCAATGACTTTTGTGATTTCCATATCATCGATGGCCACACTCTTTAAACATGCAAAGAGTTTTGTGCTATGGTTAAAATAAATGATGAATGAGGGCAGCACTGAATCTACAATAAAAAGTGAACCTCACATACCCGATCAGCAAATGCGATACCATCTGTCAATGCCACAAAAAGGGATATAAGCAACTTTCATGAGGTTAGAAAGTTATTAGACTTGTTTGACAATCGATCGAGAATCAAAGCTATCCCTTCCAGTCCATGCCACAGATGATCATTCAACTTCTATCCCTTTTCCTTTATAAAGACTATATGGTGATTCTTTGGAAACAAAAAGCAGAACTATGATCTCTAAAAAATCTAGTTAGCAAGTAGCAAAGAACTTTTAAGGGTAAACCACCTAACTTAGATTGGCAGATATTATGCCTCAACTGCATCAAGAAGTCAAGTCCAGTAAAAGAACAGCACTCCTAATTTTTAAGCACCAAGTAGCTAAAGAATCAAATTCAATAGCTGTTAAAGAGCCAGTAAGCGAGAAAGAAGCTCCGAAATTTCTTAGTTCATCAAGCACAGTGAATATAGCATCGTCGATTAGTTGAATGAGCAACCCACCAAGACATCTGTGCTCACCGCTACTAAACTTTGAAGCTCAGAGGAATGTTCTCCCCAAGGTCATGAATGAGGTCTATGTCCCTTCTAACTTCTTTATAGGTTGTTGGATCTCTAGTAATCAATATTACTAATGTAATGCCCAATATCATGTTTAAACAAGCTCCCTACTAATGCATTTGGTATCCAGAATAGTCACACAATTGTACGAGCATTTGATGAAACTTGTAGAAACATCATGGGAACAATCACCATTCCATTCCAATTTAATTCATGCACTTATGAGGTTGACTTCCATGTGATGGATATCGCTCCATCATATAACTACCTATTGGAAAAGCCCTGGATTCACTCTGCAAGGTAGTGCCATCATCACTACATCAAAAGTTGAAATTCATCATTGAAAATAAGGTTGTCAGCATTAAAGGAAAAAAAGATACTTCTATCAATGCCTCATATATTAAGCCCGATAAGGATGTTACAAAATCCTCATTTCAGCTCTTTGAGTTCGTCAATGCCACTTATGTCAAAGAAAGGTTGCCAATGGTTGGGCTTTATCTATTAAAGAGCACTCATATAGGTTTAAAGTTAACCATTAGCAAAAGCACTTGGGCCGAAAAGGGACTTGAAAAATTTTTTGAGGAATTGATAGAGCCTTAAAAGTTGTCAACTACACTGACAAAAGAGGGCTAGGTTCAAGCCTAGTGTACAACAAAAAAGAAAACAAGCTCAAAAGATCCATGAGAAGAGGATAGCCTACTTGTTAGGATAAGGGTAAGAATAAATGTATTTCCATCGACCCAAAAATTTTTTTTAAGAGGATGCATGAATGTTGGCTCTAATACTGTTGCACTCGTGCTAAACAAATCATTTGGAGATCTCTCCATCAATGCAATTGATAAACAGAAAATGCCAACAATAGTCTAGAAGACTAGTCTATGATTTCTAAGGTTTATTCTAAGTGTTTGGTTTGAAATCAAGTTTCCTATACTTTTCAAGTATTTCAAAGTAATGTTATGAACTAAACCTACATGCTTCTACATAGGATCCTTTTTATGGGCACCCTTTTATTAAGTATTATAAGTGAAAATGACTAAGCATTATGCATTTTATATTTTTTGTCCATTTCCATAATTCTTGCCAACTTTTAGACTTTTTTTTTTTACATATTCTTCCACCTGTATTGTTCTATTTCCATATTTTTAAGCACTCAAATGAAAGTGACATGAATATTTATATTGAGCTTCTGACATCAATTTCGAACAACCAATCTACATCAGTGAAGTTAAGTCCGAAGAAGATTATGAAGAGAGTTCTGTACCCACGGACTTGTTGAGATTAATTGAATAAGAAGAAAAATAGATATTATCTCATAAAATGCCCATTGAAACCATAAACCTAAGAATGAAAGAAGATTATAAAAAGGCCAAAATTAAAACCTCCACAAACCTATCAACCCAAACAAAACTGATAAACCTCTTTTAATAATATCAGGATGTGTTTGCCTGGTCCTACGAAGACATGCCTAGATTAAACACCAACACAGTGGTCCATAAACTTCCCCTCAAACTTGAGTGCAAGCCGATACAATAAAAGCTTAGAAGGATGAAATCAATGATCTAAAGATTAAATAGGAAATAAAAAAACAATTTGAGATAAGATTTCTCAAAATAGCTTAATATCTTGAATGAGTAGCCAATATAGTCCTAATCCTTAAAAAGATGGTAAAATGAGGATATTGTAGATTATAGAGAACTAAATCAAGCCAGCCTAAAAGATAATTTCCCTTACCTCACATTAACATCCTAATAGACAACATTGCTAAAAATGCACTATTCTCCTTCATGGATAAATTTTTAGGGTACAACCAGATTAAAATGGTAACTGAGGACATGAAGGTGACCATGTAGGGCACTTTTTGCTACAACGTAATACCCTTAGGGCTCAAAACTGCTAAGGAAACTTATTAAAGGGCAATGGTAACCTTGTTCCATGATCTCATGCACAAAGATACAAAGGTCTATGTGGATCATATGATCGCCAAATTGCCAAAAGAGGATGAGCACATTGCCAACTTACGAGAACTCTTCAAACGGCCTAACAAATACCAGCTTAAGTTAAATCCCACCCAATGCACCTTTGGAGTCATATCCGGTGAATTATTGGGCTTCATTATGAGTGAAAAAGGAATGAAAGTTGATCCTAACTAAGTCAAGGCCATTCAGAGCTTCCTGCCGCCTCGAACCCAAGAAGAAGTGAAGGGTTTTCGGAGAAAGTTGAACTAAAAAAGAGTTAGTTTATGATTTAGTATAGAGGTGAGTCCTATACGAGTATGTATATTATTTTTCTATGTAAATTCATATAGTCATACTTATTTTTCACATGATTGTTATATAACAAGAGTTGTATTTTTTTAGAGTTAGTAATTAATTTAGGGTAACTATCTTAGATGTATTCCAATAAAGGCATCTTGGGTTTAAGCATTCATTTGAGTTATAATGCTTTGGGTTTAAGGTTTTAGGCATATGTAGAGTCAATTATGGTCACAAGGTTTTGCAGTATTATTCATAGGATTGTCATGAAATCAATTTAAAGTAATGTTCAAAAGCTTGTGATAGTTATATGAAATGGTTTAAGGTTAGTTATAGTCATCTGTACATTTAGTTATTGTTATCTGTACATTCAATTCTGGTGATATGCACGTCAAGTTATGGTCATATATACATTACAGGTCATTGTACATGGAGTCAACTGTTGGGAATATTTACAATCAACTGATAGTTGTCTATTACAATAATGGGTCATGTAGTCATCTGCAATTTTGTCCAGGGCATCTGTTCATTTGGTTATGATCATTCTACATTCAATTATGGGCATATACATATGACTTTTCACATTTTATGCACGGATCTTCCCCTTAATTAAGTTATGTTATGCTCATAGGGTTATTCAGTCATGGTCATATATGCATCTAACATGATTGTAATCTCATCACTGCAAGTAATGTGCACATTTACTATTTGACATTTTGATAATAAATAAAGGTCATATGGTGATTTGTACACTCAGTTATGGTCCTTAGTACATTTAGTCATTATCATATATACTTAAAACGCTATGAGTTCAAGGTTTATGTAATTGAGTTATACTCATTTCCGTAACCATTTGTCATATGTAATGTTGTTATAGCGATTTCCACTGTGAAATGTAGTGCATATATACATTCTATCAGGGCTTTATATTATAGTCAATTAAAGTCAAATGTTTCGCATAGCTTGTCACCATATAAAGTGTATTGGACTTCAAATATGCACATTTTTAAAGTTTCAATAGCATTCTTATTTAGCATTGATTATTAAAATAGGGTGATATGATTACACACATGCATCGTACTCATTTGTATAGGGCTTTCAATTTTTATAGGAGTTCATTTAAGGTTTAGGCTAAGTCCTATGCATGTATGTCTATTATGCTTGTGTGTAAAATCATATAGTCATCCATACAATTCATATACAACGTCGATCGATTAGTGTTGTCATTTTTAAAGTTACTATTTGCTTTAAGGTTATTGTCTTTACCGCGTTACTGCAAAGCCATTATAGGTTTTGTGTTTATGTTTCAGTTTAACTATTTTGGAAATGCATCTTAAGGTTATTTCTATTAGTTATGACCCTACAATTTTCCTGTTATGGTCATATGTACATTACAATTGATTCTTATATAACCTATATCAGTAATGTGCTCAACTTTCTGATTGTTATGTCATACTGTTTAGGCTTATATGATCATCTGTATATTCAATTGTGGCTATCTGTACATTTAGCTCTGGTCATCTATGCATTCAGTTATGCTGAACTATGCATTTAGTTACGGGCATAAACGCATGAATCTAAGCCCTTTGTACACGCATCCGTCGCATAAATACATTCCATTATGGTCATAGGACTATTCAATTATAGTGAAATGTCGATTCAGTTATTCTCATATGTACATATCAAGTGATTGTCATATCATCAATCTAAGTAAAGTGCACATTGGCTATTTCATATTTTCATACGATTTAGGGTGATATGATTTACAAGTCTTTAGGTTATTATCATCTGTACATTTCATTACAATCATTTGTACATTCCATTATTGTAATCTATACATTTAGTTATTTGCATAGAAATATGAGTTTGAATGTTATTTTTTACACACATTTTAGGCTTTAGTACATTCCGTTATGCTTATACGATTATTAACTTATGCTCAAATATAGATTACCAATTGTTATGCTCACATTTAAATCTTGTGTGATTGTCATATCATCGTTCCAACTAATATGCACAACTGCTCTTCAATATTTTCACATGAGTTACGGTCTTATTGTTTAGTGAACATATTAACTTATGCTCATCTATGTCACAACATGGGCCAGATACAAATCCTGACTAGCCCAACTTCAAATGGCAAATGTATCCCTTGTTTTTATATATAACTATATACCATTATTTTTTATTTCAAATTAGGGAGCATATCTTTATTATCATATTATTCTTTATTTTTTTTATGTCTAAGGACTGAGTTGTCAAGATGAATCGCTCACCTGACTTAACTCTAAGTAGTCATTATGAAACAACCATTTTTCTAGAGTCACCACCAATCTTATTTAGGCTAGGTGAGATTGGATACTTATCTGAGTTTATATTTTAAGGATGATGAAACCCATAAAAAACAAACTTCAAGATCTATGCTCATACTAGAGATCATTTGAAAAGGTTCGGGAGTCGATTACAATCACAAGTAAAGATCAACCTTCTCATGATGCTCGGAAATTAGTACCTTACTAATCCCATGTTAACATAAATTTTGATTCTTATTTGGCTTCAATATTTGGTATTTAATTATAATTCCCATAATATTTTATTAAACAAATTTATTATTTTGGATAAGAAAATTGAGTTTTAATATTTTTGAAATCAAAATATCTTCCATATCCTCTTAAACCAAAAAAACACGAAGATCTTATCATTCTCTACCGTACTTCACCAGAGAACTTGTGAAGTACGAAAGGTTTTATTTTTAAAAAAATTTGAAAAATCTTGATTTTCATTTTGAAAAAGATATGTCATTATTAAAATAATCCGTAGAACCTTTACATATTCTGGTACGAATTCTATGTATTAATTTAATTAGGAGACATTGCCTTAATTATAAAAACCTAGTTTTATTAAAAATACAAACCCTAAAACCTAAAAATGGTCAAATACGACAAATATATTTATAATATGTACTTTCGACGTAAAAGTATCCTAGTATTCACATAGGGCTTGGTTCTAATGCAAAATTATGAAAATACCCTTGGGGTCTAGCTTTGACGTAAAAGATCCCAGTAACCCTTAAAGGGCTAAAAAATGCTTGAAAATGGGCAAACCTATCGTATATACGCACTTTTGGCCAAAAAGCATCCTAATGCATAACTAAGACTAAGCTCGAAGAAAAATTATGAAAATGCCCTTATAGTATACCTTCGATATGAAAGTATCCTAGTAACCCTAACGAACCTTAAAATTATCTAGGAAGGCTAAACTAATCCAAAAAATTCACCTTCAGCGAAAAAACATCATGATAAAAAATTACCAAAATGCCCTTAAGGTATACCTTTACGTGAAAGTATCCTAGTAACCCTAACGAGCGCTAAAATGATTAAAACTGGATGAACCTATCCTAAATATGCACCTTTGGCATAAAAGCATCCTAATTACTATCCAAGACTCAATTTTAGAAAAATTACCAAAATGCCCCTAGGGTATACCTTCGATTTGAAAGTTTCCTAGTACCTTAATGGACACTAAAATAATGAAAAGTAGATGAATTTAGCCTAAATGGAAAAGATAAAATTTTAAGTTTGACTTAAAATGCAAAATTTACAATCAAGCCCTTAAATTTTTAAAAATTACATTTCGTTTCCTTCGAAAGATCGAACAAATTTAAAAAGTTTTAAAAATTTTTATATCCCTACGAAAGGCCATAGAAATAATAGAAATCTTTAAAACTGATAAAATGTCCATTTTGCCTCCTAAATATGAAAATTTGTTATTTAGTCCCTAAGCGTTATAAAATTTTTGTTTTAGTGCCTACATAATAAAATAACCTAAAAAAATCATAAAAATCACATCCAAATATATATGAAAAATACAGCAAAATACCAATAAAGATTCGGCCAAACACTTTGGCCTTAAATAAATATTTCTAGAATTTACAAAATAACCCTTAAACTTTGTAAAATTATATTTAAGTCCCTACATAAAAAAATCATCACAAAATATGATTAATCATATAAAAATCAGCATATAAATCACGGAAAACATTCCTATGAAGGTTTGATCAAATACCTTTCACCATAAATAACATTTTTTTACTTTTGCAAACTAGTCCCTAAACTTTACAAAATTGTAAAATGACCCTAGAAGTGTGGAAAATACCTAAAACATGTTAAGAAACACGTGAATCAATTTTTTCATGGCTTATGAAACTTTCAACCAAGCCCAAAAAATAGTCTAAAAAAATTTTGCACATTTTGAAATTTAGTACCTATGTTTACTAATACTGCAAAATAACCTAATTTTTTTTTTTTAAAAAAGCATAACATCATCACAAAATAGGCTCAAAATCATCATCAAAACAACCTACCATATTCGGCCAAGCCAAGAAACATAAAATCTAAGTTTGTTTTAACACATAAAATAATGAAAATGAACATAAATAATTACTACAAAGCTTAAATAAAAATAAAATCACAAAAATAAATATGCAAAAAGTATTTAACAATATATTATCATACAAACTTCAAGAAAAGAACAACATAAACACACCTATACAACAAAATCAAAATCACAACCATAACAAAACTATATAAAAAAATCAACGCATAACTAATAAAGAAACAAAGAATAATAACAAATATATAGAAAATAGATCACTATCAACATGTTTAGCCTTTCAACATGAATAAAAGCCATGAGCTTTAACATGTTTTCTGACTCACAAAAATGAAGAAAAATGATGGGGAATAAGCATAAATTACAAGATTTTTATATGAAGCTACCTTAAAAACCTTGAAAACCTAAAAATTCATGAGAAATTTTAAGAAAAATGGCTAAATTTTACCCTAGAAATCCTTAAATTTGTCGCCTACTTTTTTCAAGGTGGGAGGGACGATAAAAAGGTTATGCCACCCCTTTGGCTGTAGCCTCCCTAGAGTTTTCTAGGAAATGTTTTTTTTTTATTAACTTTTGAATTGATTTGATTTTTTATTGATTTTATTTAAATAAATTGTTTTTGTCTTTTATTAGATGATGTCATGCATGACATCATCAAAGTCTAGATAATTTTGGAAGATATTTATATAACCTGTAAAATTATATTATAAAAATTAATTACGAGGATTAAATTATAAAAATTGTAAAAATTAAAAATTATGAATTTGCAATAAAATTTAATATGATCAATTTAACTTAATCTAACAATAAAAAAATTTAATTTACCAACAAAAATTAAAAATAGTAAACTCGTAAATTTTACGAGAAAAACTTTTACCAGGAAAAATTGTTATAGTGAAAAAAAATGAAAAACTCATAAAATAAATTGAATTTTGAAAAACTAATTTAATGTTAATTAAATAACACTATTTAAAGAATTTTGAATCTTTTCACACAAGTTGGTTACATATATTGCTAGTATTTCTTCTATACCATGCTACCGACATATAAATGGCCTACCAATAGCATGAAATTTCTAGCCTGAAATTTGACACTTCAACGCATCTTTGAATAAATACTTGTTAGACATATGAATTTTGAGGAATACATTTATTTATCTATTGACAATTCCGTTTCTATTTATGGACTAATGTTGTATATACCACATGTCTGAAATAGTTGCTACTTAAGTAATTGGCTTTCATAGCACTTACTTACATACTATGAATGGAAATTAGTTATGCTTAAATGTGTACTTTAACTTATGTTCATATGTACATCTTACATTATTTATGAAATCATTGATCCAAGTAATGTGCATAATTGTTATTAGTCATTTTCATACGATTTACGATCATATGGTTTACTGTACATTGGGTTACTTTTGTAGTCATTTATACATTCAGCTATTATGATCCATACATTCAATTGGTCATATGTACATTTATTTTTAGGTACATACATTTGAGTTTTAATGTTTCCTTTCGTTATACTTAAAAAAAAATTCAGTTATGGTCAAATGTGCATTAACTTATTATCATATGTACATCTTACGCAATAGTCATATCATCTAAATAACTAATATGCACAACTGGTCTTTCATATTTTCATATGGTTTAAGGTCATATGGTTTAGTCTACATAATGTTATGCTCATTTGTACATTGAGTTGTGCTCATCTATACATTGATCTATGGCCATTTTTACATTCACTTATGCTGATTTATACATTCAGTTACGATGATATATACAGAAGATAGCTTATAACATGGAGTCATAGACATAATATGTATAGTTTGATAGAATAATGGGTCATATTCTCACTTGTACATCCAATTTGAGTCATATGTACATTCTGTTATGGTCATATATACATTCAGTTATGGTCATCTGTACATTTACTCTACTCATCTATACATTTAGTTATAGTCATCCGTACATTTAGCTATAGTGATCTGTACATTTAGTTATGGTCATTTGCATTTAGTTATAGGTATATACATGTAAGTTTTATTGTTTCGTAGACGTAGCTTAGGCATAACTACATTTTAATATACTCGTAGGTAATTCAATTATGGCCCAATGTACATTAAGTTATCATCATCTTCGTACATCTTACATGATTTTCATAATCATCAATCCAAATAATGTACACGATTGCTATTTGATATTTTCATATGGTTAACCGTCTTATGGTTTAGGTACATTCAGTTTTTGTATAAAGGACATTCAGTTATGGTAATTTGTATATTTATTTATAGTTATCTATACATTTAGTCATAGTCATCTATACATGCATCTAAGTCAAAAGTACATTTCATTATGCTGATATATACATCTAACATGATTATAATATCATCAGTCTAAGTAATATGTGCCATTGCTATTTGACATTTTGAAATGGTTTAGGGTCATATGGTCATCTATACATTGAGTTACAGTCATTTGTGCCTTTAGTTATGGTCATCTATACATTTACTTATGCTTAGCTGTACATTGAGTTATGGTCCATGATTTATACAAACAATGTCATTGTACATAGAGGCATAGACGTCAGATGCACTAATTGATTGATAGTTATCTGATACAATAACCAGTTATGTGTCACTTGTACATTCAGAATGGTCAGCTGTATATTCCGTCTCGGTCATCTGTGCATTCAATTATAACGATATGTACATTAAGGAATAGTCATATGTACATTCTATTATGTTAGTCTTATTTTATTTACTTGTCAAGTTATCTGTATAATAAGTTAAAAAACTCTTTCCGACATTAAATTAAGTCATATTCACCATCCAATTATAGTCATATACGAAATGTACATTATCTGATACATCATATGTATATATTGGACTTTACATTCACTACGCATATTTAGAGGCTTCAATGCTTTTATGTTGGTTCATTACATAATGGATTTCTCCTTTTTTTCACAGTAGTTGATTACATATATTATGTATTATGTTTTATTGCTATACGTATATTATTATTCATAAAATATAATCTATATTATTAATTATTATAATTTATGTAAAATTATTATGTACATTATAATTAATTAAAACTAATGAGAGAAATGATATTATCTAAGTTAATTTTTAACAAACCTTAATATATTCTTATGACAGTATTAATATTATATAATTATATAAGTATATTATTATGTATTCATAATAATGTTTATATTTTAAATTAATAATTGAAAAAAATGGAAATTATATTTTGAAAAAAGTATTATTAATATCTTATATTATTTATTATATAATAGTTAAATTATTAAATTATATATCTATATTATTATTTATTACTAATATTATCTAGATTATACAATACGGAATATTTTGTTTTAAAAATATTATGGCTTGCACTTTAGGAAAGAATTTCGTCCCTCTTACCTAGTAAGAACTGACTGTATACTTTGAAGAATCAACTCCCATATTAGGAAGGAGCTGACTTCATGTTAGTTTGGAACCAGCTACCACATTAAGAGGGAACCAACACCATGCTTTGAAGAACCGGTTCCAACCTTCTAAGGGAATCAATTCCATGGTTTTCAGAACTAGCTACCACTTTAGGAGGGAACTAGCTCCATGCGTTTAAGAACCGGCTCTCACCTCAAGAAAAGAATCGGTCCCTCTTACTTCTTGAAATAACTCCATATTGAGCATAAGAAATAAATTATTTTGGAATTTACCTAAGAATTGACACCCTTTCACTTAGTAAAAATCGACTCCCTGTAACCCTTAAACCTTAAAACACTTTCTACTATGTTTTGATCATCGTGACACTCACTTTCAATAAAATATCCATTGAGTTTTTAGATTCATGGAGTGGCATAATACGGATAATTGCCCTGTACTGATTATTCTTATTCTTTACAACATGGTAAGTAGGTTCGCATATCCACATGCCTAAGCAACCTTACACAATAGGTCAAAAAAGTTCATTAAGATGCTTTCCATTACTCTGCAACCAAAGACTGAACAAAAATGGTTGATAATAGTTAATATGAATAAAAAATAGAAAAATAAAGGTATAGTGAAAATTGTGACTCCAATAGGAAATATATAGGGTTTAAATTGCAACAATATTTTAGATGGTTACCACCAGTTACTTTTACACATAAAATCATACATGTTTTTATGTTACAAGTGGATTAGTAAATGGGAAAAATAAGGATAAGAATAAAACTCCATTTTCAGATGTTAATAGCAATTAATGTGATCGAAAAAGGATATTAGAGGTTCTATACGTTGTAAATGCAATAGGGAAAATAGAAGGTTTACTAAAATGAAACTATTTTTTTGATAGGGTAATGGGAAGTTAAATAAAACCGATAAAAGCAAAAATTCTATGATGTGTACATTGAGTGACGCAACTAAAGGAAAAAGCCAATAACAATCAAATAAATCCCAATTCTAAGAAATTAATATTTCAATATTAATTTTGTAATTTGAAAGTAATTATTTTTAAAAAATATGGATAATTTTAAGAAGATGACAGCAATTGAATGCACGTATAACCATAACTCCATATATATATATATATATAATCAGAACTTAATGTATAAATTACCATAACTAAACGTAAAGATGGCCATAATTGAATGTCCAGATGACTATATGACCCTGAACCATAATAGATAAGTAAATTAATTAGCACATTACCAACATAGATGACATGACAATCACATTAATTTACATATGATCATAACAAAATGTATATATAACCATAACTGAATGTATAGAAGACCCGAACTGAATATACATATGACTATATAACCGTAAACAATATCAGATGATTAATGAGATGACAATCACCTGTAATATGCATATGATCATAAATGAATGTACACATTACCATAACAAATGTATAGAAGACTATAATTAAATGTACATAC
The DNA here is from genome assembly GCA_038382065.1 of Adansonia grandidieri. NCBI lineage: Eukaryota > Viridiplantae > Streptophyta > Magnoliopsida > Malvales > Malvaceae > Adansonia > Adansonia grandidieri. The sequence goes on along the minus strand of JBBYHK010000020.1, from coordinate 8,805,766 downwards.
GACAATATCACCTAAAACTATATCAGATAACTAAATACTAAATTATACACATTACCAACACTGGTAAGATAACAATCATGTGTTATGTGCATATGACCATAACTAAATGTACACATGACTAAGATGCATGAACAAAACACCAAAAGTGAAATGTAAAACCTTAACCCATAATGCTATCATGGAAATGAGGCAAAACTGAAATCTAAAGTAAATATGAGTGCTGATAAAATATAACACTTGTAATATGGAAATCACCTAAAATATATGCACAAGATATATTTGAATGTATGTATTAGCATAACTAAATATACATAACACTAGAACTAAATGTACAAAGCCAAAGTTGAATGAAGAAATGACTATGATGCAATTCTATAACCCTATGACCTTTATTCTCATATAACCTAAACCTGAATTGTAAAAAAATTAGCAAATGTGCACACTTGAAGTCTAACACTCAAAATATAATGATTAATTATATTGTACATATGTATAACCGTAAACCCTGAATGTAAATATGAGCATGATCAAATCCATATATGAGAAACTCCTGTTAAAATGAGTAACCCTTAATTGGATAATTGCAAACTATATTATAATATAACCATAAGAAACCCTAATCTCAAAATAGTAAAAGTTATTGTAAACCAACATTGACTATAGAACCATTACTGAATGCAAATATATCTATAACTGAATGTACACGTCAACAAAATTATATGTATGTATGACTATAACTAAATATGCATATGGCTAGAACTAAATGTACATATGAATACTAATGTTAGGATGAATCAATAAAGCTGAATTTATTTATCACAACCTTTACTTTACTGGTAAAGAAAAATGTAGAGAAAAATATGCAGCAAAAATTTACAAACAAAGTCTAACTAATTGTTCATATCAATTTCAAGCAAGCTCTGTAAATAATATAGATTACAACTAATTTACTTCTATGTTAGTATAAACAAATTAATATTAAGGACAAAAACAAGTATAAAGGGATAATTAACAACTTCAAACATGGATTTATATTTTATCATTTCTAATTGGGTATACAAAGTTCCTATACATCATTCCAAATAATAAAATGTGTATTTTTCAAACCCTTAGACCCTTACAAACCCTATACCTCATTCAATCGCTCATGTTAGTCCTCTGTAGACATTACATACCCTAAACCTTTTTCAACATGCTCAATACTCTATCTTTTTTCATATTCCTTGAATCCAAAATCAACTACGTAACAAGTTTCAGTTGTAATTCTTGGATCACCCTATACAAAAGCCAACATGTTTCTTATCACATAAATATAAATTCTGATTGTCAGTAATGTGTGAATTTTATGCCCTACATACTCACTTAATCCAATGGTGGAGTGATTCAGCAAGTCCAACCTTGTAAATGCTCAATGAAAAATACCCCACAATCATCAAAACTATAATGCAACGAACAAAAAAGTTAGCTTTAAACTTACTATAAACATTAACCAAGAAAAAATGAGGTTGAACTGATGTATGATAAGGGATTGGAGATGTACTCTTTGTCTAACTACTACTATAACTCTACGCGTCTCTCCTTGGAGTGCTGAACAACATTTGCGGCAGGATGGTTCTATGCACGTGATAAAACAAGCAAAAACTTTTGCTACAAGTAAGAACATATATAATGTTAAAATTGATGAACATTTTATCCTAAATATACAACCTCACATGAAGATAGCAAAAGTTATGCATTCAAAAAGTTTATCAATTGTTTGGGGAATCAAATGTGCCCACTCCATAAACGCGACTTTCTTGAATCATTAATTTCTATCATAGAAGATATCATATTAATGCAATATGCAACCTAATGATTTTTTTTCATAAAGCGGAAGCATATCTAAAAAATATATAGAGTATTCAGAATGAGTCAAAATTATTTATATTTAGATGCAACTTATTTCAACTTACATGCATTATCATACATTGCAATTGAGCTATAGTTTTTTTTAGCATTATACGATTCAACTACCAGAAAATTTGCAAAATGAGTGGCCACATCAAGTGTACTCTTTCCTTTAGGATTGTAATGGAGTATCGCACCCTACACGAAAAAGTGATTGAATATTAACATCTATTCACAAAAGAAAAACCTTCAATGAAAAGTGTTCATTCTGATGTAAATGTCATCAGGAGAAGTTATAATTCATAACACCAACTGTGAGGTCAAAACAACCCGATGAAGTTATGATTTCTTAACGTCATACACTTTCTCAACATTAATGACATGAACATATATCACCACAACCTGAAATATATGCACATAAACAAATCATTATGTTGATCATGAGAATGTACAAGCACATGTTATGCGATATGTAGAATAGGCAACTTGAACATACCATGCTACTAACCCAATTAGATTTAGCTAAGGATAACAAGTTCATCATCGTTACACTCTAACCATGCATTTCTTAGAGGGTTTCCCTATAGAAAAGACAAACGAAATGGATTGTTCAGTGTGATGGATACATTACAATAATTTTTAACGTAACCAAAAATGTGTATAATAGATATGTTAGACTTACATTAAAGGTTCGTTTTCATTAAATACATACTTTACCACTGCTCTATCCAGTTTGATCAATAAGCTAAGTGGCTATTAACCAAAAATGGTGATCAAAGATTGGCAACAACCCTAACTGCCTGCTAATCAGGCCAACTTTTTCACCATAGCATGTTTTTTTCCTTCACCAGATCTAGAACTTCATCTAAGAAAATTACACCATTTCTAATACTCTGGCATTCGAAGGAGGAAGGACATTTCTTGTTAAACTGCATTCGATATCGAATGGTGTGTACTAACATGATGGAAAGGCTTTTATGTCTCTACTAATGATTGTAACATCCCTCTGCATCATTTACTTCATATTATTTGTAGTAGGAAGCATTTCACGATTTTCATGTGTTGATGATACCTTTGCGAATATCATCATATCAAGGAGATTATCTTTATTCAATCTCAGAATCTCTTCGTTTCACTTGATGATCTCATCAATACGCGATCTAATCCATTGCAAAATAACCTACGATATATCTTTATCGAATACCATGAATGAGTTGCTATTGGATTTCATTAACAACTTATACCACAACAACTATATAAAACATTTAGAAACATTCTAGACGATGTTATTTGTTAACGACAATCAAAGGTTATTCTTTATGGATGGAATAAGATATTGGAACTTTAAACATACAATTGCTTTTGAACGTAGCTGCAAAATTCATTTCCCTCGTCACTTTCATCTTTTAGAGGTTTAATGTCATTTAGAACTTGCAAACGTAATTACAGAACAATAATAACAACAACAATTGTAATACCATAAATATTCAATTTGCTACTAAAATGCATAACTATTTAAGTAAAACAAAAGAATTTTCAACAACATAAATAACCTTACCTACCCAAAACTGTAGCCTCCAAAGTCTTCCTCCAGTTATAGATGTTTTGTGATGGGATAATCATCCCATCCAGTTACCTAGGGCATTGCATGGGTAATGCAACGTTTAAATGAGACAACCTATCCAAGTAAAGCATCTTCAAAAATTATTCTATATTATATCTCCAATTATACCTTACTACAATAAAGTGATATATTAAAATTAGTCAATTATATTTTCTAATACCAAGAGAAATAGTACACAATTGGTAATATAAGTTCTGCTTTTTGCCCACTGTAGTTCTTAAAAGTATCAACCAAGTGCTTTAACATAAACACACCATAATTGTATGCCATAATTTGTAGTGGATCAGAGATGATCTTTGTCAACTTTGTATTAACCTCTACCTTACTGCTCGGCACTAGGATATATCTTATGACATACAATGGAAACAACCTCTTCCAATCATTTAAATCTATTGCACTGTGAAATAGTTGCTCAACTTCCTATAATGAATTAAAAGGAAGCATTTTACTGCATCATGCCTTAATCTCATCACTCTCATCTACACTCCTTCTGCGATGACTTTGATCTGTGCATAACTTTGTTTTTCGTTGAACTTGTAAATATTATAGTGTTATAAATCTAGAAACCTTTATATATATATATATATATATATACACATGTACATACTTATATATTTTAATACAAAAACAATAGTTGCTAAATTCATTTTAAATATATCCCTAAAGTTACCATAACATTCAATAAGCAATCCATCAAAGATGTGCAAGCAACTAACCAACAACCAACCAACCAACAAACAAGGAATCAATACACTTAACTAAGCTTTCTTCCAATTTAGCTTTATCTTATCACTAACAAATTAGAGGAGGAGATAAACAACCGCTAACCAGTGTACATACAAGGTTTTAGGAATGTACATATAACTATATAACTTAATGTACAGATTAGTATAACTAAATGTACACATTAATTAAATACTCCTTAAATACTTCTAACCTCCTATATACAACAATGTCTCATGTAATTTCTTCATTCACTGCAACATAATATATGTATAAACTATGTACGTACGACAAAAGTGGGATTTATGTATCACAAAACAGAATCTACATGTCAATATGATTAAATGTACATAGCACAACACCAAATGTACATTTCACTCTAACTGAATGTACATTTCATTATACCTCAATGTATGCATAAATAAAGTACGAATGAAGGTACCCTCAATAGTACTCGAGACCATACCTTACTTCACAAGTACTTTCAAATTATAAAATGCCACCCTAATTACACTTAAAAGACAATTCACAACTTAAGAATCAAACAAAACATTCCCAGAATAATGATAAAACTTGATCACATGTTATACAAAACATCATCAAAAGACCATCTCACAAAATAAAAAGCATTGTCGACACCCTTTCAAAATTAAAATAATTCGCTATTTGTACATAGTTATTGTCAAAATCGCAATGCCAATTAAGTACCAATTGATACTATTTTTTTTACTAATACTTATTCCTTATATCTTTTTACAGTAATTAATCTTACATGCCTAATTCTAACAAATGTAGTAGCTACTACATCATATGTAACCATTGCTAAAGGCATTACAGCAATTGAAGGTAAGATTTCTATAGGAATTGTATCGGATAGTCATAGTTTTGAGACAGGCAATATCATTACCTCCTGACAACTTCACTACAATAGATGATCATTGCAAATGATGCAAACTATGAACATTAAACTCAAACATTGAATGCTCATGCAATACTATTTTCAAGTTTCATAACTACAAATATATTCCAAAAATAATTCATATTTTCCATTTACAGATTTAACACTATCGACCATAACAACATATCCCTAAACACATAATGAACATCCATAAGTTCTTTTTTCAATTTCTTTAATCCGATACGCATAAACATATCAACTGCATTCAATTATATTTCCTCGTTTAAATTATCTCCTCAACCCAATACATATTAACATATATACTGACCGTGTTATTAACACAATTAGGTATAAAGGCATCTAACACCTTCAATTGCAAATTCCTTTTTAAAACTTAATGAAAACTCAATATGCCTACCAAGAGAACAATAATTTATGTGTGATAATTTAATTTTACATTGAAAAGTAACAACATCATACATTAACTTCCTTTGAATATGGCTTTCTCCTAATTTATGGAATAGGAAACACCAAAATCCATACCAACAAAGTAAATGACAATGACCAGTAAATAAAGAAAAAATGGGACGAAAAACTATTTAGGTTTTTTAGGTCATTAATAGGGAATGGATTTGAACAACAAGAGGAAAAGAAGAGGAAGAAGAGCAGGTTCTTTCAAGCTAGGGTCAGAATTCGATCAGGAAACGAAAATCAAGATTCTAAAGAGCATGTTTCTCCAAGGTTGGGTTGAGACTGGGTATTTAAAGGAAATTTTTTTATTATGAACAAAGGAATGGATTCTTTAAAGAGCAGGAACACGAATTAGCTTATGGGAGGGAAAAATAAGAGATTAAAAGGTGGTTCTCATTAAGGGTGTATAAGTAATTTCAATTTTCTTATTATTATTATTTTCAATAATTACTATTTCCTTTTATTTAATTATTATATGCCATTTCACCTTTTTTCCCTTAATTTTTTATTTATTGGTGTTTTGAAATTTTTGGCCCACTTAGTGCTTTGTTTGGTCCTTTTAAAATAATTATTTAAAAGCTTTTGGCATTAAAGTGAAATTTGTCATTGTACTATGATATAAGATTAAATTTATCATTAATTTTATTGAGTTCTAATAAAAAATAAGAATTTGAATACTTTTAAGGATTATATTGTGTTAAAACAAATGATAAATTTTGCCATTATAATTGTAATTTTGTTAATTTTTGAATAATGATAACAACAAAATTGAAATATTTCGTGATCTATTGCAAATGATAAATTTTTACAAATTTTGTTATTTTAAGACTACAAATCAACAAAATTATAAGTCCAATGGCAAATTTTAAAGAAATTGAAAGATATTGGTCAAGTTTAACATTAACTAGTAATATAATGATAGATTTTATGTTAATCCTAAGAGTCTTGTCTTTTTATTTTCACTAGAAATAAGCCCCCGCTTCGCTGGGTTTCTAATTTTTTATAAATTTTAATTATTTATTTATAAAAATTAATTTTGAATTAAATTCATTCTATAATAATTATTTATTTAAGTTTTGAATTTAGGATCCTTTAAAGATTTCACAATCTATATGCAAATCAATGTGCGAATCAATTACTTTAAATAAAAATTTTAAAAAAAATAAAATAATTAATAAAATATTTTTTTTAAAAATTTTCTCCAAGCGATTTAGATACGAATGTTAAACGAAACTACAAGTTAACATTCAAACCAATCTTTTTAAAAAAATCATTTAAAATTAAAATTAAAATAATTAATAATTAACAAGTAATAATAAATTTTTATTTTAACTTTTTGAGAGGATTGAGTACAGATTCTTAATTGATCTGTAATTTCTGCATGTAAACCAACTCTTTAAATACATTATTTAAAAAAATAAAAATAAAAATAATAAATTAAATAAATTTATTTTTTAAGTTTTTTCCTAATCAAGTCAGATCCTAAATCGAATTTGCGGGTTAAGCTATTGTTCAATCCATTAAATACATCATTTAAAATTAAACAAAAATATTAATTAATAAAATATTTTCTAAACTTTTGTCATGCTTGTTAAATATGTATCCTAAATGAACTTACCGGTCACATACAAAACATTTCCTTTAAATACATTATTTAAAAATAAAATAAAAATAAAAACTTAAATCTAAAAAAAAAAACTAAAAGTGATTAATAAAATAAATTTTTTGAACTAATCGTATACGAATTTTAAATCGACTCATAAGTTAGTATGTAGATCAACTTCTTTAAATATATCATTCAGAAATAAAATAAAATAAAATAAAATAAAAAGTAAAACTTAAAAAGTATAAATAATTAATAAATAATTTCTCCTTTTTTTTTTAAGAGGTCAAGTACGGATTCTAAATCCATCCATAAGTTAGCATGCAAATTAGCCTCCTTAAATACATTATTTAAAAATAAACAATTTAAATAAAAAAATAGTAAATGAAATATATTTTTATTTCCCAAGTGAATCGAGTACGGGTTCTAAATAAACCCATGAGTAACCATGTGACATATATCATTTGAAAATAAATAAAAAATTTAAAAACTAAAAAGAGCTAAAAGGCTAAAAAATAATGCGTCAACATTCTATGCAATTGCTTGGGATTACTTTAATCTTATGTTATATATTGTACCTCAACTATATTAGTTTGAGACATATTAGTCAGAGGTGGTGTTTATTTTAAATAAAACTCTAAACTCTCATGATATTACCCAAAATGAAACTACAAAGAAAGAAGTGATTTTATATGCATTTTTTTGATGAATTTATTATTTTTAATGGTATAACATAAAAGGCTCATGATCACATATGCTACCATTGGAGTTTTTTATCTCCACAAGTAGAGTTAAAAACTAATACATGTTCTTATTGTATATTTAAAAAAAAATGGGATATAAATAGTTTTTTAACCCTATTTGTAAGGTTAAAAACTCTATAACTCTATTGTCAGTATATAGAATAATAAAAAAAAAAACATAATAAATAATAACATAATTGATGTAGATATTTTGTATCCTAAGGCATTTTGATCTTTTATGTTAGTCAAATAGGAGAAGCCAATGACTTAACATCACCTGAGATGCATGTTGGCAAGAGAGACATACCTTATCCGTGGCAGGTGTGATCACCATTGGTTGTTTCACCTCAAACAATTGACCATGGACATGTGTCAACCATGCATGATATTGGGTTTACTGCATCGGGCCTCAAATGCAATAACGAGGTCAAGCATGATTGTCGATAGCTATCTCACCTTAGACAACTGACGATAGATGCATATCATTCATACATAATGAGCAATAAACTGTATTAGGTCAGTCAACCTAATTGCTCTACATCCTCTCTCTTTCTTCCTTTTCCTACCTAAGGCAACTTATTTTATCTCCTTTTAAGGTAAAGATCTGATCTTGGCTCACTTTTGCTTCCTTTAACCTTTACTTTTATGCTCACTTCCCTCGCCAACTGACTTGAGCATTAAAGAGCTAATGGTGGAGCAACCTCAGGCCTCCCCTACCATGTTTTTCATACTTTCATGTGCCTACACCCAATTCAATCTCAACACCAACAATAACACTGCGTTTAATAAGGAAGAAAGAAAGAAAAAAATTACAATATCATGGTTGAGTTTGATATAAACATGTCTGATTTTATAAGTTAATATAATTTTTATTAAAATTTTTTTCAATTTTACCTTTTTTTTCCTTGCCAAATAGATCCATAAATTTTTCACAGAATCCTAGTCTATATTTTTGTTATAAATGGTTATAAAAAGATGAATTATTAAATTCCTGAAAAAAATTAAGGTATTGGCAAAAATATTGCTTAACAAAATTTCAAGGCTTTTCTCAGAATTCATCCCAACATTCTCCTACATTATTCAGTCAATGCTCTCTTACGTTTTTGAGGACTTCCTGTCACTGTACCATGAAATTGATAGTGCAACTTTTCACCAAAGCAAATATTGATCATTCACGCTCCAAACTAAAACGCATTGCAAATAATTTTTCACGACGGGTAAGATATTTAGTTTTATGAGGTTTTCTGACAAGAGAGGGATTTGAATTGTGATCAATAGATTGAATGGGTTTTGGATATTGGAATAGGATTGGAGTTAACATGATTAGGGTCGTTTGGCATATTGGAGAAAGTCAAAATCCACTTTTATGTTAAAAAGGAACTTCAGGAAATTCTTTTGAGCCTGCTACTGAAGATACCAAAGCAAAGGTAGATGTAAATTGTATAATTCAAAAGTTAATATTTGTGAAAATAAAATGGTGGAATTTGATAATATTAAACATGGTTAATAGGTACACTTAAGATCAAACTAAATGTGCAATCCATTCACATTTGTGGTTAAAAACTTTGTTGAATTCTATGCTCCAACATGAGTAATTTATTGTGGAATATTAACATATTTAAAAATAATTATTGGTGAATGAGAAATTGATCTAAAAAAACCTTTGAATGGCAAAATTTTGACTCAATATTCTAAAATATTTGATAGATAAGATGTTTGTCTTGTGATTTGAGCAACAGGGTCGTGGACTAAGGTTTGGTTCAATAGAAAATGTTTTATCCTTTAATCTCAATCTGATCATTAAATTTCAGTCCCTAAATTTCTTAGTACACGAACAAATTCATTATTTATAGTATGATAAACATGAATGTTATTATATACATTCATTAACTATAAACATTCATGAATTTTAATATTGATGAACTAGGAACATACATGAATGTTATTATGTATATTCATGAATTACATTAATGAATTTGAGCTTTCATCATACTTAATGAACTTTCGCGTATTCTAGGTGATTAATATTTAGGCCCCTAAGCCCTACAAATAGGTGCTTTGAAAGAATGGAAAAAATCACTTAGAAATTTATAAGTTTATTTATCCATAGTTGTTATGGTTTTTTAAGGCTTTTGTTTTATTTATTCTTTCTAGTCTAAAGCTTAATAATATGTCCTTGTAGAGAGAAAACTAAGTCAAATTCCATAAGTTCGTGGACCTTGAAAGTAGTGCAACTTTTTTAGGTGGTGTTGTTAAAATCCTAGAAAGCAATTGTATTTTATCCATGTACAATAAATGATGGGCAAATCTATCTTAAGGAAAAAGGATTCAATCTTTAGCAACAACGTAAAGTTCTTTATTCTTTAAATTGATTTTCAACAATAATTTTCTAAAAGATTTTACAAATATATAGAATATTTCCAACAATCTTAAGGTGAAACTTTTCATTTTGTTTTGTTTATTTGTTTTCTTTGTTGGGTCATAATCGATATTTGTTTATAAATATTGGTGCTTGGTTTTCTTTATTTTATATACATGCTCAAAATTATTATTTTGATTAGTTATTATATTGGTGTTTGGTTTTAATTAAGTTACAATCAGTGCTTGTTTTATAATATATATATATGTTTTAAATAACACGACATCTTGTTCTTCTTTAACTTATTAAAAATGTGGTGGCTAATTCCACCATCACCTTTGGCGATGCATAGTGAGAAACCTAGAAGGTTCGATAGGTAGAACTTTAAGAGGTGGTAATAGAAGATGCTATCTTTCTACCACCATGAACTTAGCTAAATTCTTAACTTAAAATGCACCTAACCTCTCGTAAAATGAATTTATTCCATTAGTATGGTTGTTTTGGATACATGGAAGCATAATGAATTTGTATGCAATAACTACATCTTGAATAGGTTGGATAATATATGATGCTCATAGATCCATTAATGATGCAAAGGCACTTTGGGAAGCTTTGGATTGAAAGCACAAGCCCAAAGATGTGAGTTTGAAAAGTTTGTAGTTAGTAAGTTTCTCTAATTTCAAGATGATTGATTCCAAGACTGTGACAAGCCAAGTTAAAGAATTTCAACTCATCATGCATGAAATTCTTGTTAAAGGTATGCTTTACACCAACTGGCTATAATTACTAAAAAATTGATTTCATCTTGAAGTAATTTCAAAAACTACCTTAAGCATAAGCGTAAAGAAATAGGAGTTAAAGATCTTATTTGAAGGTTGAGGAATGAGGAGGATAATAAATTACCCATAAAGAAAGCAAGTTATTCTTCGATGGCCTCAAAGGTAAACATGGTTGAACATGTGGCTAAAACCCACAATAAAAACTAAAAAATGAAGCTTATTGCAAAAGGAAAAGGTTTTGCTAAGAAATATAGTGGCAAATGCTTTGTCAAAAGCAAAATTAATCTTTAAGCCAAGGATTATAGAAATAAGTCCTTGTATGAGAAAGTCCAAGAAAAAAAATAATTCCTCAAGCCTATGTCACTAAGGTTAAACTTTTAGAAACGCACTTATCAGCAATCGTCTCTAAGGTCAACTTGGTCAACAATTGTCATAAGTGGTGGGTTGATACTAGTGCTATAAGACATTTTTTCACTGCGAAGAAGATGTGTTCAAATTATAAAGAATTGGATGGTGAACATTTCACGAGGAATGCTGCCTATAAGGTACTTGGCATTGACAAAGCCATTCTAAAGATAACTTTTAGGAAGCTTTTCACCTTTAACAGTGTATTCCTTGTACCAGATATTAGAACCTCGTGTCTGGCTTATTGTTAAGCAAAAAATGGTTTTAAAATGGTTCCTAAAACTTATAAATTTGTAGTTAGCAAGAATGGTATATTTGTAGGAAAAAGGTGTCTTTATGAGAACCTCTTTAAAATGTAAGTAGTGACCATTGTAACTTAGGATGAGAATAAAAATAAAGCCAATTCTCTTCACCTCCTTAAATGTGTGGTATAGCCAGTTAAGACTTGTGAATTAAAAAATGTTTCCTTAGGCAAAATTATTTTATTAAATAAAGAAACTTTCACAATTCCTGTTGGTGTATGCCTTTGAACTAATCAGATTAGACATTGGATACACAGTTAATTATAGTTCTATAATATGCATGTCACTATATTATAGTTATATAGTATACATGTTAAGTCATATAATAAACATGTTAGTATATAATTGTGATAAATGTTTTCCTTCATGCTAGTGGTGTGATAGATTATCATGTAAATACTAATTAGATGAAGCCTTTGAAACATAACAGCATTGTAAAGATAGTAAACCATTATGACGATAAAATCTTTTACATCAAAGCTGCATTTCTAAAAATGTTCATAGTCATTGTATTGTCAAGTCAAGGCATTGGCAATGCACAAAGACTAGTATATGCTAAGCCTCCTTGCATTGGACGCATGCAACTTTTTGATCTCATAGAAGTTGAAGTATATGGGATAGTTAGGGATAGCATATGGGTGCTTATTTTGTGGAAACAAGTTCACTGAACACGGCCTGTATGAGAACTCCAATTGGTATTAGTCACTCAAGTGTCTATGGAATATGTTCTCATGTGTCGGTCATGTAAATAGTCCTCAGACTTACGATACTAAGTCATCTTGTATGGGGAGTGTTATACTTGGATCAATTACAAATAGGTCCATAATGGATGGATACCAAACAAGGGTGGTATTAGGTATGGCATGAACCATATGGTAGATGGATAAATATCCAGAAATGATTTACCACTTCGAGTGACATTGGAGACATATCTCAAATGATCTTGACTTTGGTTAACTAGATTAAAGTCTTTAGGTAGAGCATAATGAATTATGAGGAAGTGTTATTCATAGATTCATGATTGTTAACCTTAAGTTGAAAGATCTAACATGGATTGAAGCATAAATAGCCATTGTACCTCGGTCATGCTCATTCCGAGATATATGGTGAAAACATCGTATTACACTGATAGGCTGGTTACTGAAAGGTTCAATGAGGTCACATCGACTCTACAACATTTAAGTTGTCATAATGGGTTGCTAGATCCTGCTCTTGATCTATGAACATAATTAATAAGATTAATTACGTTCATTGTCAATATGTTGGAACCTAATGGGTCACAAAAAAATAAAATGATATTGTAGAATTAAAATTAGAACTTAATTAAGTTTGACTTAATTGAATAAAAGATGATCAAATGGAGGACCTAATTAAAATGTTCAATTAAAAATTAATTTAAGACAAAAATTTAGGTGTTGTGAAATCTAACATTTTGTTGTCTTTTTAAGACATAATAGGTCAGATTGTCTTATACGGATAGTGTCAAAATTGACACATACTACATCTAGATGGATATTGTCTAAATTAAGACATTACAAGGTGGATAATGTCTTAGCCAAATTCTTCGAATAATCTTATCAAAATACTAACTGTTTAGATAATTAATATTAATAAGATAGTTATTAAACTAAAATTGTTTTAATTATATATATGAATTTTATTTAGATAAAAATTCATAAATGTGATAGATAATTAGCTAAAATAGGTTTCTACTTATTTATGATAATTAAATTAGATAACTTAATTAATTTATAAGATAAATTAAAGAGTTTAATTTGGATTAAACTCCATAGAAACCTAACTTAGCTAAATGATTTATGGGGCACAGAGCTAGAATTATGTCTAAGTTCAAAGTGCCTTGGCTAAATTCCCTAGAGATCATTTTGAGTGCTAGGCTTGGCCACCATAATGAAAAGAGAGCTGTAATCAAAATTAAGTTACTTAAGGTGAAAGCTTTTCACCTATACAATGAGATATTTTGATCGCAACTCTTCTAGAGAGTTTTTGTTGAATTCAGCTAAGTTAAGTAGCTAAAGGACGACTTAACTTGAATTGTAACCTAAGAAACACTTTGTGATTTAGTTTTTTGAGAGAAAATTGTTCCTACTTGTTCTTTTATTAGCCACCACCTTAAGGTAGAAAAACCCACCTGGCCACCTCCATATAACCTACTTAGAATCTATTCTTCCTTCATTTTTGGTGCTATCACTATTGAAAAAATGTTCTCGGATCATGTGAAGGAAGAAGTAGTCCACAATCATCTTTTAGTTAAGACTCGTTAAGTCTTCTGGCTAACACTAGTGAATTACTGATCCTTGAAAAGACTCCCATTATCATACGTGTGGATTATCATTGGAAGTAAAACAAGTGTGTTGCTCATGACCGTGTGATATTGATCAGACATCGTGGGTGCCCTCTTCAAGAATCTTTCGAATTGGATTTGACTCTAGATTATGAGATCTAGGAGTTCAGTAAGCTTCTCCTCAGATGTGTGATTTAATTTTATTAAATTCAAATATATATACTGTACGTCAATTCCGTCTTAAAGATCTACATGGAAGTCCAGTTCCTTTTATGTTTGATGATTCCACTACCTATTTAATATTGTTTTGTAAATTCTAAATGCTATTATTACATGAGTTCAGACTTTACTAAAAATATGGATTCCCATAAATTCTAATAAACCCATTTCCTCCACCCACATCACGACCTGATATGCCAAACATAAAATTAAAATAAAGAGCAAATGTAGAACAAAACAAAAAAAGAAATGTACTCTTCTAAAGGAAAGGACATATTAACACCAGTCACGAAATTTCTCTGTTCTCATTAATGACATTGGCATTCTATTTGTTAAAAATCATCAATGACATTGAAATGCTCTCAGCTAAAAGTCAGCCATCCCATTAGTAGGACTAGGACTGGAGATCTTTGAGAATTTAACCTCTGTCATTTTCATTACACAATCATCAATGACATTCAAAGGGCGAGATTCAGTCCTTACACACTAGTTAATGAGAGGTCAATTTATATTTTATGCAGAAAAGTAGCTTTGAATCTTGTAATTTACTGTTTGTTGAGAAATGATTATATTCTTTAATTTTCCTGGTCTGCCGTAGTTTTACCTGGTGATAGCAGCAGATGGATCTTTAGGTTTTCTTCTTGGGCGGGTTTTCTGGAGTAACTAAGTAAATGAGATTCACGGGCAAATAATTGTTTATAGGTTCAAAGTTTTCTTGATAAGCAGCTAATACACCTCCTAAAGGATATGGGTCCAGGGTTTTGCTTCTATCTCTAGCTAGCTCTTACTAGTTATAGGGGGCATTTATATTCCCATTTGCCCAAAGATAAATATTTGTCTCTAGCTTTGCACATTCATAAATTATACATCTATCCCATGAGGATTCTATTGTACTTTCTTAGGGTAAAGTTTTTAATTTGCATTATACTCATGGAGCTTAATTCTACCAGATGTACTTCTGAGGATATTGATCCTCGTTTTCTTCAACAATTATCCGAGTCAAATGATGGGAATTATACTTGAGATTACCTAGGGAAGTATTTGAATTATCTACCTAATATTTAAAAGGGATTTGGTTCAAGTAATATTTCATTACTAGTCAAAATCTTAGATTTCATCACGGGATTACTATGTTTGTTCAAAAATATTCCTCAAGCTCAATGATCTGATATTACCTACAATGCCAAGATTCAATAATATAGGAGGTAATCTCATAACTATCTTTTCTTAAGGTTATGTTACATTCTAAGGTAATGTAACATTTTTGTCACTTTTCCCCTCATTTGTTATGTTTTTTATTCTTTTTGTCCTTAAATTATAATTAAATTACTACACATACCATGATATCAAGTATAATGTGTCAAGTGATATTTTCTTTTTATAATAATAGTAGAATACAAATTAAAAAATTAATACAAAAATGATTATATAGTAAATATTTTGAATTTTTTAGTTCTTTCAAATTTTTTAATCCTTTCAATTTTTTTTAATTCTTCCAAGTTTTTATGAGAATTACATTAGTAATTCAAAATTACTATCTCACATATTATTTTTATTTTTAAATTATTTTGAGACTTTAAATAGTAGTCTTCTTTTTGTTAGTACATAGAAAATATTTCATCATTAATAGCACAATAAGTTAATAAATATGTATAACTTAACAAATCTTATCATTTTTACTTAGAGGGTAATTTAGTAAAAGATGCAAATTAGAAATCTTATATGTCTGTTAACCAAACATAAGAATCTTATATGAAAGCTTACTAAACCAAACACAAATGTGATATATTACTATGAATGTGTCTCCTTCATCTTACAAAGAGGAATCCAATAACAAAAGTAATAAAATATTATCCAAACCAAACCCCCTTACTATAAATAATGTTTGTACTTGGAATTGATAATGATGAATAATACTATAGAGGGCATTTGGTGTGATGGAAAGTACTAATTTTTCTATGAATTAAATTTTCATCAATTAAATTCTAATGTTTGTTATGCAATAAAGTGTAAACTTTTTTGAGAATATAACTTTCCTTTACAAATTACTTTCTCGCAATCATGGGAATGTGATTCCAATAAGAAGTGGAAAAATAACTTCCTCGTATAATTGAAAAGTTTTTTAAAAAAAGGATCTTAAGACAAAATTACCTTCCTTCGCATTTAAAAATTAATATCTAAAATTTTTTGTACCCAATATTTTTACTCATTATAAAATGATGAAAATTCAATTAATTTTAAAATTATTTTAATTACTATCAAATTAAATTTTAATTAAATTACATTCTAGTTCAAATACATATTAAATATTTAAAATTTATTTTTAATTTAATCATATTTTAAATTCAAGATAAATTACTATGTTATTTCATTTAAAATAAATTAATTATTATTTTTAAAAAATTGGCGTGTTTTTTAATAATAAATAATTTGAAAAATATTAAAAATAATAAAATTTGTACTTATTTGATAAGGGTGAATTAAAAAATTACTACTAAATTCTTAATAAAATATTTAATGAATCAAACATATTTTCTTAAGATTCTAATCAATATTCTCTCATATATATCAAATGTTGTAATATTATTTTTTCAAGAATCGTACTTCTAGTAATTATATTCCTAAAATTACATGTTTAAAAATTATATTTTATTAAAATTTTAATATGAGAAAGCAACAAATGTTGGAGAAACTTTCTAAAAACGACTTTTAGTTCACAATCGTGCAGGAGAGGTGACACGAATACATGACGGAGGCATACGAAAATCATTATTCAACAAAGAGGTCTGGAAGAACCAATCTGAATGCGTTGGACGATGGAGGATTCCAGCTCAATCCAGGTGCAGTTTGCTGTCCACTTTTTCAGGCTTAAGTTAGCCCCATGCATTGCATAGCGCATCATTGCATCATGAACTCTGCTAGCATTATTGTTCCTTATTGTGTCAGCACTTGGCATGTGTTTGAATAAAAGTTGCATCATTGCCTTTGACAAAATTCACTAATTCATGGCTTAATGCTTCATGAACTTGTTTGAACCAAGTCCTTTCAAGCGTCATGTATTTATCATTACAAAATTCCCAAAAAAAGACAATTTTCTTCTACCAGATTGATTCTTCGTCCTCAGAAATCTTTCATGGACCTTTCGGGCAGTGGCAGAGGCAGATTGCATGGTTCAGAAAGTAATTAACATATGGCTCAGATGGAAGGTTTCTCTCATTTCCTGGAATACAAAACCTGGAGGACTAATACAGAATTTTCATTGATCTGAGATACATATATATAACACCACATCATATATAACAATTTTCCATTGAACTTTTTTCAATTGTTCCGAATATTAAATTGCGATAGTAATTTGTTCCAAAATTAAAAGTATAATGGTAAAAAGATATGATGACAAATTTGAATCACTGACATTAATAGAGTAGTAAAATTTGTACTTAAAACAAATTTAATTATGAAGTTTCATAATATAATGTTTAAACAATAACTAAGTACAGGATTACTTTTTTAATTTATAAGTGATTCACTAATTAAAAACTAGAATATACATGTAAGTGAACTTAGAAATTTTTATAACTGATAAAATTCAATTGATACCATTTGTTTTCAACTAAGTATCCCAAATTCAGTGATAAATCAATTTATAGTTTTACGTATGAAAAAAAATTAATAAAAACAATAATTTAGAAATACAACCAAAACTTGATCTTTTATATTAAAAAGGATATTTTGCTGACGTCCGTGATTAAGTTTCAGTTATACATTATCATAAATAATTAGTTCTTTTATATAATAATTAAAATAGAGGAAAGTGCTGTCGACATCATCCTATTGCGACCTCTTTCTCATTTGTTTATTCATTTGAATTTGAACATGTATTAGTTGTCTTTATCTTTAACTTTACGCTAATAATTAAAAAATAGGGCAGATTTTAAATGAAAAATGTTGTACGTCCTAGTTGAATTAATTTTATTCGCTCTATTTTTAAACTTTTTATATCATTTCTCTTTACTATTATGAGAAAAATATCATATATCACCGGTGTAGCTTGTTCTCACATATATATATATATTTTATTAAGATATATTTAAAATAATTAATAAATTAATATGATAAATAAAAAAATATAATATTATTATTTTACTTGTGTAGTCTAAAATCTTTTTTCATGCATCAAACAATAGTATTTATCTATAAATAATTATTTAGTACATAGGCAGTAGAGTTTTTTGACTTTACAAGCAGAGTTAAAATACTGTCATATACTCTTTTTATTTAATTTTTATTTTTTAAAATTTACATTATAAAATTAAAAAACTATCATTACAAGTGTATCAAATATTTATTCATTTATCTATACCAATATTAAAATAATTAACTGAATTAGTGTTATGCATAGCAAGATAACTAAATTTGTTTTAATATAATTATTTCAACTCCTTTTTTTCTTTTCATTTTTACTCACATTATGTCTTTATTATAACTAGAATTGGAAACCTTGTGGTTGGAAGAGGAGAAAATCGTTAAAATATATATATATATATATATAAAGTTATTTTGACGGTTATTGGTTGAAAATTATGGATATTTTTAAAAAATAATTTTTAATTTAAGAAATAGTAAAAGACACAAATATCTTTATAGGTATATATATTTTTTATTTTAACTATAATACTACAAAGTAAAAGATTCTTAAGATGAGATAAGATGATATTTTGAATTTAGCAGTATTGAAGATGAATGTCGTGCGTAATCTAACAATATTAGGATGACATTCATCCTCGAAAAACTTTTTAAAAATACAATTTACAGGATAGTTGTTATAGATAATTTTTTTTTTATTTTTAAAATTTTTAAAAATAATTTTTTTATTTTTTAAAAATAATTATTAATTATTTTTAATTTTTTAAATATTTTAATATAATTTTTATCTAAATTTATGTCTTACCCATAGCATCAAACTTAACAAAAAATATACAGTTGCATATTATACTTTGCTTTAGTGAACAGCAAGAAGGCTTCTCCAATTGGGCCTCTTTCTCCCTCTTCATTTATTTTTTATGTACCAAATTGGGCCATTCTCACCACCGAAAAAGCTAAGTTTGGGATGATACAGAAGTAATGTTCACACATGGGACAAAGCGATGCTTTGAAAAGACAACAGTAAGAAGAAAGCATTGGAAAAGTTGCATCATTTAGAGTACCTCCATTTTTTTCATCATCTTCTCTAAATACAAATAGTTTCGTTGGATAATTATCATCTTACTTTTACTTCAACCATTTGATGTTCATCAATTTAATTAATTTTTAATATTTATTACAATGCTTTGTACTCTTTAATTAATAAGTTATATTAATAAATATGTAATTTCTACTATTTATAATGTAGATTAAATTAATATATAAGCTTTTTTCGTTTTTAATTTTCAAAAAAAAATTATAAATTTCTTAATATAATTTTTTATATACACCAATTTAATTAACAAGCAAATCACATTGAGAAATTTTTGAATAAACGAAAATGACCATCCACATTATATTTTTCAAATTATCATTTAAATTTTTTACTACAAATTTTCCTCATATATATTCAATTTATAAATAAGAACTCTACAATTTACATAAGTTTTAATTTTATATTGATGTCAAAAGTAATAAACTTCATGTTAACTAATATATGGTATATTAATATACAGGGAAAAAGAAAAAAAAAAAAAAAAACTTTACACGTTAACATGCTTCTCCTTTTTAACAGGAAGAGCATATAATATTTCACCCAAAAATAAAAGAATAGAGCATATACTAACATTTAATCTAAAAGCAATCTATAAAAAAAAAAATTTACTTGAGCATTCGATTCAATAAAGATACTGGTATAAATCCTAAAGTTCAAAGATTAGGGTCTTAATCCGCTCATCTTACTAATAAAAAGAAAATCAAAGGTTTGGGGAAATTTGCCTTCTCTTTACCACCTGACCTGAGTTGAGCTTCTTAGCTCAGGTTATTAATCTGCTAGGTTTAACTATTTTCTGAGTTCTGACATAAGCAATTGTTTAAGCATGTCTCAGAAAAAGTAGGTTGCACCTGCTAATGCCTAATTCTCACTAAAACCATTGTAATCATGAAATTATTTGAAGTCAAATACAATATCATTCCTTTTAACGAAATGCTAAAAGAGCATTTGATCATTGTTAATTGTTATCTTATAAATGTTTTAGCTGAGAAAAACTTTGCTTTCACCTACAAATTAAGATATATTCAAAATTCCATCCTAATCAAACTTAAGTTGCCACAAAACATGGGGTTCTATAAGTAGTTAAGTGATATTCAGATTTTAAAGGAATCTTTTTTGGGCTTCCCCTTCCCCACTTGAAGCAATTGTCATATTTTTTCAACTAAATTTCCCCACTTGATGCAATTGTCATTTTTTTTTTCAACTATATACATAGGGACCTCCGATTTATCTACATTGATTGCTATTTTCCCTTTTAGCATTGCCTTAGCAACTTTTTGTTCTCCCTTTTTTAACTTTTTGGCACCCGGGGAAGCATGTGGTCAATACAATGAAAAATGAAAAAGGGATACATGGAATAATATCTAGGAAGATACCAACAATTTTAGAGATGGAGTCTTTAACATCACAATGATTTAAGTATGTCATCTCTAGAAAAAAGTGTTGGTATTTATTTTCTAGTTCAAAGGCATAAAAATAAAACTTTTTTGTAAGTTTTTACTCTTTGAGTACATAGCATTAATGAATCTCTAAACTTTGGATATTTACTATTTTAATTCTTAAATTTCAAAACGTAACAAATTGATCTATGATTTTAGTATTATAACAAATTGATCCTTCTGTCGGCATTTCTATTTGCTTCGTCATTAGTCTAGTACCTAATGACAAGCGGTCAAACCACGTAAATTCCTATGTGTTTTTTGTTGCTTGATTTCTCTATGGGTTTTTTCTTTCTTCTCTCTTGGGTAATTTTCCAACAAGTGATATTAAAGTTTTGTATCGGTTAGATCATTCAATAAAGGATCATTACAAAATTTAAAAGAACTGAAGATAATCAATAATTATCTTTCAAAAATAAAAAATTATACTTAAAAGTTTTAGAAAATGAAAAATCTTCCCTAACAATCATCCTCTAAATTATCTTTAAAATATTTTAAAGACGATATTCATTTCTAATATTGTTAAATTAGAAGTGACATTGTTAAATTAAATAAAGAGGATGTTTGTAAAATTAGTTTCATGCAGTGGTAGAGAAGGATGAAAGAGCTCCCTTGTGAAGTATTGAAGTGCCCTTTGCTAGTAAAAAAGTGGCAACTAGATGACATGCAAGGAGGACAGTTAATGGGCAGAGTTAAAGGCAAGGTGCGTTAGCACTATTTGATTTGTGTTGGGAATAATGTGTCTAATCATCTTATCATGAGGAATTGCTTGTGGGCAAAGTTGAAGAAGATATATATATATATATATATATATATATATATATAAATTTTTTCCCAGTTTAGGCAAAAGTTGCATCACTTGGATTGTGCTTAGTTGAATGAAAAAGTGAAAGAATGAATAGAATAGGGTGAAAAAATGAAAAGAAAATAAATTTTAAGTGTACTTGGATGGAAAGAAAAGTGAGAAGAAAAAATTTGAAAAGATTATCATCTCCACCCCTATTAACAAAAATAAATCACTTCAAATTGAAAAAAAAATGAGAGTGATATATGTCATGTTGGTATATTTACAAGATGATATATTTACGAGATTACCCATCATTTTTCAAATTTTATTTTTTCATCTTAACTTTTAATCAATGTAATGGTAAAACAATACGCTTTCTATTTTCTTTCTTCTTATTTTTTAATCATACCAAGCAATGAGAGGGAAAAAAATTATTATTTTTTCCCTTTTGCTTTTCAATCTTTTCTACTAAGTATACCAATGGAAAGAAAAAATAGTTTTTTCATCTTTTCATTTTTCTCTTCTTCTAATTTTTCATCTTTCCAAAATTTTCCACCCTACCAAGCAAAGCCTTAAAGATGAGGAGATTGGAGATCTCTCTTATGTGTTAATGAACCAATTCGATGGGATCATCGATTAGTTGAAGGTTGACGTGAAGGTGGAGGAAGAAGAGAAGACAATGTTACTAATCCCCCTATCACTTTCCAACTCTTATTAGATATTTGTAAAATCTCTAATTTGCAGGTAGGATACAATAATATTAGAGCAAGCACAAGCAACATTGATCTCCCATGAAAACATATTAAGTGGTTCGTTGAGTTCAATAGCTCATTTTACAAGCACAAGCAAGTCAACCGACAGGGATACTTGAGTTTAGAAGCTTATTGTTCCATTTAAAATATTTTAAAATATTTTAAAAATACATTAATATTTATTTAATTTATAAATATATTTAAATGTATAATAATATTTTTTATTTATTTAATAATAATTCGAATCAAATTGGACCAGCTTAGATTAAAAATATTTTATCTCAAATTTAATCTAATTCGAATTTTACTATAATTGATGCCCCACATAAGGCATAAGTGCTTAAACCACACCTTAAATCATTCGGCCATGGATTGCTAGCTATGATCTCCTCCACTTCTAGAAGCTAAAACTCGGTGGGTTGCCATTGGTTTAAAATTTAAATGCCATCTTATTTTTTCCTCCTCTAATGAATAGCAAACAGTATTTATACCGTATGTATAAATATGATGTGCTTAAAAAATACAAAAAAAAAAAAAAAAGGAAGAAGAAGCTGGCTGTTGTCCCCTTATAGTTGTTGCTTCTAAAAGGCGCAACTGGAAATTAGTCAAGGATTTCTGTTGATCCATTTCTTTCTTCATATATATCTTTTTCTTTTTTCCTCTAAATTTTATAAATTAAGTGTCAATTAAGTACTGAAAATGTCAATAACTGAAGATTGAAGGCAAAAAATGTACTCATTTCTTGGGTAACAATCTTTGATTTGTTCTTCTTCATGTTTTGGTTTTTTAATTAATCACACGAGGTTCATGCAATGCAGGAAAATATCATTTTTAAAAATGTTCATTTTCTCTTAAATCATCTAGTCAGAATTAACCATATAATTAAGTTTTACGGATGTTTTAAGTTTTAGCTAGTTTATACATATATATAATTGGTTGAATATACATGGTTATTGCTACACATATACGCAAACAAGCATATCCAAATGTTAGCAATTCTCACCCCTTTTTTTTTAAATTAGCCAGCCACTGTTAATTTTGCGGCTATATATATATATATATATATATATATATGTGTGTGTGTGTGTGTATATATATATTGTTTGTAATATGGACCCATATATAACTGTCTTTAGCAGCCTAATTCCACAGCATGAGAGCTAGGGTCGTTAATATGCCTTTCCAGTGTTTAATTTTTTATAGCTGAAAAAGAATGATATGAGGAACAACCATAAGCCTGTTTATATTTGATAATTTTAAATATAATATAAAATAATATAATTAATATAAAATATTTAATGTATATTATATTTATATTTAAAATTATTATGCATTTATTTTTTTATTATATCTATATTTAAATAATTAATAAAATAAAATAATCCACTCAACCCGGCCTCCTCATCAAAGAACATATGCCTGAAAATGTCCATATCCCTCCTTTTGTCACCTTTCTCCATATGACAAAAATATAGGAGTTTTGTATAATATATATCACAATAAACAAAGTAACGAGGAGTCTTTTCTACTTTTCCTTTTTTTCCATCATCAAAACTTAATAAATGTGTAATATATATATATATATATATATATATATATATATGTCCAATAAGCATCAATTCAGAACTTAAATAATTTAGATTAATAAACATGTGCCAACTGTGTATCAATTATCAAATTATTTTCCATTATTTTGTCGCCCTTAGCCATATCCATAGCTTCAAAGACACGTGTGTGGACATAGCAAAAAAAAAAAAAAAAGAATAAAGAAAAGAAAAGAAAAGAAAGATTATGTGAATTTGAAGCAAATATCTTGGCTTGGTAACAAAACAAAGCCTAAAGATTTCTATATTTTTTTCCTTTCTTTGTTTTCTCTTTTTTATTATTTAATTTTCTTTTCCTTTTTTTTTTTTTTTTTACTTTCGTCTATAATTCATTTATGATGATTACCTTGTGAGTGAAGAAAAATGTAAAGGAAAAAAAAAAGACAAGATCACAGAGTCAAAGACAAGACGACCACCCTCTCTTTCTTGTTATCTTTTTTTCAGTTTCTCTTTCTCTCAGGTCCCCTTCCAAACCGTTTTCTACTTAGACCCATCAACCAACTCTATCTCCTTACTTCTTTCCTATATTCTAAGCAAACCCCACAACCATCACCATCATCATCACCACCAATATTTCCACTCCATGAAGCCTCCTCTTCTTCCTCTCTTTTTCACTCTATAAAATATCTACTAATATATATCATCAAACTAGTTAGGATCAATAAAATTAACCCCCCTCCCCGCCCCCCCTCCCAATCAAGATTATTCTTCTTATTGTTGGACAGGATCCAAGACTTAGCTAGACTGAATTCATGATGAGGAAGCCTGATCCATTCGGGAAGGGTAGCAATGGAGGTATCAATAATAATGGTACCACTACTAATAATAAGCTTAGGAAAGGGTTGTGGTCGCCGGAGGAAGATGACAAGCTCATCAACTATATGTTAACCAATGGACAGGGCTGTTGGAGTGACGTAGCTAGAAATGCTGGCCTGCAAAGGTGTGGGAAGAGCTGCCGGCTTCGTTGGATCAATTATTTGAGACCTGATCTCAAAAGAGGCGCCTTTTCTCCTCAGGAAGAAGAGCTTATCGTCCATTTACATTCCATTCTTGGCAACAGGTGCGCTTCTCTTTCTTGCATGCCTGCTTATTTGTTATTGTATATTATCCCACCATAATTTTTTACGATAGCTGCATATAAACTTTGCCCTCTCCTTGGTTCATTTTCTTCGGTTCTAGGCTCATGGTCATAGACTACAAGAGCAAATAGAGAATTTTAATCTGCATTTTCCATAACTTGGGAGATCAGTACTATTACTCAAACCTACAATTTTATGCAAAAGCCCGTTTGCTAATCTATATAATATATTTATATTTATAAAAAGCATGCACGATAAAAGATTTTTTGACCTAACGAAAATTATGATTATTATTTACTTTATTTTTAAATTATCATTATAAATATTTTTATTATTAATAATAGTAAGAAGTTTAATTCAATTAAAACATTTTTGTTAAAAATAATATCTATCATTATTTATTTTATTATTTAATAACTATAGAAATAATATTTTATTTATATAATATAGGAGGATTATATTTTAAAAAAAAACTTTTATCCGAACATTTGGTCAAACTAAATTTATTTTTTTAATAATTTTATTTGTTTAAAATAACCATTAATTATTTGTGTATATATTCTCATGTTAGTCCTTATAGTCTTAAAGTAATTATCACATAATTAGTAATATAGTTGAATAACAACTAAAACTAAGATTTCTCATAGATGTTCTACCTTTTATTTTATATCAAATATTGAGGAACACTTGGTTAACCATTTTTTTATATTGTTTCTTGCTTCTTATTTTTTTATTAGAATTGTTTTGGTTTTTCATTCATTATATCTTTTTTTTTATCTTACTCTTGAACAAATTTTAGAATATTATAAATTAAATTGTTTTAAAAATTTTCATTCACAATAAAGATTTTTGACTTTTTTTTGTAAGTTTTTCCATTTTTATATAGTTTCGTATTTATTGTTTTTATTTTAATCTAAGTATATTTTTGAATATTATAAATTTAATAGATTTAAAAAAAAAAACTCATCACAGATATTTTTAAAACTAAGTTATTCTTTAAACTATTATTAATTAATTCATTATTAACATGAAAAAAATATTATTTAATAAATTAAAAATTATACTCATAAAATTGAGTGCAATGAATCTGACATTAAAAACTATTCACCTAAAAATAGTTGTATATACCTAATTTTATGTTTGAATACAAAACCCGCTTTCCAAAATGCTTTCTAATTTCACACTGTTTTCTTTTCTAGGTTATTGGCTGCTATAGCTAGGTATAGCACACTTTACGTGCATTTTAATGCTGAGCAATGATAAATAGATAGAAATATTCTAATTACTTTCTTCATGAGTTAAACCTTTCTTCCTTCTATATCATTTCATTGACAAAATAAGCATATGATCATAGTCTTCTACTACATCATTATAATCCTCTCAACCCTTATTAGAGTGAAAAGATAGAGCAATATTTTGCATCTTTTATGTCTGTGTAGTCCTGAAGGGGATTCCTCAACAGTTAGAACTTGAAATTTCATATTGGATGCGTTGGATTCAAATAATGAGTTGAAAAAGTGAAGTTTATGGAATGGAAGAAGACTAACTTTGTTTCTGTAGTCTAAGATTATATATGTATATAAAAATTTGTACAAAACAAACCAAGAGGTCATTCAATCATCTTTAAAAATTTAAAAGCTAACATTTAACAATTAAATCTGAATTCAAATCTCTGCTGTGTAACCCAGTTTCGTATCCAAATCTTCTTCATACCAAAAGTTGTACGATAGGTGCAAATACGTAGAGTCATACATGTCCTTTCTCCAAAAACTCCCAAAATTGAGAGAAAAGGAGCTAAACCAAAACATGAAAGGATAAGTGAAAGGCTGATTTGGAAAGAGACATTTAGAATGATTTTAGGATAAGAAAAGAGAATTAAGCACCAAACAGGAGCTCTGCTTCGTTGCTTGGTTGCTTTTCACATGCATACCATAAAGGCCCGAGTCAAAGTGGTGTTTAAAGTGATAGAGGCAAAAGTAAGTATCACTTATTAAAGTTTGTGGAGAAAGTAACAACCTGTACCCATGAATGAGCCAAGTTTATTAATTTTGAGTATTTGGATATTCTTTACGGGGATATAAATCAAGTAAAAAGGAACATGAAGTGAATTTAGCCGATCAAGTTTTTTTTTTTTTTAATTGTTGTATCAAGAATCTACAATCAAATCTCTAATTTCACATTACATTGATCAGAAGCTCAAAGAACTGGGAAGGATTATGAAAACAACTACCCCTTTGAGTTGAAGATAGTCAAACCTACATTTGCTTAATACATTTTTGCTTGCGTGCAAATTGCACTGCATATGCCATTGGATGTGACTGCTGTATAAAGTCTTTGGTATGTAAAATGATATTGAAAATTTTATATGTTCTTTGTGACTGTCGACCATAATTTCAAACTCGAGTCACACATTATATATAATATACGCTATTGATGAAAAGTACTGACCCATTTTTTCATGGTTTGATCCTGTTCCAAACCCTCAAAGGTGGTCTCAAATTGCGGCTCGCCTACCTGGTCGTACAGACAATGAAATAAAGAACTTTTGGAATTCAACAATAAAGAAAAGGCTAAAGAATTTGTCATCGACTCCCTCACCAAACGTTAGTAATTCATCGACGTCAGAGCCTAGTAAAGATGCCATGGCAGGGCTCTTGTCAATGCAAGAACAAGGTATTTTGCCTATGTATATGGATTTATCATCAACTTCGTCCAATTCTTCCTTGCAATCCATGGTCCTGAATCACACCAGCGGCTACACTTTACCGATGCTCGAGCATGGCCTAAACGTGTTTGGGGCAACCGAATACTTCGATCCAGCCTTATGTGTGACACAGGTTGGGGCAAATCGAGACAGTTTCTGCTGTGAAAACGAGATGTTTGGCAGTGTTGACAATGGGGTAGAAAGGGAACTCTTTGTCCCTCCTTTAGAAAGCATTGGAGAAAACATTAAAACTGAAAATACATTTGATATTAGGAACATCAACAACCCTTTCAATATCATAAATAGTAGTAGTAATGACAATATCAAATCAGAAAACATAGCCGGCGGGGATGTTGGGAATTTTTGGATAGGAGAAGAGCCAAAAGTTGGAGAATGGGACTTCGAGGATTTGATGAAAGATGTTTCGTCCCTTCCTTTTCTTGATTTCCAAAGCTGAATAATTGAACAGTTTTTATCTTCTAGTCCCTTTTCAAACATTAATCGTCCTTCATTGTTCATGGAACTTCAAGTATATATCCTAATCATACAATTGGACTTTGAAAGAAAGCTTTTCAGTTATCTTTTCCTTGAAGTTCATAGTTTTTTAGGGTTTATTTTGAGTTTGGTCTCCCGTGAAAAACATTTGTACAAGTTGTAGGGAATAGCTGAGTTTGGAATAAAGAAGGGAATTTGGGACCGTGAAAATCTCTGTAAGTATGTTTCTTATGAACATGAAGATGAAATTAATTTAGAGTTTATATTTGATGCACTGAAAAATATATTTATACATTATCAATAAATTAGAATATTATTTTTTAAAAATTTTTAAGAATAAATATAGATAATTTTATTTTTAATGAAAATGTATTATTTGATTCTCTAATAATGTATAAATTTATTCACATAAATTTATCCACTATCCGTACATAAATATAAATTTATTAATTAATTATATTATGTCAATAACCATCTAAACAGAGTTACAAAGGAATATCGCAAGGCACATAGTTGACATATTCAAGTTTTAGCTACTTGAGATTAAGATTGATGTACAAAGCAATGTCAAATGGAGAGAAATAATAATAAGTTGTATTATTTTTACATTTTGATAAAAATAAAATAAAATCTAAAAATCTCTTTAATTTTACAACACTCTTTTTAATATATATAAATGCGTAGCTTTATGACATTTATTACTTTTAATTACACTTTCTGCCTTGGGAAGAAAGCATTAGATAATGAAAATTTTCCATGTAGTATATCATTCTTCCTTGAAATTGAGATTTTAATCATTTATATAATTAGCCTAAGGTTGATATGTCCACTTGTAGAATAAATTCCCCACTGGAGGGTATTTATGTATGTAGTCAGATTTGGCTTTAATTGTCAATTTGAATCTTTAATGTCCATTATTTTATTAGTTAGTTAGTTAGCCTTGATGGTCGGCCTTCTAGCTAGCTAGCTAGCTATAAGAAAGAATAATTATAAATTTGGCGACCATTTTCGTTGATTTCCCTAGAGACAGGTGACAATATTATTGTAATTGAAAAAATATTAAGTGGTGAGTGAGCATGCCAATTGGGCAATGAAAACCAACGTTAATGAAAGAAGTGCACTGTAAGTAAGGTCTCATTGGTTAGACAATTGACTTTCAAATTAGAGGTTTAATTTGATTAATTTAATTAATTATTTTTAAAAGGATTATTTGATATATTAAAATTTTAAATTTTAATATATATAATTTTTTCGTTATTTCAATTTATTATTTCTTTTTTATAAATAATAATAATAATAATAATAATAATAAAGGGGCATGAAAAAAATCTCAAATGCATTGACGCCGTGGCAAGAAGATTTGGAGGCAGTGGCTTTCTAAATCATTTTTCCTTTAGATTTTAAACATTGCCCGCAACTAACTCGTGAACGTTTGTAATTATTGTGTATAATATTTAATTTGGAGCGTAAGTAATGGATGGTTGGCTTCTCTAAAGATACGTTGTGGTGACTATTGATGATTGCGTCTATGTATATATTATTTGATGTGTGATTGAATTATTCAACTTTTTTATTATGGAAAGAGAACTTGGCCAATGCACATCAAAATTTCATGCTTTGCCTTTCTCTTCTTGCCGACACATTTGCTCTCCGCTGAGCTGAGCAAGGGCCAAGGCCAAGGAGCCCTAGTTAATATTAGACACTAGCTTGTTTGTCATACACCTATAAAATTTAATTATTATCGATAGTGTTTATAAATTTCATTTATGAACTGACTATTTAAAAAATTTTTCGTTTTACCTTTTCAGTTCTGATTAGATAAATTATTAAATATATTTATATGGCAATCTAATTTTTTTTTTCACCCACTTATGAGCATCGAAAACTTTAATTGTTATTACGATTTTTTATTAAATTTGATATCATAAATTAAGTGATATCAATTTAATTAAAAAATTAAAATACGTAAATCATTACTCTTAAAAAAGTGTGATGATTAATGAATTAACATATTCTTACATTAATAGACCATAGATAATCCTTTCCATCAAAATTAATGTAAACGTCTAAAGATATTTTTAAATAATTAATTTGGGGCACTAAAATTTTATTTATAAAAATGCATACGAACATATATATATATGATATGAAAGTTTATACGAAAAGTACGGCTTCTAATAAACAATTATCCTAATAAGTAAACATGTTTACGAGCCGAGATATCTACCCGGTCTATTTGAGTCGAGCTTTAGATAGGTCTTTTGTTAATTTGAAGTGGTCCAAATAGGATCGAATTGATATTTAATAATTAAAAATATTTTTATTTTAAATTTAATTATAAAAATATTAATATTAATATAAAATAATTATTTATTTTTTAATTAATTATAAACTGTAAATATGGGTAATATAAGTAACGCAGACTAAAAACAAGCCTAGATAAAAAATTAAAAATTTTTCAAACCATCACTTAGCCCATGAATACATCTACTAATAAGAACACGAGTTTCCTTCTATCATTATTTTTTTTCTTTATCACTTTTTTAATACATATTAATTAGCACCATTCGCATGTAATATGTATAAAGTTCACTTAAAAATCATACTTACAAAAAATAATTAACAACAAAAATAATTGAGAGATCCTAACACCATAAGCCCATGCTGTAAGGTCTCGTTCTCGTTCTACAAGCAGGCAGCACAATCCGAGTGCAATGCCGGTTACCGTCCAAGTGAAGTGTAAAAAAGGTTGAGAGGATTTTTTTTTTTTGGGGGGGGAGGGGGGTTAAAAAATTTTACTAATAATTTCTTACTAGATTCTTCGTTTGAGCGTTACAAAATTTAAAAAATAAAAATAATTAATAATTATTTTTAAAAAATAAAAAATTATTATTAAAAGTTTTAAAAACGAAAAAAATTATTCGTAATAATCATTCTTTAAATTATATCTCTAAAATTTTTTTTAAACAATATTTATTTTTAATATTATTAAATTTTAAATTAAAAATAATTTTTATCATCTTTTTATCCCTTCTTTAAAAGTTTTTTAGTTTATAGTCGAACATTACATGATCCTGGGTTGATGCTTGGGCTGAGCCACGGTTAACTTTAATTAGTTTGGAGGTACATTTGAGCCATTGCCTGAGCCATTTATCTTCGTCCTTAGCTGAGCTCTCCTTAATGTCAAGCCCAGCCTGTCTGTTATCCGGAATCCCTCAGCAACTCCTACCCAAGACCCAACCAGTCAGGCCAGATCCTTCTCCTCCCAGTTTTTCATTCTTTTCCAAATCAGGAATAATTGAGATGGGTCACAGAAGACGAAGGTTCAATGATATCTCCGAAAGTTGAAAATATCTCCTAAAAAAAAGGGCTCAGACACATCAACTTAAACTCGTTTAATTTTAAATTTATTATGGAAATATTAAACTGTTTTATATTAATATTTTAAAATATATTTTAAAATTTAAATTAAACAAAATAATTATACTATAATAAAATATATCAACCAGAGAAAAAAATTAACTAAGAGCTTGACTCTAATTTTCAATTCATAAACAAGCTTAATTATAATTCACAAAAGCATTTACTATCAATTATGCTTAAATTTCTCATTTTTTGGTCAAGAAATTTTAATTTCTTTAAATTATTATATTGTTTCGACTTAGTTTTATCTTTATAAAATATGAGAGAGAGAGAGAATAACACTTCCAACCCTATTTGTTTCCTCTTTTTCTTGCTTTATCCATTTTTTGAATAGGTTAAATTTTTTGCTCAAGCTTTTTTTTCGAACTTAATATATTTCTTTAAATCTTTCTAAATATTAAGTAGGCTTAAGCAGGTAGCCCAACTTATAAACAACTTTAGTGTACGCAAACTCATTTGATAAAAGTTCAAGAAAACCAATAAAATTGTAAAATCAAAAAACAAAATAGGAGGAATTATATTTTTTTAATACTTTATTCATTTTGATAAGAAATATCTATTTTAAAAACTTATTTAAAAAATTAGAATTTGGGAAACCCACAATGTAAGTGGTTAAAAAAATAGTTTCTTTTGTAAAATATGGGTAATTTTTTAAGAAAAAGTATAAGTGTTTTTTTATATGAGTAGTTTTTTAAAAAAATATAGGTAATATTTTAAAAGGATATTGACTTTTCTTTTCAAAAAAATTATCATTAAAATTTTAATTACATTCATATCCCTATTCTATTATTTAATATCATAAATTTAGTTGGTTTTTTCTGTAAATTTAGTAATAAGTTAATATCACTTAACTTGTGCCATCAAATTCAGTCATTTTTCTTATAATGGTATAGATATTAAATTTTTAAATAAACTACCTATTATTATTCATGTAACTTATCGTCCCTAAAACACTATCCACTTTTTTCTTAAAATCTCTTAAAAAATTACCCAATTTTTTTAAATATCATTATTTTTAAAAATACAAATTTAGTCTACAAATCATTTTTTACCTACATTTGGTGTGACAAATTCTAGTAAAAATCTTTTACAAAATTTAATGTCATAAGTCAAGCGATATCAATTTAATTAAAATATCCCATAAAAACAAACTATAAAATGCAGGATATATATTGTCCTATTATTTCTAAATTTAAAATTAAACTTAAATCTTTTTTAAAAGCTATATATATTTTTAATAAATGTCCACTAAAAAAGTACTCACTTTCATATATTTTTAATAATTTTTTCTATCACCGATGTAGTGTATCAATTTAGTCATATATTTTTGACAAAAAATTTAGTAATATATTAATTTTTTTCACTACCCTTATAAAGGCTAAAAAGTTTAGATAGGGTTTTTCTTGATTCGGGTAGCTTAGCTTGGATAGACCGGGATCATCATTTATATAATAAAATATATATATTTTTAAATTTAATTATAAATTTTAATATAAAAATAATTATTAATATTATTTTGAATCATAAAATAAGTATTTGAATTAATTTAAGGTTGAGCTTAGAGAAAAAAATATTTTCTTGAGTGTCGTGGATTGACCCGTAAGTAGATCTACTTAGAAATCAAGCACTCTTAACTTTTTTTTTAACAAAATAAATAAAAGCAAGTTTGAATCAAAATATGTAGCATATATTTTTCATTTTTTTCTATGATTTGCTTTGTTTGCATGTTCCATTGGTGGTTCCTGACTGCTAATGCACAAACTTATTACAACACTATATTTTGGTAAGCTGATTGGCTGACCCAATAAATAAGCCTTTTGTTTTAAGATGATATAAAAGTACTTTAAATATCTTAACAAATTCCACTGCCTTGCCCCTTACATTCACCCTTTACAGGAGTTAATTTTAGCAACATCAAAACATAAACAGTTTCTTTCTCTATCCTTCTCGTCCCTTGCCTCCTGCTAACTTGACTACATTGACATCATCAAATTTTGAAGGAAAATTTTGAAATAATGAGTGGGAAAAGCACAATTGGTCAATAATCTTGACCCAAAATGATCTTGATAAGTTCACAAGCTGCTAAGATGGAAATTGTTATTATAGAGTAGGTTACTGTACCACTATAGCACCACTTATATTTTCTGTCGGTTGTGTTCTGTTTTTTTAGTATAAGTTTGTATTGCATAGCTAGCTGGTTACGTTTTTTTGTTTGACTGATTATTATAAATGGTATTTTCCCACTACTGAGTTAAGTTCATTTATTATGTTATGTTTCTGATGTTGGTGGAATAGTCTGTTATTTCATTTTTCCTAAGTTTTCTTTCCTAATATGTTTTAAGTTTTCCCTTAACATGTTGGTTTTGCGGAGGTCAATCTGTGACCAAGATTTCTCTTTCGACGAAGTAAATAATATATCTACACAGCATCTTTACGACTTTTACAGATCTTATGGTAAACAAAAAAAAAAAAAATAGTAATTGTAGAGTATTTCTTTTATATTAAATTTAATAGATTTACCAAAACAATTAATAGTAAATTATATATTAAAATAAATAATATTAACTTATCATATTATTTATATGCAAAACACGTGCAACATAAATTAGTATATATTAACATAAAAAGAGGCTAGTGAAGAAAAATTGATATAAGCATACAATAAGAGTTAATAATGATGATATCTCGTAAACCATAGAGCAAATATTATATGTTGGGATATTACATACTCGTTGATCAAATTGTCAATGTAATCACATCCGAAATAGTACAAAAAGCAATGGTAGCACTTTAAACAAAACTAAGAAAGAAAATTAGGTCACTTGTATTCTTTTTGAAAAATAAAAGTGGGAGAATTTGGAGTGTTTCTTTGATAGTTAGGCTTTTCATCAACTTGGGATATCCTAAATCGTTGTATTATTAAAACAAAGCTAAGCCATTTATTTAAAAAATAAGAAAAATAATATACTACCGGATAACCAAGTAAACATATATTCTTTTTTCATCTTTTATTTTTTCACTATTTAATTTGTGTTAATTGGTGGAAATCAAAATTTGAAAAATTTTGAAATAAATAATTTATAATTAAAAATATTTTAAAATGAAAATTAAAATACTTTAGCATATATAATCAAGTAATTGTTCAAATTTTTAATGTAGTAAAACAGTTCTTTTAATACAAATTCATTTTGTTAAAAATTATAAAGAAAGGTTTAAAAACTTGTTTGGTACTTAAAAAAATCTAACCATATGCATAAATATTACATACCACATACATTAAGTAAGACCATTACTTTAGTAAAAAAGTAAAATATATTGATTT
Organism: Adansonia grandidieri; assembly: GCA_038382065.1. Lineage (NCBI taxonomy): Eukaryota > Viridiplantae > Streptophyta > Magnoliopsida > Malvales > Malvaceae > Adansonia > Adansonia grandidieri. The sequence continues at coordinate 8,770,610 of JBBYHK010000020.1, read as the reverse complement.
TATTATTATTTCATTGATAATTATAGGAAACAAACATAAGATTGGGTAAACTTTTGACTAATTGTTAACACTATTTTTAACATGTCAATCAATGAACATTATGTAGTACTTATAACAAAATTATATAATACAAAAGTTTACATTAAATGAACAATAAAATAATTTAAATCATATATATGTAATATAATATAACAAGGTATATTTTGACTAGGTAAATTTTTGCTGACGTAGATGTTCGCGTGGACACCTCCTCCTAGTTACACGTAAGATAAGTGTAATAAAATTAAATTTTATCAACTTATTAAATCTCAAATTTTAATTTAAAAAAAAATATTGATAAAAAATTTTCAAATTTTATGCTTAAAAATCTTGTCTATTCACTTATATATATATATATAGATATATAAAATTTATCTCTTAATCTTCAAATATACTGTATTTTAAATCAAAACAAATTTGTTCTACCAATTCTGAATTTCAACAGAATTATTAAAATATTTATCAAAATTTTATAATTTTTTTCTAATAATTCTAAAATTATGTAGTACTTATAACAATATTACATAATACAAAATTTTGCATGAAATAAACAATAAAACAATTTAAATCATATAATATAGCAAGGTACATACTAATTAGTTAAATTTTTGCTGACATAGACGTCCACGTGGATACCTACTCCCAATAACATGTTAGGATAAATGTAATAAAATTAAATTTTATAAACTTATCAAATCTCAAATTTTAAATTAAAAAAATATTTATCTAAAATTTTCAAATTTTATACCTAAAAAATCTTATCTATTCACTCTTATATATGTAAAAAAAAAAAAAAAATTATCTCTTAATCTTCAAATATACAGTATTTTAAATTAAAAACAAAATTTTATCCTATAATTCTAAATTTCCACAGAATTATCAAAATATTTATCTAAAAATTTTATACTTTTTTCTAATAATTCTTATCTTATTTGTTTACTTTTTTTTCTATTATATTTATCTAAAAAATTTCAAATTTTAACAAATCTTTATCTCTTAGATATAAAAAATATTATCTCTTACTTAATCTTCAAATATAAAGTATATTAAATTTAAAACAAAATTATTTTCTATTAATTCTAAATTTTAATAGAATTATAAAAAAATTATCTAAAAATTTCAATAACAATGAAATTTGTTAAGCTCTATATTTAAAAAATATAAGCTCAAAATTTATATTAAGAAACCAGTAATTTTTATGGAGTGAAATCAACATTCAAAAATGAAAATTAGGAGACCAGAAAGCTAGAACTTTGCCTCCAAGTTAAGGCTATTTTGTTTTTTATGATTAGAAATTGAAGAATATAATTTTTTTTATTTACATCTATTTTTATCAGCTTTGATAGACAGTGAAGCTAAGAATAAGAATAGGAAGTTGTAATTGATTTAATCTATTTTTTTATATTCTTGAAGATACCTTAAATACCTTAACTAAGATTGATTTAATTTTTTTATGTAGGTGTAATTGATTAGTTAAATTAGTTTAAGACCAAATATTTTTTTTTTAATAAATTAGGAGTTGGGGAAGGGATACTTGGAAGCGAATCCAAGCTATACACTTCAACTCTATCCACTCTTAGCCATTAGGCAATCAAATGTTGATATTGCTAAACAGTTTTAAACATTTTGAAATATTTGTTAATAATATTTGACTTTTTCTGTTGTTTTTACAGATTTATGGGCTCATAGAATTACAATTAATAATTATCGAGGTTTATTCTTCTTCTTTCGATAATTTGTTATGTAAATTTTATGCTTTTGTAGTTTTAATTGTGAAATAAAATTTTTTATCATGCAATTTTTGTTGTTTTTAAATTAAAATAAATATAAAATGGAATGTCTAATTTATAATTAGAGAATTAGGTTTTTTTTTTTAAAAAAATTATTTCATTTTTTTTGTATAAGATTATTTAGTATTGGTACTAGCACATTATTGATACGGATGTTTAATATGTAATTAACCAAAAGTCACATTATTGTGATAATTTTTAAATTTTTTTTTACTGTTTGTTGGTTTATATTGTTTTTTCTATTACTATATAATGAAAAAAGATTCAGTTGTTTTGCGATGAGAGGGACATATTGTTCATCTTATATTATCCTTTTGAAGGCAATGCACAATTCTTATAGTCATACTTATACTCCATTTATATCTCAATTTCTTATTTCAAAATTTTACTCTTGATATCTTTTTAAATTATAGTATTTTTTTATTGTACTGACATTATGTTTAACAAGCTCTAGTTGAGTCAACAAATGCATCAAGGTTATATTGATAGAAGGGCTTTGTTTGGAATTTTAGGGATTTAAAACTTTATATACTACATTATTATTTTAAAGATCAATGTACCAATATTTATATCTTAACATTTCTAATTACACTATTATATATAGCAAATAAAAAATACATATATTCTTTCTTAATATAATACAAATTTTATATGAAATAAAAAATAAAATAATCTAAATTTATGAATATTATCTCCTACATTGCACAGGTTAAAAAAAACTGATGTGTCATATGTCAAATGAATTTTTTTTTTGGATAAATTCTTAATATAATATTCATAAATTTTCATTTTCATGAAATTTCATTTTGTATATATTTTCAATATGAGTTTGTCATATTTCATATCTCAAATGAAATATTTTTGAATAATTTTTTTAGTTATTGCTTTAAAATATATTAATTGTTCATTGAATCTTTGAATTTTTCAAAGTTTGTTTTCTTAAATATGTCATATGTACATACATGTATATGTAAATTTTATATCATCATTATAAAAAACCCATTTATTATACAATAATTTATAAATAAAAATAATCTATACATCGCATAGATCACAAACTAGTTTTATATATATTCACGAGCCTATATTACAATGAAAAGGGCCTTCTTTTGCTACTTTTGACAAGGAAAAAACAAAGCAAATTATATTTTACGTACAATGTTTATTATAATTTTATAAGAAGAAATTATTTTATTAATCATTAGTAAATTTTTTAAATTTTATCAAAGAAATTATAAAACAATGACACATTTTTTAATGTGTATTCTAAAAAATAAGATATGTGCTAATATTTTAATTTTATTCGTGAAGTTAAAAAAAATTACATTATCTATATACAAAAAACAAACATTTTTATAAATTCCTATTTACTAAATAATATGAATTAATGAATCACTTTATTGAACTTTTCCCTTTATATATTGAGAAATTTTAGTAAAGCGAAAAGCTGTATGAAAAAAAAAAATTAAGGGGTTGAAAAAAGCAAATTATCGAAAATGCTCCCTCAGACGATGTGTTTCACTTGGAGGAATGAGAGCCAATTTGTTTTCAATTGGGGAAGAAGAAGCTATTTTGGTAACTTTAAAATAATAGAATGACAAAAGCTTTACGACGCCTGAGAGATTCGAACTCTCGCGGGATAAACGCATGTACTTAGCAGGCACACGCCTTAACCACTCGGCCAAAGCGTCTTTTGTACTCATGCGTTAGCTTTGAACACTAAAATACCAATTTATAAATACCGTAAATTATTTTACATTTAGTTGTCGTTTTTGAAAAAATAATTGTACGCAGCCAAGCATGTCATTCAATGTTTGTGCCTGTCGCTTTTTATTCGAAGTGCTAAAAACCGAGTCTTTCTCTCCTCACGTAAAAAAAAAAAAAAAAAGGCTTATTTTTCATATACTCTTGAAGATTTTAAATTTTATAAGTTGGTTAAAATTTTTATAGGTATTTTTTTTTGTTATGCTAATTTTTAATATTTTTTATTATATTTTAAAGAAATTTGTGTCACTATATTAAAATCATCGACGAAAATTTTAAATAATATTAGTAATTAGATTTGAATATTGTTTAATAGTATTCAAAATAAATTATTGAAAATTATAATATTTTTATATTTTTATATTAATAATTTAATTTTTATGTATTTTTAAATTAAAAATAAATATTATTTATTAATACAATAATATTTGGCTCTAGTCAATTTATCTCATGTCTAAGTCTCAATTCAAGACAAACCAAGTCCACGGATTTGGAGAGTAACTCTACTCTTAGGCAACTCTTTTCACGGATTTGATAAGTTCACGAACTAAGTTCATAATAATAGGGAAGAAATGCTACTCTAAATTTAATTATCTTTGTTATAACCAGATCAATGTCCCTAACTAAATGTAAAGATTTTAATAATTAAAGTGCATCTTGTTTTCTCTTCCATTTTGGTGGTCAAGGACCAAGTGCTTTCTGTAATTTTGAAGGCATTAAATTCAATTTTCTGCTTTCAATGGTACATGTAAAGGCTAAAAGAAGCCACCAAGCATGTATGGTTGTATTTAAATATATTCGGATTGATGGAGTTTGAGTCGATTTCAAATAAAATATTAAAAAAATTTGCACTCAAATATGGTCTTAACCTGGGCTGATTAGCTTAGCCCAATAACTCTTAAATTATTTTCATTGGCTCACTTGGCCCAATGACTCTTAAATTATTCTCATTAGCTCACTTTTTTAATTGGCAACTTATAATATGACAAATCAGATTTTTGCACTTTTTATTTTTTTATTATAATATATATTAATATTAAAAAATATGATTGAATCATCATTATTAATTAATAAGACATCAACTTAGTTAATAAATTTATTAAATAACTAAATTGAATGTATACCATAAAATGCAATTAAAAATTATTAGGCAAAACAATAATTTTATATTGATTCGCCAAAGGTATGGACTGTGGCTTATAAAGCAAAGATTACCCTTCCCCTATTGAGGTACCTTTTCTCAAAAGATAAAATTGTGAGGACAATTTGTGCATTGCTTCAAAGCAGACAATATTTCATAGCAGGCACAGTTCAACAATAGTATTATCTGTGGGAATTGACAAGCCATAAGCTCATAACCGAAACTTTTATTCAGACATATAAACGAATAACTCTAAGTTACCATGTAAACATAGCCACCTAACTTACATGAAACTTTGCATATAAATAGGTAACATCAAATTATCACATAAACATGCCCACACAACCTACACAGTTCGCACCTTGCTTGGGGAGCTAATGTTAGGGCAAAACAACAATCCTACGTCGATTAGCTAAAGATATGGAGTGAAGCTTATACGTAAGGATTCTCTTTCTCCTATTATTGTGAGAACAATTTGTACATTGCTTTAAAATGGACAATACCTTATAACAGAAGCAATCCAACAATCCTTGTGTTTACAAAAATATTGATTTATTTTATTTTTTTTATTAAAATATCTCATATGCGATAGACATAGTCAAAGAAATTTTTTTTTTTAATTTTTAAAGAAAAAACTACTCACAAGTTACTAAACTTGTTCACAAACCAAGCTATTGATCCAAGTCAAAACTTGAAAATAGTTTTGCATAACTCAAGCCAAGCCTTAGACATAATTTTTTGATAATTTTGGGCCAATCTAACCCGAATTACTATTTAATAATAAAAATTTTATTTAAATATATTAAAAAAATATATAAATATTAATTTATGAACATTGATTCGAGCTTTTCAGCCAAACCTAATTCTAGCTTAATTCATTAATTTTAGGCCGATTCATAAACACCTTTACAAGTCAAATCTTAGAACTTATTTATTTTAAAATATATATTTTTTTAAACTAGTATTATTTTGTTTTATAATTTCATTGTGGTTGTGGATATGCAATCTCTATTGATATAAATTACAAAAAAAATATATACAAAACTACATCGTTTAGTCTTTTAAACAAGGATAAATTTTTTTCCTTTGATATTTTAATTTTTTTTCCTAATATTTTATCTAAGCAAATATAAAAAATATGATATTACATGAATTATAAAATTATTACTTCAAAAATTAGCGATGCTTTTTTAAATTCCATAAATAAATTTAAATAATTATAACGTAATCATTTAATAATTAACTATTTTATTAATATTCATAAATATACCTTAATTAAATATATGTCAATCTTTTTAAAAGTTTGGCCATAATATTCTTTTAAAATATTATAATAAAGTTATTGTTTATTTATTTATTTTTAAGTATTAGATTTGATGTATCGATGATATGTAAATTTATATATTTTTAATTACTTAATTAATACTATTTCATTAAAAATAAAATTATTTATATTTATTTTTATAATATTTAATTAAATAATATTATTTAATTCATCAATAATATATAAAATATATTATCCATTACTGCATCCAATATAGACCTACTTTTAAAAGTTGGAAAAAGAAATTTAAAAATTTCATGAAAATCGGTTTAAAATTTTGCTTAAATTAGTGTGTAAATGCCTTTAAAAAAAGAAAAAGAAGAAAAAGAAAAAGGCTGAGTATAAAGTCATAATTAAATAATTTTCTTTGAAACAAAAGTCGTATACGGCGGGGGCGTTTCGTCTTGAAAGGTTTTTCATAACTGAAAAAACATAATTCAAAGGCCAGCGTCTCTCTCCCTTATCCCTTTCACTTTTTACCCGCCATATGAGATGTTGATAAGCCTCCAAAACCTCCATTTTACTCCCAAAAATGACACGAAAGAGGCTTGGAATTCAATAATCAAACACCAAACCAAGCTAAAAAATGACCATGCAATTCTCTCTACATTTACCCACATGGAATCTCTGGGTTTAACACCCGATAAGGCCACTTTGCCTTTGGTTTTAAAGGCCTGTGCGAAGCTGAACGCCATCGAAACTGGCAAGAGAATACATATGAGCATTCAAAACACCAACTTGATCGAGGATGTTCGAGTTGGGACTGCCGTTATTGACTTCTATTGTAAGTGCGGTTTTCTTGAAGCCGCACGTAAGGTATTCGATGAAATGGGTGAGAGGGATTTGGTCTCGTGGAACGCGATGATATCAGGGTATGCGGGGCGTGGGGAGTTTGAGGAGGTGATTTTTTTGGTGATGATGATGCAAAGAGAGGGTTTTAGGCCGAATTCACGTACATTGGTGGGGATGCTTTTAGTGTGTGAAGAGGTTGCGGAAGTGAGGTTAGGAAAGGCGATTCATGGTTATTGTTTGAGGAATGGGTTGTTTGATTTGGATCCTCATGTTGGTACTGCTTTGATTGGCTTATACCTGAGTTCTGATGTGAGGGCTTCGCATCTTGTGTTTGATTCCATGGCCGTTCGGAATACAGTTTGCTGGAATGCTATGATTATGGGGTATTTTGTTGTTGGAGAATCCTTGAAAGCTTTGAGACTTTCTGAGAAAATGCTCAAGGATGGAATCGAATTTGATTCTGTTACAGTGTTGGCTGTTATTCAGGCCTCTGCAGAATTTGGATCTCTCGAATTATGCAATCAAATTCATCAAATGGCTATTAAGTTTGGTTATAGCAATGAATTGTTCATAGTAAATGCATTGATTAACATATATGCAGAGATTGGAAGTTTGAAGTCAGCATGTAAACTATTTGATGGTGTTCCAACACGTGATGTTGCACTTTGGAATTCTATGATATCTGCATTTGTTGATTACAGCTATTATGAGGAAGCCACTAGTTTGTTTATTAAAATGCGAACTGAAGGTTACAAAGAAGATGAAAGAACTATTGTTATTATGTTTCTGTTATGTGCAGAATCAGTTGATGGTATAAAAAAGGGTAAAAGTTTACATGCTCATGCGTGTAAGAATGGGATTGGAGTGGATATTAATATAGGGAATGCAATTTTAAATATGTATGCTGGACAGAATTGTATAGATTCTCTCAGAAAGGTTTTTACAGAGATGAGTAATATGGACGTAATCTCGTATAACACGTTGATCTTAGCTCTGGCCCGTAATAATTTGGGAACTGAGGCATGGGAAGTCTTAGATTTAATGCGAGAATCTGATGTTAAGCCTAACTCTTACACAATTATTTCAATCCTTGCTGCATGCAAAGATGAAACTTGTCTAAATATTGGAAGATCAATTCATGGTTTTGTGATAAAGCAAGGGATAGAATTAAATGTACCCTTGAACACTGCGCTAACTGATATGTATATTAACTGCGGTGATGAAGCTACGGCAAGGAATCTTTTTGAGAGCTCTCCTTGTAGAGATTTGATCTCATGGAATGCTTTGATTGCCACCTATGTTAAAAATGACCACGCTCATGATGCTTTTTTAATTTTTAGGCGAATGATTTCAGAAGTGGAGCCCAACTCTGTGACAATAATAAATATTCTCTCATCATGCACCCATCTTGCTCATCTGCCTCAAGGTCAATGTTTGCATGCTTATATGATACGGCGGGAATCCTCTTTGGGTCAGAATTTGTCTCTTCAAAATGCTTTTATAACAATGTATGCAAGGTGTGGAAGAATGAAATATGCTGAAAAAATCTTTGAAACCTTACCAAGGAGAAATATTATCTCATGGAATACCATCATAACTGGTTACGGAATGCATGGTCAAGGCTGTGATGCTATTCTTGCCTTCTCACAAATGCTAGAGGATGGTTTCCAGCCAAATGAAGTAACTTTCATATCTATTCTATCAACTTGCAGCCATTGTGGTATGATAGAGGAAGGACTGCAGCTTTTTGATTCCATGGTTTATGATTTTAACATCACCCCTCAGCTTGCTCACTATGGATGTGTAGTCGATTTGCTTGGTCGTGCAGGCAGCTTAGACAAAGCTAGAGAGTTCATTGAATCAATGCCTATCAAACCAGATGCTTCAATCTGGAGAGCTCTGCTTAGTGCTTATAGAGATCATTGTTGTACTAAAGATGCTAAGGCCGTTTTCAAAAAAATTGTTGAATTGGATCCAATGAACCAAGGGAATTATGTCTTGCTTTGTAATGTATATGCTGCAGCAGGTCTTTGGTCAGAGGTCAGACAAATGAGAACATATCTCAGGGAGAAGGGCCTAAGAAAGCCTCCTGGAATCAGTTGGATTGTTGTTAGAAGCCAGATTCACTCTTTTGCTGCTGGAGATAGATCACACCCAATGGCAGACAAAATCTATGCAAATTTAAATAACTTGTTGCAGTCAATTAAGGAATTAGGATATGTTCCTGATCTACGTTGGATGTTGCACGTTGATGAGGAGTTCATTTAAATTCTAGCACAGTTCATGACTAGAGAAGCAAAATTTGGCCTTTAAAATGACTTTATGAGGGGTGCACCAAATTACCATCTGATGGATGAAGCCTGGTGCTGCTCGTGAACTAAAATTCTTTTGGTTACAGACAATTTTTGGGATGATGACCTGGGTCCCTGCTTATGTGTTGATAACATGAAAGGTTTGACTAGCGCCGAGAAAAAGATTCCTACCTGGTTCTTACTAATGTCAGTTATGCTTCTATCAAATGAATGAAAGTTCTTGCTAGACTATGAAAACCTTAAATCTTGGGTGGACATTGGCTGAAAGACGTTATATACAAAGCTCAACACAGCATTTAATGTCATTTATGCTTCTATCTAAAGAAGGAAAATTTCAAGATTATGGAACCTAAAATTTTGGGAAGATTGTTGAACGTCAACTATGGACACTTGCAGAAAGAAACCACACATTAATCCAGGAGGGGCCTTGATTATTCAATGGTAAACACATCAAAATGTTTATGTGATACTTTATCTCAACATTCTGGAAGTATTCACTTACTAATACAAGGCCTTATTCCTTATGCTAGTCTTATATAACTTTTTTTTTTTGCTTCACTAGTTGATTAGGAACATCATTAAACTGTGAACTTGCATATTCATTGTACATATTAATGGAAGTATATATATACTAATACTTTTTTTCAATGTCTCGAGTTCTTCCTTTTCTGTCTGTTTCTGAAACTCTATTTTCGATCCAGCTGCACTTAGTTTATCTAGAATTTGGCTCGTTAAGTTCCTTTAGATTGCAAATAATTTTTGATGCTGAACAATTTTTAGAATCCATTCCGCCTTTTCTGTAGTTTCATGCGTACTTGTTTTGAATGCCTGTGGATCCAAATTGAAGCCAAGTGGATTTGATTGAATATTATTATCAACAAGATATTTTTAAGTCTCCGATACTATAGTTTTCATGTTCTTCCTGAATTTTTGTATTTTCAATTATTTTCAAGTTGTAATGTAAATGAGAGATTGCCTGACATCTATTTAATCTGTTTACTTGATTGTTTCCATGCCAAGTTTAACCCTACTTCATCTTGTCTTCAATTGCTCCACTGGTTTCTTATTTCTTTCTGTTTCTATTTTTCAGTTAGAATCATAACAATTGTGTGCAGGTATGATCCTTATCCTAGACATGCAATATGTGTATCCATGTCATGTTCATGTATTTTGCCATATCATAATCATGTTTAAGATATAAATTTTGATATGTTAGTAATTCATATTATATAGATTTTGAGTCATTCATGCATTCATGTCATATCGTGTTATAATTTGTTTTCCATGTCATATTCTTGTAATCATATCCAATATTTCCTCATTATTTAAAGACAAAAATCACATTAAACAACAGCTGTTCTAAGCCATTGGTATGTTCAGAAACAACCAAGTCTGAAAAACCGCTAGCAGGTCCGCAAATCAGTTAATAAGTTTATTTTTATGGAAAAATAATCAAGACCCAAAGTAGGTACTGAAGAATAGGCAGTCTAATGAGTATTATCTGAAAAATTAATCTATTCAAAAAATAAGGATATGAAAATGTTTCATGAAATTCATCAAGTTGATCTAAGCAAAATGTTCTAAAATGCTAACTAGAACTGGTAATGTTATGTTTAGAGAAATATAGACTCATCCTGAAGGTCTTGAGTTGAAATCTAAAATGTATATGAAGGGAAAGCCACTCAAACTTGGACTAAGAAAAATTCTGTTATCAAACAAAATGGTCCCAAAACAATATGATGATTCCCTTTCAATCCATCACCCTTATTCTTGCAATTCTTGTTAGCCTGATCCTTTCACTCAAACAAGGGCTAACCCTAAAAAAAATGAAACATGAAACTATGTTAGGCAAGCCATTACGATCAATCCCGTCCCTACATAGTTAATGAGCAAGTTGTCCCGTTAATATGATGATATTATTTATGAAATCCCTACCCTACAATGATGTTATTGTACTGTAGACATCATATCTGAACTCTAACACGGTACCTTAAAAGGCTAAAGCACCATTCTTCATAGACTAGGCTCTTTATCACTATCTCTTTTCTTTGGTGAATAATACGATATCTCTCTATCAAAGCATACAAATTCCTGACTAAAAACAAAAAGGATAAAAAAAAAAAAAGCCTTCCCATCAACGATTGACACCCAAAATATTGAGGTCCATCTCATCATCCATTGGCCAAGATTTGATGTAACGAAAAATGGAGAAACAAACAAGCCAAGAGCAGAGAGGGAGTGAGGGACAGATGGGAAAGTACCAAACAAATTGAAAACATACTACCATTGAAATCCATTGCAAATTCATAAGCAAAAACAACAATTCAAATAATGAAGAGAATTTGGGATGGCAAACTCCAATCTCTATGGAATCTGTAACTTACTCAACAAACAAATGAAATTAAAGGAAAATTTCAATGAGAAAATTGCCTGACTGGAGCAGGTTATTCCCAAGTATTCTCACGCCCTTCTTGACTTGTCCTATGATGACAATAAATAAATAGGGACAATACCTATACCTTTCTTTGTACACTGTCTTCCTATATCTTGTTAATTCCCATATCACCAACCAACCAAATTATAAACAATTTCTGTTTCAATAAACCAGCTTGGCTAAGCAATAATCTTGTCAAGCTGCAACTGTTTAAACCATGCTAGAAAAATTGCATGATCACTGAGTTCACCACGGGAGTTAGAATTAGAACCCGCAACAGAAAGAGTCCTGCTTGAGGCTGCAACTGTGGTCTGAACAGATGGAGATTCTTTCACCAGTGATTGAACCCGTGAAACTGCAGGAGGCTCCACACCATGATGCACAATAGAACATGATTTACGAAACTGACCTAAGTCATCTTCTTGAACCAGCCAATCAAAGTTGCCATTGGGTGTCTCCCTTTTTGACCAAGAATTTACAAGGGAACCAACAAAACCTTTTGATTCAAGATCATTTGAGAGCTTGTATCTAAGTTCCCCTGAGCTTAAGCTGCGAAATGATTGCTGCTGCTTCTCAGAGTTAGCAGAAGCAGATAATCGCGAGTTCAATGGAGATAAAGGCTCCATATCCCAAGGTGAATTCCTTTCTGACAAGGAAGCATCAAATGCAGACTGCAAGAGAGGGTGATCATTCTTTGGAGAGAAGATGTTTGTTTTAATTGGAGATAGAACCCTTTGTTGTTCAAGTAGCTGATTCAGAGGCACAGAATTATGCACAGAAGATAAAATAGGCATAGCAGTCACTTGATCAGGACATTGAGGAGAAGAGGCCTCAGTAGATAAAAGCCCATCTAAATTTGTGGACTTAATTGCCAAGCGTGGTTGTGAAAGACCGGAAAACTTATTCAGATGCTGTTGCTGAAGCACTTCAAAATCCTGTGCCATGTTAAGCTCCACATCTGGCATGTCTCTTGCATTGAGGGAGGACGTCAAACGGCTTCCTTGAAGATTGCTGCCAGGTAGATGCAAAGTTGGAACGAGTTGTTGAGGCCAACCCATTGGTGCTTGCGAAATAACATTAGCAGAAGGTGACATGGCTGGAGAAAATGGAGACATTGACATTGCAGACAACACTGAGGGAGAACCAGGCAAATTCACAGCAGCCACTTTATCCATTGTAGTCACAGCGGAGGCAGCAGATTGAGGAGACTGAATGGCTGATCCAGAGGATAAATAAAGTGGTCGCAGTTCCTCAGGTCGATGGGCAAAGAAGCACACACGACGACTGCAAGTTGTGCCATCCTTGCATATTCGAGTTCTGTACAGGGCAGGATGCAGCCAGGATTCAAAAACACCATGAGCAAATTCACATAAATCTCCACGCTTACAAGTCCCCTTCCGAAAATCATGACATGGTGCACCACTGTAATGAAACTTTCTCGGGTCTCTTCTCCGAGCATTTTCACCTGGATGAAGGAAAGGACACTCTGTCCAATCATGGGAATAAGCTCGGGAGCAAGGCCTGATCTTAAATGAGAACATACGAAACTCATCAGTGCTGTAAATACTGCTCTTAATATCAGGAATAGATGGATCAACTATGTACTCCTTCCTCTCTGGAGCAGGAGAAACAATATTATCTATGGGCTTACATGTAACGACAGATATCTTTGCATCCAATACAAGGGATGATGAACCACTATCCACAGAAGAAGAGAGGGATGATGAATCAGAACTGAAGCTAACAGTAAACTCCTGTAAATTCTCAAGACAAACAGGATCATGTTTGTTTAAGAGCTCTTCGAGGGCTACTTTTATCTGAGGCATATTCCAAGGAGCAACAATAACATCAAAGGGGCGATGTCCATTGGCATCAGTGACACAAGGATCAGCAGCAGCAAGTAAAAGCAACTTGACAACCTCCACAGCTCTAATGGATCCACCAGAAGCAGCACAGTGAAGAGCAGTGCTCTTATCTGGGCCACAAGAGAGATTCACATCTACCTCTGATAGAGAAAGAATTAACTTCACAACATCAACACTACCATATCTAGCGGCAATCATTAATGGAGTTCTATGCTCAACAACTATCTGTTTTGAACACTTCAGGCGACCATACCAAAGTCCAACCTCACCAACCAAAGAAACATCACTTACAAGCATGGATCTTTGAAAACCCACGACATCATTATCAGCAGCAAACTCAAGCAACACAGAAAACGAACATTGACTACGTGCCACTCCTGTCAGACAATCCATTGTTTTGGTTTCCTCAGATGAGGATGAATTAGTAGTCTTAGTATTTAACTGCACCAGACTGCCACACATACTTCAATAGTTCAATCCAACTGATCAGAGCACAATCTGTAAATAATAAAATCCAAAAAAAAAAAAAAATGAAAAGAAAAAACCAACCAACAAGAACAAGCGATTAGATCATATAGAAGTCCGAATAACAATTCTCTAGATCATATAGAAGTCCGAATAACAGTTCTCTGGCATCAAGGCAATTGCAAAAGGAATACATTAAGATAAAACAAAAAATAAAAGAAACCCCAAAATAAAAATAGTTCAAGGTGTTACTGAAACAGAAAATTAAAAAAAAATGTAGACTAACCTTGATTTTGAAAGAAAAGTATGAGAAAAGCTATTGGTTAAGGAATTGGGGCATCTATATAGGAAAGGGAGGAGTAAATGAGCAAAAAAGGGAAAATCAAGTTTCACGGATATTTTGATTTGCTAGTAAGTAAAGCTTTGGACTAACCTTAATATCCCTCAATTTCCGTTCAAAAATAAGGAAAAAAAAAAGAATTACTCATTGAAAAAGATTCGAACCTTTTAGCAATGAATCCAGATGTGAAAATTCCAAGAAAATATAAAATGATGAAAATTTCATGGGCAAGAAAATCAATGTGATCAGCCAACAAAAATATACAATGCTTAAAGGAGAATACATATACAATACGATAGTTGTATAAATTAATAGATAAATGCGATATCGGGCTGGGTCATACTAACGTTGCATGGCATAACTATCAAGAAAAAGAAATTTTTGAAATTCAAATTTCTTTGATTTCCCCATATTTTCTCGCCAACCAAACATATTTAAAAGTAAAAGAAGGGAAGAACTGGTCAAGAAATCATCCAACTTTGCAAGAATCATATAAGAATTCAATTAAACAAATTATAAACCAAATTCAAAAAAAAAAAAAGCAAAACAAAAAAAAAAAAAGATCTGCGGCGTGGCTTACTTGTTCCGAGATTCTGAGTTGGTTAACTCTGCCAAACTCTGCCGAGATAACAGCAGAGAATGCAAGAAGAAGAAACAGAGAGAAAATTAATTTCCATTGAAGGAAGTGAAAATCAGAAGGGTAAAAAACGGAAGATCAACGACGTAATTAAAGGAGGGCTTTGGGGGGGGGGGGGAAGTGGGTACAATTTAAATTTTTAGTTGGTAGGGAGGGGGAGGGAAGGTGACTGGGAGAAGAGGTGGGAGAGAGAGAATTGGTGAGTGACAATTGGGGGTAGTTTGGTGACCGGATAAAGCGGTGGACAATAACCTGCTGATCTGATAGGCTCCCCATTTTAGCCCTTTTTTTTTTTTCCCTGAAATGGGGCCCCGGTGAATCGGAGCCTTGGGTGGAGCGGATGTCGGGTGAGTGCTGCTTCAACGGCGTCAACGAAGTCAATTAGTCAAAAGCAAGCCTCAGTTGCTTTGATTATTGATGATTTGGTGTCTTTTAACCCTGCATTAGGGGGGGAAAAATGGTTTCTTTTTAAGATATCTTAAAACATTAGTTGGCATTACAATTCTATAAAATAATTATTTATTTCCGCTAATTTTGATCTAAAATTCACCAGAAAAACCTAAAATAAAAAAGCAAAATTTAATTGAATATCTTAATTAAGATAGTAATATATTTTCAGCTCTTTTTAGAATAAATAAAGTTAAAATAGTCTTTTTGTACTTATAATTACTTTTTTAAACCCTTCAATCCTTTTTTCTGGTTACCAACTTTCAAAAACTCCCCAGCATTTAATCCCGCGAGTAAACCTTTCCCATATCTCTTTTGACGTTAGTTTCCTGATTTCTCTCCCATGATATTTTTCCCATTATAAAAGAAAAATGATACGCCGAAATCAAATTAAGAGCTACATAAATTTCCATTCTTCTTTCTCTGTTTGCATCATTTTTTATAGTCCAAAAGAATTTTGAAATTTCATAAACCAAGTATTCTTTTTTCGTGGGTAGCGAAATTAACATTACTCCTAAACATGCTTACAATTTTTACTATAATAGCTAAAGAGCTAATTGCCCTTTGATCAATAAAATATATCAATTCCTACCTTTTTCTTAGTTTTAGGTTAAGACCTAATGTCAAATCGGTTCAACCAGTAAATAGAGGTCCGTTGATCTGAAACTATATAAAAAATTAGACTTTAGGTAAAAAACTTCTTAAAAACTGAAAAGAAAAAAGAAAAAAATCAATTTTTAAATTTTTTTCAAAAATATTTTTTATATGTGATGAGATTTGAACCTTAACTTTTTTAAATTATACTATAAACTATAACATTAAAGTCTGAACCAAAACTTGGACCAAAAAAAAAGTTCAAACTATGTTTTTTATTAATAAATTACAACACGTAATATGATTACTTATTTAAGTTACCTTATTTATTTAATAAACTAATTTATGATCGCATGCACATTTAGTTTTGTTTATTTTAAAACATTTAGATATATAAAATATTGTTATTTAACCACTTACATAAGCCAAGGTATGTACAAGTATGTAGAATCAAGATATCAAACTGTGACAAACTTGAAATATATATATATATATATATGATATCAAAAATAATATTAAAGAGTGAACAAATATTAAAAGATGTATGATAAATAGTACTATCAAGCACACAAACAAAATTTTAAAATAGAAAATTTCATCTCTTCTTTACAAATTCGAAAACCCTAATTAGGCATTGTTTGTTTATAAGTTGATTCTTTTTTTTTGAACGAGCCCCTTAATTTTTTTTCATTTTGCTTATTGACCCTTATCATATTTGTTGATGCTCTTCTGACGAGGGTTGAAAAGGAGAGTAAAAATATGATCTGTAATACAAAGGAACGTCAGAAGGGCACTGGAGTTAGGACTGCAGGGCACATTTTGATGGTTAAGTCAGTTTCAAGCTTTCAGCAGGCATTAAAGGAGAATGAAATAGAAGGAGAAGGCCCTCCCTTACTTAGGGTCTTACTGACCCTTTTATAGGTGTTGTCGGGGGACATATTGTTAGGTGATATTACTGAAACACGACTAGCTGTCAAGCTACTATGTCATTCATCTGAATTTGTCAGGGAGTGTTGGTGGCTATTCAAAATGAGGCCTTTAACCTAGGATTGCTCCAAAAGCTATCATAAGAAAGTCATGTCGACGTCAGGGAGTACTTTGGTGACCATGTCTTGGTTGCCTCTATGAGCATTTAGGTCGTTTGGGCATAGGCTTCATCTGGTCGATTGGGTGCTTGAAGGTATAACAATTACCCTCATAAGGCTAAAGGCAGTTATAAAGTGATCAAGTTTAGCCTTAAGCTGAAGTTGGAAAGAGTTCTGGTATAGCGATTGAAGGTGTAGTCTGATTTGGATATGATGTGAAAGGTAAGGATTTTGTTTTTGGCTTGTGTAGGGTTTGAGATTTGAATTTTAAATGGACGATCTGTCAATTGCTACAGTCATAAATGGGGCATGACAAGAAAAAAAGGAATTGAAGTTCGACACATAGCGCATGTAGTAGGCTTCGAGGCCAGACATTAATGGGTATTTAAGGTGATAGTTTTTTACCTTGTGAGAGAAAACGCCA
>JBBYHK010000020.1:8591460-8753057 GCA_038382065.1 Adansonia grandidieri | reverse complement strand
TGCGATTTTTCTCTCCTTTTTTATTTGCTACATTTTCTAGGTAGTCATCTGCTCTATTGAAATCTTAAGTTTGGCTTGATTGTTGCTGTGTTAGTTTGTGATATTGGTTGTGTTTTTTGTCATGCAACAAGAGATTTGAATTTTAAATGGACGATCTGTCAATTGCTACAGTCATAAATGGGGCATGGCGAGAAAAAAAGGAATTGAAGTTCGACACATGGTGCATGTAGTAGGCTTCGAGGCCAGACATTAATGGGTATTTAAGGTGATAGTTTTTTACCTTGTGAGAGAAAACGCCATTTGCATTCCTTTTGAGCCTTAAGTGCGATTTTTCTCTCCTTTTTTATTTGCTACATTTTCTAGGTAGTCATCTGCTCTATTGAAATCTTAAGTTTGGCTTAATTGTTGCTGTGTTAGTTTGTGATATTGGTTGTGTTTTTTGTCATGCAACAAGAGATTTCTACATTTGGCACTATGTTTGGTGTTGGCGTGAAAGTTTAAGAAGGTGTGCTTCGCACTTGGCCTGGTGTTCTTGTCAAAGGTTCAAAGGCCAAGTGGAAAGTTTCAAGTATATAGGGATCATACTAGGGTAACATTTTCAGCCACCAATTACTTCATCACCATTAGGTGATGCTGTAATGGCATTGTTAATGACCTGTTCTTAGTATTGAAATGGATTTTTACCATCTGCATCATGTCTAAACCTAAGTGATAATGCATTACAAATACCTATTGTTGTTTCTTGAAAGGCTAAAGATTCTTTACCCTTAAGTTCTTTAGGTGAATTTTCCAATCTTGTACAGTGGCTCATAAGGCTCTACTTTAACTAGGAAAGACATATTAGCCCTGTCTCTATTGGGGCAACAAAAAAAAAATCTAAGCACCAACAAATCAATTAGTGCGATTTTACTAGACATATTATCCCTAGAAACCTTTGCTAGATTTGGTTGCATGTATAAACAAAATAACTAATCAAGAAGATGAACACAAGAGAAAGAAAACATAAAGAATCAAAGAGATAGCCAAATCCTCTAATATCATACTTTTAAACTTTTAATGTTATTAAAAATTGGAAACAAGCATATGATTATGAATCATATCTTAACTCCTAGATATCATAATTTGGAGTTTCAAAATAAACCATGTTTCTTAAACACCAAGAAGACTCCCCAGACATCAAAACCATACAAATATTTGACCTTCAATGGTGATCAACAAAGTTGAATAGAATTCAGTGTTTGCCAAAATCCATACTAGTGGTCATAAACCTTATCCCCATCAAGAGGCCCATAACCGAATGCTTCACAAGCAAAGGATCAGTAAATAACTTTTCTCTCCGTTGGATTAGGTCTGGCAAACAAGAAAGAAACAAGATCTGTTTCTTTTCATTCTAAATCATATGTTTTTAAGGGAGAAATCTTTTTGTCTCTAGCAATTCACTAAGTGGTGAGGAGGAAGAAAAAGATACAAAAGGAGATGCACCATTCATATTTTATGTGTAGCTAGGTGTAACAGAATATGGGGAATATTTTATCCTTTTATAAAAGGGTAACCAGTATTAAGTGTTGTACTTAGTACTACAATACAACTCTTGTGTTATTTACTCCTAAGTCCGTTCATTTGATTAAATTATTTAATTAAACCTTTATTTATTAATAAATTGTGAATTTAATCAATTAGATCTATTTTGTTTTGTTTCCTTAAGTCCATCCTATTGTTTATGACCTATTAGGCTTCAAATATGTTGGAAATGAATATAAATTAAAGCTCAAACATAATTTAAGGTAATTAATTTGTATTGATAGATCGTGAGTGGAATCTGGTAATACATTATGACCACCTAATTATTAGAGAGTCAAGGTTGGCTCGACATGACTTCTTAGTGTTCGGTCTATTAATGTAATTCTATCTTTTCACCATATATCTCGAAACAAATAATCATGGTGTAGTTTCTATCATGAAATTCTTTCATATTAATTCTCGTAGCTTACAACTAACCTTATAATCTATAACTTGTTTGCAACCAAACAATTACGCCCATATTTCATCCCCAGGCCCTGTTCTTATGTTTAGTTCAAAGAATGGGTATTTCATGGAATACCTATTCATGGTTTGTTCAGGAAATCCACTTAATAGCCATTCAGTAGTACACCTTCAGAATGGCTATTTGGTGGTAACCTGTCATAGCCCTACCAAAACTAAGATAAGAATACCCTTTCATGATTTCTCAAATTCCAACCACCAAGATCTTTTTACTTGAAATCGTTTGCCAACCACACACCAAGGTAAACAAATAAAAAATCAAAAAATAGGAGAAAATTTCTCTCTTAAGGGTTTTTCAATAAGGTCAAAACAAGTGTTTGGATGCAATTTTAACATTTTAGGGTAGGTAAGAGGCGGTTAGCGGTAGCATCAGTGGTGAAGGATTGCTGGAAAGTAGGTTCTTGGTTTCTGCTTTGAGTGTTTGGAGAGAGAGAAAGAGATTGGCTTTTGATTTTTGATTTGAGTGTTTGAAGAGAAAGAGATGGTTAGAGAGAAGAACAAGAAGAAGAATTAAAACCAAAAAAAAAAGAAAAAACACTTTGGTTTATATAAATCAAATAAGACATTTTTCATATTTAATACTATTTAATATTTGAATAGTTTATATAAATATATTTATATATTTAAGAATATTATTTTAATATAATTCAATTTTTTTTATATAAATGACTTTAATGTACAAGTATAATTTAATATATGAATATTCTTTAAAATTATCATAAGTAATTTTTAATTTATTATATAAATATTTTATATTTAAATATTATTTTTATTTGAATAATTTATATAGGGATATATATGTATATTAAATAATATTATTTCAAATGTTGTTCTACTAACATTTTTAAGTTTGATTTATTAAAATATTTATAAATATTAATTTTTATTAAAATATTTTTATAAATATATTTTATAATTTATTACTACATTTAATTAATTAAAATTTATAGAAATATTTAAAAATAATATAAATACAATATTATTTATTTAATTCAGAGGTAATAATGTCATCTTTCACTTATTCCTTATGTATTCTTTAACATCATTTTACCCAACCAAATAATTTAATACTATTATTCGTCTATACCATTCAATCAACCAAACTATATAATACATATTCCCCTTCTATTCCATTTCCATCAAATAGCTATTTTATTCTTACGCTATTCCATTTCAGTGAACCAAATATATCATTAGTGAAACGATTTTCTTAAATTAATCTTTCTTTGGCCTGTTTCTTAAGTCAAGAACAAATGAAATATGTCTCCTCGTTATCATTTGGAGCTATTAAATCTTTTATAAGCTACTCATTTATCTTCATATAATTCTTGTCATGCCCAATATCACCTTACGTAAGCATGCATTCTTAGGATTCGTTCAAATGAAATCAAAGTATAACACTTCACACACAAAATAGTCTGATGCCACAAACAATTCAAAGACTACTTACACAACTAATACATGAAAATGAATCTATAAACGCTTGAGTGAGATAACAAATAGAATTCTTATAATAGGCCATACTCAATGAACTTGTTTTCACATGAGGTTGTTTTACTTTACAAGTAAAAAAGTTTAGAATATACCCAATTTTGAGCATTGTTAAGGGCCAGCCTTAGCAATACAATGACTGCTAACAATTTTAGGAACATGACTATAATTTTTACTCTTCATAATTAATTTGCAATAACTTTTATGTCCCATATGCATCGTCCGATTAATAATTAGTAACTCTTATTTATGTTTTCTAGTGATAAAAGAAAAACCTTTATCACTCATTGTGTAAGTGACTAGTGTGCATTATTGGTAGTTTATGTCTGACAAATCCTATTGGCCCTAGGGCATAATCCAAAAATTTATTTCATTGTTATTCTATATTTTTCAGTGTAGAGTTATAAACTAGATTACACGCTCTTTATAGGCATTTTTTCTATAATTTCTATTAAAAGGCATTCTCTCAAGCAAAACTTATTGGAGATTCTTATTTGTGTGAATCTTCAGCTACATTGAGTTTCTAATATTTCCTCGTAATTATAAGTGTTGAATTTGGTAACTGATGCACTAACTGATGATAGTGCTAATGTACGCACTACAGCTTGTACATGTTTGAAAAGTGTCACTCGATCAATCAAGGTTTGTAATATGAAAATAATTTTGTAGTATTTTTTTATTGATTCTGTATGCAAATATAGCTAATGAAAGGCCAATTCAGAATTTGAGTGCAGGTTATTTTATGAACAAAATTATTGTGATTCCTTTGGTTCAGCTTTTTTAAGACCCTTCGACTTCTGTCCAAGTAATCAAGCTGTTAAAATTGGAATTGCATAATTGGTAGATAACATCTATATTTTATGGTCAAAACCCAAAGAAATTGCAGGAGTTTCATTTCAGTGATTTAGTTGTCATCTGATTTCAATCAATTTTTGCTTTCCATATTTCTTCCTTAATAGTTGTGGTTAATATTTGTGGCTCTGACATCTCTGAATAGACAGAGTTAGATCTAAAACATGTCACTGAATTACACTGCGTTAGATCAAGCTAATTTTAAAAGATATTTTTAGATTTAAACAAATTTTTTTATAAAATTATAATGGCATTTACTAGAATTTATTTCTTTGATTCCTTGCTCTTTTTCTTGTTAGTTTGGTTTTGTCTGGTTTGGCGACCAGTTTTGACATACCACATATGAATGACCATGGCCTTTATGTGGCAGCAGAAGCTAGAAAGACCTGATAATTTTATCTTCTTCTTTTCCCCCACTTTTTATTTAAACTTATCAAGGTGCATTTTGGCATCAACAAAGGTCAATATTATAGAGATTGTAAAGTTCGGAAGCTGTTATCTTTTGACCTGAAAGACTGCTTCAACCTCTACTATATGCTTGTGTTCAGCTGTTCAATCAACTTAAGATTTATCCTTAAGGAAACAGTTCGTACGAAAATAAGTTTAATATTAATTGTCCAACAGCAATGTTGTCTCTAGTTTGCACGTTAATCCACCTTGTTCGAACCAATCTCAAAGCTTTATGAACTGGGTGGATGTTAACACTGTCCATTAAATCTCTTTGTTTCCAAGTTGCTGCACTTGGTGCTATTAGCAATATAGTGGTTGATTTTACGACACGTAAGGCTATTTTCTACAGTGTGGAGGGATGAAGTAGCTGGTTCACTTATCAAAGTTAATGGAATCAGCTGTCAGGTCAAATGCTTTGCCAGAATTGAAAAACTTTGTATTCCTAGCAGATAACAAGTTGAAAAAAGGTGCCTTCTTAGAGCTTACTGGATCGTTGTTATCAAGCCTTATCTGTGGTATTAAAATTTCTCCATTTAAATTCATTCATGTTGTTTTTTAGCTTATCTACTGACATAACTTCAAATCAAGGGCACTGCCTAATGAACATTTACATTGCAGATCCAAAGCCTTTTATGCAAGAGCAAGCTTTGGCCTTTGTTCGTAATCTAGTTGATGAATCTATAAACTCAATTGAGTTTGTCTTTGCTGAAGATGTTAAAAAATTAGCGAAAGAAGTAAGAAAAAAAGATAATATTATTAAAGTAAAATGGCTTTGAAGTGTGTAGAACATTTTCTTTAAGATTTTAATATGTCTCCAAGATACAACAAAGCCCTCAATCTCCAAGCAGAATAGTGAAAATGGCTAAACAAAAAAATCCTTTATATAGATAATAAATAGATCTATCTTTTACTGAGATACCCTTTTATAAAAGTTGTATTGTTTTGTAACAATTTTACATGTAAAAGTTATGTCTTTATAAAATAACTTCAAAATTCAAGAGTTGTGTCTTCATAATACAACTAATCATGAACTTGACTTTTCTAAAACTATAAGAATAATCATCTACCAACATTTTAAACTATTAATAATCCCCCACTAGTTTAGAATGTTAGTAATTTAATATTTAGTCTTTTATACAAACAAATATTATGCATACAAAAAGATATCTCTCAATTTGAACCACCAATTAGCGGATATATCTTAGAATTCTAATGAAGTTGTTGTGTCCACAGATTGAACCACAACTTCTAGTATTAGAATTGAAGATGCACCACACATAATATTTATTTATATTTCTATCAAAGGCTGTTCACTTTCAGCACTATTATTGTCATGTGCTTATCTTGTTCATAATAAACATTTACAAGAGAAACCCCAGTTCTTCTTATTAAAGTGGCACCACTTTTTATGTCTATATAGGTAGAATTCCTTAACGTCCCCATTGCTTTGGACATTAAAACAATAAATAATGAACTCTATTAAGAGTATTTATATGCATCCTCTATACGCAATAGACCGTATTAGTCTATAATCAACTTCTTTCAAATGAGTTTTACAAATGCATCATAGACACATAACAATAACTTGTTCTTACCCATTGAACTTTAAAATTAAAGATTACTAATTAAAAGTTGGGTTCCCATTATTGATGTCTAATAGGGTTAAAAACTTATTCTACTTGTAGTACTGCTAATCAATTTATAAGAATTTTTTTCTTTGATGATGATATCTCAAAAGTAGAGATTGAAACTCTAATATAATTGAATCATTGGCTAACATGTCAAAACTCTCTTTTTACATATTAGTATATGCTTTTAGATATTGTTACCTCTTTCTAATAATTATAGGAAATAGTTGGCATTGGTTGTAGCCACAACTTTTATATTCATTTAAAAAAAAATATTTCAACCATTCTATTTCCTTAATTTTTCATAAACTTGAGTACAATTATACTTCTAATATAACTGGATAAAATAAACAAATAAGCCAATCACTTTTAGCCCTTTAATTTTAAGGATCTTTGCAATGGCTTTCCTTTTAATAAGTTGTAAATAAACTTATTAACTTGTATAATTTAAGCATGCTAAAATTATACCAAATTTTATTACACTATGATGGTATTTCTTTATTTATTAATATTTTATAAGAAATTGGCACTCCCATCATGTGTAAGATATTCATTCTTTTTATTAAATAATGTTTTTTTAATGGTATATCAACTATCAAGGATATCAGTGTACAAATACTAATTCTTTGCCTTATAATATTTATAATGATCACTTTATCTATCTTTTATGATAGTTACACATTTGTCTACCTTATCTATTATCACCAAATGTGTAAACCACATTTTATATTACTCTTTTCAACCAAGTAATTTATTATAATGAGACCTCAAATCCTTTTGATGAAACAAGACAATATCATTGCTATTTTTTTAATAACTTATTATTATAGTTAATACATGACTCTAAACTTATTATGTATATATACTTAAACAATATGACTTTTTGTCAACAAAACATATATATATACAAGGGTGTTCCATAGATATTTTTTACAACATAGTCATTATTATCGAACTTATCAAGTGACTATTACTACATCAATATATATATATATATACACACACCTATCATGGAACTATTAGTCATTTTATTGTCAATGACCAAAACCTTTATCTTCCATCTAAATGGGTCAAATAACATTCAATTTGCTATCTTAATCTTTTCATCGTTGAGTTTTTATTTTCTAAATATCTTAACTTTTAATGAGTATTTTCATATACCCTTTAAGTATGACCATTTAAGATAATTATCAATATGGAATGCATTAAAAGCCACCCTTCATTAGTTTCATATATCATGCTTCTCCGTATTTTCTTTACAACATTTTTTTTTATCATGAAATCCTATCATGATTTCATAATGTCTCATTTGGCGATCATTTTCAAATGTCATATATTGTAGGTATAAATCCATTTTATTATATTTATAAACTAAATATATTTTGTTACCTTGTTTAAACCATCTCACTAGTTAATCATATGCATTATCATATAAACTAAATAAAAGAAAGTAAATCAAACCAAACAAGGTTGAATACAAATAAATTGTGATCTCCAAATCCTTGTGGTCAAATTAATGACTACTATTAGGTAGTAACACTTTTCATAAAAGATTTAACTTCTATATAATAACAATTCCATTATGAAAGCATAAGCTTTCTCATCATTCTTCCTTGACTACAAAACTTACTTCATTCAATTTCTAGTGAAAATCACTAACTAATAATAAATTTTGTGGAACAGTCCAATATTTTTTTCATAAAACATTATTAATCCAGGTGACAAAATTTAAAAATTATATATCCATAATTCCATTTAATCCCATGGACTAGAAAATTTTATTATTTAAAATACATAAACTTATTTGAATTTATGATTATTAACTCAACCACAATGATCCACTTTTTATTTCCATATATATAATAAAACATTAATGGTTTATCATCCAGTAATATTTAATCCATAAAATATCATTTTTTTGGTAATTTCATGCACATATGGTGACCAATGCTAGATATAAGGTCTATGTTAAAATATTGTTAAGCAATTAATATTTTGAAAAAACAGATATGACATTTTTAAATGAATAATCATGGCACCATTAAAGTAAAAGCAAAGAAGCATCTTCATATGCTTCAAAATTAATAAGAAAACATAAACATGAAATTTGGTTCATGCAACGCGAGCAAAATAAAAATATGCATACTTGGACAATTTTCTTATTATGTCTTGGAGTAGGACTTTTGCCCACAACAATAATAGAAATAATTGCTATTCAAAAAATATTATTAGAACATTTCACATTAATCAGTCCCAAATTTATATCAAAGATAAAATGACCATTAATGAGTATAATGTTCACTTTTAAAAGGTTTCCACGAATAACATGATTAGTTTTTCTTACCTGGGCTTATCAAAGTGTGAGACATTTGAAGGAAGATATAAAAATCATCAGCCATCCATTCCTTTCGTTAGTTATAACTAATAGTATGCATCAGTTACTATCTTTTTTCTTTGCGTCTTGAAGCAAAAATTTTACTAACATATTAAAGCCTTAAGATTGTTAAAAAATTAGAGAAAGATGTAAGAAAAGAAAATAATATTATTAAAATAAAATGTCTTTGAGTCATGTAGAATACTTTCCTATGTCTCTAAGATACAATAAAGCCCTCAATTTCCAAGCAAAATAGTGAAAATGACTAAACAGAAAAGTCTTTTATATAGATAACAAATAAATGTATTTTTTAATGAGATACTCTTTTATAAATGTTGTATTATTTTATAATAACTTCATATGTAAAAGTTATATCTTTACAAAACACCTTTATAATTCAAGAGTTGTATCTTCATAATGCAACTAAGCATGAATTTGACTTTTTTAAAAATATAAGAATAATAATCTATCAACATTTTAAACTATTAACAGAAGATGGTCCTATATTAGGGGCCATTGGAGGACAATTACAGAGTGCTTCAAAAGCTGAGACAGGGATGCAGGCTTGGATTCAAGGAAAATAATGAGTTACGTAGTTATTATTTGAATAGCAACAAAATGCAATAACAACAGAGATAACATTCAATATTTCAATTGTTTACAATTGAAAATCTGAAAGTCCTTTTAAAGTTGGATTGAATATCTGACATCTTGCATTCATTTTTGTCTCTTTAGCGAAGGCAGATTTCTCTATATGGCATCCTAGATTTTTCTAAACATCCAATTTATGCCCTTTTAATTTAATTAGTCCACTTTCTACTTCAATATTGGAAGCAAACGTTTTGTCTGGAAATATAATTGTAACTAATCCTTTTTGCGCTAAAAGTTATAACAAATTTGCATCCATGTTTGAAATGAAGATCCTATCTTTAATTATTCTGCACCTTAACTGGTAGAAAGTTCTCTTTCTGGCACTCAAGATCTACATCCTTTAATCACGCCCTTTTTATACAAGTCGACTTGTGTAAGCTACTTTGATTTTAGAAATACATTGAAAAGTTGCCATTAGAGGAGAAACTTGGCAAACTTGATAGTTGGCCATTTGGATGTTGACAAGTTGCCTGAACTTGTGCATGATAATATTTTATTTGTTTAAGGATTGGAAAGCTCATTCTGTTATTGTATATATTTTTTAATTTATGCAAGTTCTTTCTAGTAAGTTAAGAATCAGCATTTAAGCATATACATATCATGTTAGGAATTCAATATATATGTTAGATTTCAAGGACTTGTTTTTCATCTATTGAAGTATGGTTTGTTCCGAGCTTAATTAGCTAATTATAATTGTGATTAGTCATCTTAATGTTTTATTCAAGGCAAAAACCGTTACAAATTTCTAGCAAGTATCTTTCAAGGATTGATTTAGTTTCCATATTCAGTCTTGTCACATTGTGTCAAATCAACCGCAGACGGATTTTTGAGGTCATAGATAAACATATGATAAAACCATGAGTATATAGTGTGTTAACTGTAATTCCTTTTGTATCTTATGATGAATTCTTCATCATGCAGGGCATGTATGCACCATGCAATGTGGCAAGTGGTGATGAGTTTCACAAGGAAGCAGTAATGAACCAACTCTTTCCGCAAATGGTGGACAAGAATCAATCTTTTATGATTAAGTTTTTGCAGAGTAAGGATAGTCAACCACGCACGGCAACCGTCTGGACAATAGTGAATTTTACTCGTCCATGGACTCCTGGTTCATCTGGTCGGCTTGAAAAACTGCGCCATGCTTAGTTTCTCAAATAAAGAATATGGCTAATGATCCATGTGTTGATGTTAAGGACATTATCTTTATATCTTTGGAACTTGTTTTGTCATTCGTTTCACTTTTCTGGTTAACCTAATTTAAGTATTTTTGGTACAGCTCCGTGTGAGAACGGTTCTAGGGCAAGCTATGGCTTTTGGGGACAATTAAACATGTCCATGTTTATTCATTACTTGAACAGAACAACCAAAGAAATTTTGAGGCAGTTTTTTTTTTTTTTTTGGGTTTTCATTGCATCTTTTTGTCAGGTAGTTTTTCAAGGCTTTGTCCTGTGGCTTGCAACTAAATGGTGAGTTTTGAGTTGATGTTTAATTGCTTAAACTGATTATGGTCATAGAACTACATTCTGCCAAGTGCTCCATAATTAAAGTTTAAATGGTTATACATCCTTGTAATGTTTCAGAAGGTTGACAATTAATTAAAAAACTGCATCTAAATTTCCAAACTCCAGTTCCAAATGAAAGAAAAAAAAAAATTGGATAAAGCTGCCATTTGGAATAACATTTTAACTTTCTTAGCAAAATTTTCAGACTGTTTTGAAGTCAAATATATCTCTGATTACTTATGGTTGTGTCGGATCTGGAAATTGCTCGATTCATGGCTAATACTTCCTCTTTGCACTGCCTTTCTTCTGCAGGGCACAACACATTGCTTTGAGTTCTTATTTTTCCTTTCCCAGTTGGAGCAGTGTGGGAGCCTCATTGTTTTAGGTATCAACTCTCAGCTTCCTCTAAAAATATTTCATGATAAATGATACTTACATTTTGAGTTGATATTCTGTATATATCAATTGAGCATTGTACATGTAATGGTGTATGCTGTGTACCATGAAAAGTTGCATACTTGCATATATTTGCTCTCAAATTAATGTACCACTTTAATGAAAAAGCTGCTGTTATCTGTCAGCAAAATTTGTTCCAACCCTTATTAAGATGGCTACTATTTGGCAAAACTTGTACTTTTTCAATTTTGTGAAGGGCAGCTTAGAATATTAGTAGATACCGAATAAAATTGCTGAGACTGTTGCAGGAAATTTAATATAAGAGTTGGGACTTTTATTTTTGTTTGCGTTTTCTTCTCGGCTGTGATGATTAGCTACAGCCAGGGGTCCAATTAAATCGAGCGAAGTTCAAGCCGTAAGAATTTCGAATTTAATTACAAATTTAAGGTTTAAAAGTCGATTTGAGCTTAATCAAGTTTCATTTTTAAAGTTCGATCTCGATTTGAGATAAAAAATTAAATCACTCAAGTTCATATAATTAGGTTTGTTCATCCAGTAAAAAATAGTTTGATTTTCTTATTCAACTTCAAATTTAATTATTTGTACTCAAATTTAAGTTTAAATTTGAATTGTGATTTTTTAATATTAATTAAGATAAAAATATAAAAAAGCTCGATGATGTTTACAAGCTATTTGAGTTAAACATTAAGATACTCGAATTTAACTTGTTTGATAACTTAAACTTGACTCAACAATAATCAAATTAACTTTGAGTTTTTTGTACAAAACTTAAATAATTTATGAATACATGTATCTCATTTACGTATTAAGATACAGCATTGTCATGTTATTTTTTTAACGTAGGTTATTAAAGACTGAATTGAATCCTTCCATTTTTTTTCTTCTTCTAAGAACAAGTTCCAACAATACACGTGGAAGGAAGAATTTAAAACTTGTGCTGTTATACTTTTAAGGTTTTCAGACAAATATTTTATGCTCTTCTACTCGTCGTTAGCGCAATTTGTTATATCAAAAATATAACATTAAATGAATAAAATTTTTTTATTTTTGTGTTTAAAAGTATGATTTAATAATTTAAATAAAAAAGTTAAAAAAATAAAATTTTTATGTTTAAAAAGTTGGTTTTTTGATAAAATAATATAATTATTTTTATAACTTTAAATTTTTTATTATTTTAAAAATATATAATTATTTTTAATATTTCAAATCGTCATAATATTTTTTTTACAACATCGAATATTCAAAAATTTTTAAATCATATTTTTTTTATCAAACATATTTTTTCCAACGTAACACTAAACCAGCGTTAATGAGTCCAAGCGTATCAACTTGAAATAGTTTCAGGTTTTAACAGATTTTTTTAATTGGTTTTGAAGCCTACTTTGAGCGCATTTAAACAAAACATTTTGCCACAAATTTTAACTCATCATAGACCTGACAATTTTTTTAATTTCTCTCCTGTATCGAGAAAAAAAACTTTTTAATTCGTCTGACTCAATTTGATACTTTCGAAAAAATTTAAATTTAAAAAAATTTAAATTTAAAAATATCTAAACTTATAAAACATATAAAAAATGATTACGTCTTTAATTAAATCTAAAAATTAACTTGAATAATCTAAGTTTAAATTTAAAAAATTTTAAATAAAAAAAATCAAAACTCAATAAATAAAAAAAATTAAATTTAAAAAAATTCAGATTCAAAATAATTTAGATATAAAATATTGAAATCGCTCGTTTGCCACCTTTAATTTTCTCGAACATGTAATAAATATGCAATGATGAAATTCAATCCCTTAAGCCCATATATATATATATATATATATATGAAATATAATATAATAAATGTTGACCGTGTAAGATCTACTGACAAGAATGTCATATCCATAGTCTACTTACATGATTTGTTAGTCAAATAATAAATAATTTATTATTTTAAAATTTTAAAATTATGTTTATTAAATTTTTTTAAATTTAGTTATTTAATTAAGTTTTAATTTTTTAAACATCATCTAAATGTGATTAGTTTCGAATTTAAAAATTAATCTTATCTCAAAATTAAATTAGAATAAAAATTTAAAATTTAAAAATTAATCTTATTTTATTTGCATTTCATTGAAATAAAAATTTTAAAAGTTAAAGGTTAATCCTATTTAATTCGGATTTCATTGATTATATAAAAATATCTTTTTTAAAATTTTAAGAAAATAAAAAAATATTTTTACTTGCATAAATTTTATTATTTTATTTAAAAATAGAATATAGGGATTTTGATAGATAACTTCGACATAATCGTGGTAATGGAAACATTACCTTTTGTTGTCACAGTGACTAATGGTGAGCCTACTGAATCTAAAGATAAAGAAGAAAATAGCTCAAAAAAATCACCAAAGCAGAGCACGATCTAGGATTTTGGTGTTGGTGTTGGAGTTGTTGTTTCTTGTTTGTCACCTGTCTGACCATGACGAGGTTAGAAGCTAATGCTAAGCTCATTGGAAATACTAAGGCTCAACTAATTGGTGTCTTTACTCGACGTTTCAAAAATCTTATAAAGCATACCAAGCAACATTTAGGTAAGAAAGCGATGTTTTTAATATTTAATGAAAGCTGATAATTTAATTTATTTTTTAATTTAGAGATTACATTTTAATTCACGAAGAAAAATATAGTGTGCCTTAATTTGTTAACTTTTTATGGTGTAAATACATAGTGAATTTTATTTCTTAAAAAAATGTTCTTGAATAAAACAGTTTATATTTATGTTCTGTTTATTGCACTTTGAATATTTAAAAAGTCGCTTAAACGTAAAAGTAGATAGTGAAAAATAAGTCAAAAATTAACTAAAAATGAATAAAATATAATATGGATTCTGATATAATTGTTTTTTTTTTCATAAAAATGTAAACTTTTGCATTACATTTTAATAAATTGAACATATTTTATCTATTAATTTTCAAAAAATGTATTGACTTATGTCTCAAAATGCAAGTTTATTTTTGTCATATTGATCCTCTATCATACTTTCGTTGAAATCTTGAAATTTATGACCAATTAATTGAAGTACAACTTTTAAATTATCTTATTATTTGGACTTTGATTATGGTGCATTAACTCATTCGTATAAGTACGTGAGCAATATAAACTTTTCAAATTATGACATGATTTTTTCTTTGTACTCATATAATTTTTAATCTTTGGACATATGATTGTATGAATAAAATAATATCTTATATATATTTAATAAATAAAAATAATTCGTATATCGTATGAATTAAAAAAGTTGGTTAATACTTATATTAATATTTAAATAAGTTCAAGTTTAGACTCGGCTGGTTATAAGTTGAGTATTTGCTTTAAACTTATGAGATTGGATTGCATTTTTTATTTGGGTTTGGGTTTATGATAATTCAAAAAAAAAATAACTAACAAAATAAGGAAATAAAGAGTAAATATGAATACGCTAAATATTAACATAAATCTCGCTGCAATTTTTTGTTCTCTTTTATTTCTTTGATATTTTAAAATTATTATTATTTCAGATAATTAAAACATAATTTTCTCTTTTTTAAAAAAAATCCCATCCAGAGCAAAATTAGAGAATATATATTTATCTGTATTGTATATAAATTTTTAATTGAATTGATATTAAAATACTAATAATAAAATTTTAGCTGAGTTTGAATTACGAGTAAAATGAGATTAATTTAGTTAAAAAATTATTAAAAAATTTTTAAAAATATAATATTTATACAAGAAGAAATGGTAATATCTTTTATAAATATTTATTTTTTTAAAACAGATTTTTTATTAATTTATAAAAGTTATCATTTTTATACCAAAAAGCTACTTAAAAAACAAATTTAGTTAATAATAATAAAATAAAATTATAAATATTTAAGTCTTATAATTTTAAAAAATATAAATACACATTTATACACTACTCACATTTTTAATAAAATTTTTAATTTTTTAAAAAAATAATTTATGAATTATATTTTAATTTATTATTTTTAAATTGATAATTTTTCTTGAAATAATATTTTTTATTTTGTGAGTGTTAAATTTTAGTATAAAAGAAAATTAGCTCAAAACTTAACCCAACCAATAACAAAATAAATTACAGAAGCGAATTCCAGATAAACCGGAAAAAACCGTTCGATATTTTAAAGCGACAAAAACGAACAACGACGTCGTCGTTTTTGGAGCATGGCTGGCTTAAACTTTGAACTTTAAAGCATAAGCCTCGTTCAGCCTGGGGTTCCCTGCCCTTCCCTTTCCTAAAAACAGTCACAAACTTTGCAAAAAGCATCAAATCTAGTCTGGGAAGAGTGAGAGCGCCTCTTACTTTCTGAATTTGCTTTCCTTATTTGTTCTTCTTCTTCTTCTTCTTCTTCTTCTTATTATTATTATTATTATTATTATCACGGAGCTTCAACTGCTAAACCACTGACAGAGATCATCAGATTCTTCTACCGTAGCCCTTTGACTCTTTTTTTTTTTTTTTTGAAATTAAAAAAGAAAAATCAATATGTTCTACCGAGGGTAAAATTTCACTTTTCCTTCATTTCTTGTTAGTTAATTTTCTTCTTCTTTTCTTGTTTCTTTGATCAATATCTATGCTTTTCTTTTCTGGGTTTGTTCTTTAAGTCTGTTCTCTAAGAGTTTTAGAGTCAGGATTGATGAATTTACAGTTTGCATTTTTCTTTTTTAATTGTTTTTCTCTGTGATTTTTTATTTAGTACTTATATCTTATTCCTTATAGCTGTCTAAATTTCAATTTTAGTTGTGATATAAGAAGGAAAAGAAAAAAAATGGGCTTAGTACTTACTGCTTAATTGGTTTAGGATAATAGGTTCTTCAGTTGATTCTTTTATTTTATGCTTAAAAACTTGTTTCAAAGACTTTAGACACCAATTTGTTGTTTCTCTTCATTATTAAGTTTGTCGACTTTTCTGCTTATATATATAACACCATCAGCTTAAAATGATTTGACCCTTTCTTTACCTGTTCTAGATTACCATTAAGATAGGTACCTATTTCGCACTCCCATTTGCTTGTGTTTGTAGGTTTGCGTTGTACTTTGAGAGTTTTGAGAATGATGACTTTTTTGGGGATACTCTCAATGTTTGGATGGTAAGCCAACCTCGAGGGCATGAGGAGTATACCGAAGGGTCTATGCATGCATGTTGGACAACCACATATCTTGCTATATATAGGTTATTCCGGTGCAGCACCATTCTATAATTCTTATCTGGCCATGCACATTGGCCAGCACTCAACCAGTCATTTCTTAGCATCCAAGCTGTCCTAGGCTCCTAATGGAGCACATTTGCATTTCAGAAACACTGCATCATCAAACTCATTGCACCGAATTTAAACCGTAGGCAATGATACCACGCCACAACCCCGAACAAGCCTAAGACTACCACTTTGAGTTTCTCCCTAATTCTCATTTTAATCTCTCAAAATTTTGCTCTACCTGATGTATTGTTGATAGGCCTTTGTGGTCTATTTGTAGAGTGCTGGACTCATAATACCAGCAATCAGGGTTAAGTCCCTAACAGTTTGCAAAGCGAGGCACAACTAGGAAATACTTATCAAGGAATCTGTGTCTGGTAAAATGGTAGAATGTGGGCTAAAGAGCTGAATGGACACTATTTTGGGACATACTAACTTCCGAACTTCCCAAGTATAAGTTTGCGTAGAGAAAGCATGCTTCACCCTATGATAATCTTGCACATGAAGGTACCTAGTTTCATCATATGTTAAGTGACTTTTTTGTCAATGAAGTTGACTTCTGTAGTGTTTGGTTTGGTCAGATGAGGATCTCTTTGTCATTTTGACCATATAATGAACTTGTAGAACATATACAAGGATCTGTAAGATAAACGTCTATGTTGTCTATGACGGTGTGTTCAGCACCATGTAAGGAAGAGCTTGTATTATTGCATTAGTGGAAAAGGGGCTGAACCTAATTACCAGTTTTGTAGAACTAGGTTATAATACATCTTGACAAACAACTTCCTAAACATTGAGCTCTTATCTAGATATTTCTTATGCATCTAGCTTGCATAAATAGCAGTTATCTTCATGATCCCATGATTGCCATACAATGCATGCATATGTGTGTTACGGACAATGATGGAAACTCTTTATCAAGTTACACATTGCTAGTAATAGATTGATGTTTAGTAAATAAAACTTGGACACCTAAACAAAATCCAATGTGAAGCTATTGTTGAAGATCCATGGTATGCATCAAGAGAAGGTGTTTGAGTGAACTTGGGAAAATTTAAATTGGTTTTGAGTTAGTAGTACCTTGCTCATTTTGTAAAGTAGGGGGCCATTGGTTTGGTTGTGGGTTGCAGGTAATATTTTTTATTTATATGAAGCATGATGAAAGATGCATCTTTAAGAGGGATTAGAAGATGAGATGCATAGAGTAACAGTGGTGCTACGAGAGTAGGATAAAAGGTGGGTGTAATGTTAAAAGAGCAAGAGTGAGACTAGGAGAGAGATTTCAATTAGATCAGTGGTAGGTAAGGTAGGGATGATATTCACGAATGTGATTACTAGTGTGTAACGATGTGTGGGAAATTTTGGTAGCTTATGAAAGAGGTTCTCTTTTTGAGAGAGAAATAGAGCGAATGTATGGTAGCACATGAGTTAGAAGCCCTTAAGGAATGGTGTGAGGTGCAATTTATGGCCTTAGGTAGCCTTTAACCAATCTGAAGCCTTCTTATTTATTGTAATTTTGTAGACTTGTAAAGGAGAGCATATAAAGTATGCAAATAATTTAGAAAGACAGGGAGATTGATGGAGATGTTAACTGTAAGATCAAAGTTGGGTGGTTTAAGTAGAGAAGTGAAATAGGAGTTTTGTGCAATTGCAATATACCTTTGAGTTTGATGGAGAATTCTATAGGACGACTGTCATTCATGCTTTGTTTTATGGTATAAAGTGTTGGGCTATAACAAGAAGTAACATGTACAAAAGATGAGTGTAGTTGTGATGTGAATGTTAAGATGGATGTGCGCTATGACTAGGAAGGATATAATTATAAATGAGGATATTCATAGTTCCTATAGAAGATGAAAGAAAATTGTTTACCGTGGTTTGGCCACGTAGGACAGATTGAAGTATGCTTCTTTTAGAAAGATGCTTTTATTAGAAGGATGGAGCTAATTGATGTTGCATAGGTAAAAGGTTGAAGGGAATACCAAAAAGACAACATTGTTGGAGGTGATAGATAATGATATGAAACTATTAGAACTTGAAGAAAGGATGGTGATGGATAAGAATGATTTGAGGAGGAGGATTCGTGTACTTGATGTAAATATTTCTTTGTCTTGGTTATTGTAGCCGACCCTGTATATATTGAGATTAAGGCTTGTTGGTCTAGTTTGTAAGTATTTAGAAAAGGAAACTGTGAGTTTGCATCAAAATATGCACTAAAAAAATTTCATTGGCAAAACTAACATAGAGACAAACATTTAATTGTCTTTCACAATAATTCATTTTAGAATCATGAGGCAACAACATTATAATAGCTGTGATGTTAAAAATCATTAAGTATAAGTCATAATGATAGATAACAGATGCAAAGGAATATGGCAAGGTTGCCATTATGTGTTAGTCTATGTCATTAGAGGTTAATATGAATTGTTTCAATACGTGGTTGGAGGTGATAAATAATGATGTGAAACTATTAGAGCTTGAAGAAATGATGGTGGACAGGAATGATTGGAGAAGGAAGATTCATTTACCTGACGTCTATGTCGCTTAAACTCAAGTGCAAGTGTTCAGTATGAGAATGTGTCGAAGAGTCTAATCATCAATTGCCCTATGTTTTAAGGCTCGAGGCTAAAATTTGGGTATTGTTAAACATGAAACATAGCCGATAATTAGAATTATATGTCACGCTCTCTTTTAAAAGTAATAATCCGAAACATTCACAAGTTCAATTTTCTTGACCTTCCCTTACTATCATTGAGAAAAAGAACAAGCACTTTTTCTCAATCTTTTTCCACTAAACAACCCATAATAAGCTCTTCAAATTTAGTTTAATAAAAGCATTCATTCTGGAAAGATAGATTATATCAAGCAATAAACACAGAGCTCCATTTATTTAACTTGAGTCATACTCTACAGTGTATCAAATGAAAATATCTCATAACCATTGAGTTTTCTACCTATATTTAAAAGTCTTCACTATTATTGATCAAAACACTAAACTAGCGATCAATTTTCTATAATATTCATCTAGTTGTGCACCTAAGTAAACAAGATCGCAATTCATGACTTGTAAATCGGCAGAATGGAACAAATTCAAAATAAAGTTGAAAGATATTTTGAAATTGATTAATTAATAATCATGTCTAGGGCATTGAAATAATCATTAATCACAAAAAGAATTTATTTACACATTCTTGATGTGTTCAATAACAGATTCGTTAAAAAATCAAGCAAGCATGAAAGTAGAAGAAAAGAAAGAAAGAAGAGACTCTATTATGCTGTTTGCTTGCAATACTCTTCTCTTCCTTTTGGTCTCATCCTCTTCTTCTGCTTCTTATTACCTTCTTGTTCCCTCATCCTCATCTTGTTCCCTTGAATGCTAAGGTTTAGTCTCTATTTAAGTGTCTGAATAAACATCTTAGGCAAAGTAGAATCTTAGTTAAAATAAGAAATCTGCCAACCTTTAGAAGCCCCCAAATAGCCCAAAAGCTTTTAACCAAAATTTAACTTTTAACTTAAAAACCTTACGTTCTTTTCCATATTTTGTCCCTTTGTGCAAGGCCTCCCTCTTTCTCTCTCGTTTTCCATCACCCACAACATCTTTCCCTGTTGCAACCACTCCCACTCTTTCCAACAACACCTTAAGTTATCCCACCCATCTTTCTTATCTTCTCCCTTCCTCGCTTTCTTTGTATGTCTTCCTTTATCTTTTTCTTCTTTTTAAATTTGCAAGATTAGACTTCTATCTTGTTATAATCTTCTCAGTCTTTCTGGATTTTGAGCATATGGGCTACCCGATGAAGGCATGATTTGAGGAAAAAAAAATTGAAACTAAAATGGAACTACCTAATGCTGCCAAGGTGTTGACATTGTTTGCTCATGTCAAACACAGATTCCGTATTGTGTCGATGATTGTGTTATGTCAACATGGGTATGCAATTTTTGAAGAGCTCGAGCAATATATCCCAACGTAAATGTTTTCTATCTCTTGGTTTTTGTAGCCAGCCCCAAATATATTGGGATTGAATCTTGTTGGTTTGGTTTTAGCAGAGGAGAGCACATTGTAAGGCAAAATTCAAGCATATCTTGGAAATAGTATAGGAAGCTGTGGAGCTCACATTTGAATATCTGATAGTGAGTGATTTCGTTTGTTAAAATTTAAATTATATAACAATTAATTTGGGAGTTGTTTGAATTGTACGTAACTAGAAATAAAACAGAATAAAAATCAAATAGTTGAATCATTTGATTTTAAGCTAGTAAGATTTAAGACATGATTTACTATGAAATTTTATAACATTAACGTGTCATATAATACATTTTTTCATGTTTCTTTGAAATTCCAAAAATACAAGTGGCATTTCATCCTTGCATTGCTATTTTATTGAGTTTCAATTATCAATGTTAAAAAATAAATCAATATATATTAAAGTATTGACTAGTCTCATCTGTTGCTTTCATGATCTTTGGGAACTGAAGTAAATATACAGATGGTGCTGATGGGCGTGAAATGGGTGCAAAACGTCAACGGATAATTGATCAAGGCCCTTCGTACTATGGCAATTCTCCTGGTTCAAGCTTTATGTACGCTGGTCCTTCTCCTCCTTACTCATATGTTGGCCAATCTCCACCTTTCCCTGTTGTTCGACTTCGTGGTCTTCCCTTTGATTGCAAAGAGGTTGATGTGGTGGAGTTCTTCCATGGTCTGGACATAGTTGATGTCCTTTTTGTCCATAAGAACGGTAAGTTCATTGGTGAAGCTTTTTGCATTTTGGGTTATCCTCTTCAGGTTGATTTTGCCCTTCAGAAGAATAGACAAAACATGGGCAGGAGATACGTAGAGGTTTTCAGAAGTAAGAGACAGGAATATTGTAAGGCAATAGCTAATGAAGTGGCTGATGCTCATGGTGGTTCGCCTCATAGAAACATCCCAAGGGCCAAATCTAGTGATGAAGCAAAGGACTCTGCTGAACATACAGGGATATTGAGATTGAGGGGATTGCCATTTTCTGCTGGAAAAGATGATATAATGGAGTTCTTTAAAGATTTTGTGTTATCAGAAGATGCAATTCATATAGTATTGAATTCAGAGGGGAGGCCAAGTGGGGAAGCATTTGTGGAGTTTGCCAATGCAGAAGATTCTAAAGCTGCAATGGCCAAGGATAGGATGACACTTGGGAGTCGTTATATTGAGTTATTCCCTTCATCCGCCGAGGAAATGGATGATGGAATTTCAAGAGGACGGTGACTCTTCTTACAATATTTGTTTTTATTTGCTACCCTAAACCTGTTATAATTTCTTAACATGTTGTTTCTCTTTCCTGTTGGAATTTTCTTTGCTAGTTTTCTCTAGTCATTAGTAACTTACCTTATAAGCGTTAACATCTGAGAGCTGGTTGTTCTACGTTGATGGGTTAAATACTAGTAGCTACATCTTTTTTGGGCTTTTTATCTGGTCTGTCTTGTCTTTATTGTGGCTTGACAAACTGGTCACTGGGTTAAAGTTCGAATCTCCTCTGGATAAGTTA
This sequence comes from Adansonia grandidieri, assembly GCA_038382065.1. Taxonomy (NCBI): domain Eukaryota; kingdom Viridiplantae; phylum Streptophyta; class Magnoliopsida; order Malvales; family Malvaceae; genus Adansonia; species Adansonia grandidieri. Next base: position 8,730,884 of record JBBYHK010000020.1, on the reverse strand, counting down.
GGCCAATTAGATGATAGTTTGCTTCGCAATGCTGGCGGTACACTTGTTAGGCATAAGACGTGAAATTTTGTACCCTTGTTAGAATTCTTTTGATATTTATAAGGTAAAAAGAGTGTATGAACAAGTTTATATCTCATTGTTTGGAAGCTTTGACTCTTTATTTTTGCTTTGATATTATGTTAAAAAAGAGGTCTGCTATTTATATTTCTTCCAAAAAGAAGTGTCTCAAAATGTAAGCATGGTTGGAAGAGAAAGGACATCTAAAGGAAGTGTCTCAAAATTTAAGCATGGTTGGAAGAGAAAGGGCATCTGTATTCTGAAAATGTTTCCGATAAAGTGAGGTATTTCATTCTTCTTTTGTGTTTAGGTACTTTTGTGGACTTCAAATTTGAGGTTGACTCTTTAAGAACTAAACTTGTTCATAGTGTTTAGAATTCCAGGCCTAATTGTAGTTGATTTAGAAGATAAACACTGCCATAAGGATCGGTTAACATGAATGATGGCGTAAGGTTATCTTATTCAAACTCGGGTAAGTGTCAGATATGAGTACGTATCTAATACAGATACATTTAATTTTTCAAAGTTTTTCTCTGTATTTGGAGGGTAATAGCTTTATGGTCATGTCTAAAATATGTTGCAGATAGGTGTTAGAACCGAGTATTTAAAGAAAAATGAAGAGTCGAAGTAACATAGACCTTAGAGACTATTATATTATGATGTATATGGTATTTTAGAGTAATGGACCTGAAAAAGCAACGGAAGAGGTGTGAACCTTCTGTTTGGCTTTCTGAAGGTAAGAGTAGTCACATGCATTACAAGCTTATTTGTATACCCCAAGCAGGCAAGTCTTCATTGCCAGAGTAAAATGAATGGTAAGTCCTTAACCTTTTAATAGAGTTTCATTTATAGTCCTTAAGGTCTTTTTTGTTGCATTCAAGCCCCAAACCGCTTTAAATTGTTACAGTTTAATCATTCTATTAACTAGAAACTTCCCATAAAATGGAGGATACATGCATATCAAAGCAATATTTCCGTTTATTTTAACAGAGTTGTTTAATTACTAGAAAAAAACCTGATGATTAAAGCTGATTCTCATACAAAGCTTTTAATCACTTCTCCAGGTCGGCTTGTAAAAGGTAAACATTCTTCAGGTTTCATGTTGGCTCAAATTGTGCCATTGAGACCTCTTGATGTTGAGCTTTTGCTCGAGTTTTAGCACCGCAGCTCTTGATATGCAAACCAAAGTCATACTCAATTTCGTGGGATTACAAATTTTGTTTATATTACCGATAAATCTCTTGATGGATGGAGTAGTTTGGAATTTTTAATTGCAAAATGTGATCAAGGTACAAATCCCATCAATTTATAGTATTGTTTGGGAAAATTTGATGGTTAGTTGAAAGTACTAAAGGGAGATATTTCATCGAATTTCATAAAATATATTGAGAAACTCAAAGCTATTAGTAACTTCCACCATCATTACTCAAATCTAAATCCTTGTGCCGATTCATGTGCTGCTTGCCCTACATTGAGGTGAAGGAACCTTTGTGGAAAAAAAAAAAGAAAGGAAGCATATATTGAGCGGCAGGCTTTGAAGGGGCCGAGATTTGTGGTCAATCACAGGCCAGAGCGCTCTAGGTTTGTTCATAATGTAAAGCTTAGCAGGTCAGGATGGATGTTGTCTTGAGAGGAAAAGGAAAAAAAAAAAAATAGAGAGAATTGGGATGAAAAGTAGTGGTATCAACCGGTAGAAACAAAGAAAAAAAAAAAAAACATGATTAGGGAACCAAGATAGTATTAAGACGACGGTTTCATCATTTCACTTTTAAATTCACTAAACAAGTTCAAAACGAATTTAGGATTTAATCTATTTGATTTATACAAACCACATTTGAGAAGTGGTATTCGGTAACTATGTGGTCTACTTTCAGCGTTCGAAATCTCATTTTTATATTTTCATATTATAGCTTCTTCTTTTTTTTTTACCGAAAATAAGAAACAAATTTAAAACAAATGATAGCTTTCCTCTTGAATTCGTTGTTTCTTGCAGCTCTCCATTTTCCTTGGGGGTTTTCTTTCCCAATGTATCAAAATGACACACTCTTTTTCTAGGCTTGTCACTAAGAAATTGCGTAAAACAGAGAAGGCCAAACAAAGGGAAGAAGAAGGGTTCAATTTTTGCATAGGAATTAGGAAATGACATACAAAACAATTATTTGTGTGTATCTCTTTCTGTAACTTTTTGTTTCTTGTAAAATTCAAAGACCAACAAATTCTTTCTCAGGGAATCTGATATTGACAAATATCTTACATTCTCAAAGTTAAGGTGCAGGCAGGCATTGAAAATGACCTCTTTCACTCCATAGTTGCTATCAATATAGATTTTCGACAAAATTTTAATTTAAAAACATTTATCTTGAGACGATCGACCTTACCAATTTATATATATTTTTAGATGTTTTCTTTTGCATTCAAAAGGACTTTGAATTAGAGGAGTTTATGGTTAACTTTAGATTTAGTGTTTGTATCATTTATGTTTGTCTAAATTTGATTCAGCTTGAAATATAGGCTTTAAATTTTACACAAATTGATTCATATTTGTAAATAAATAGTTCAACTTCATTTAGGTTCTATATGATTCTTTAAATTTGTTTTAAATTTATTCTTTAATACTTTAATTGTTTCCTTTTATTTTAAAAAATAAATAACTTAACATATATTTTTAAAAGGTTACACTATACTATTATATATATTTATTTCTTATATAATAAAAATTACATAATATATACAAAGTAATATATTATATAATTAAAAAAATAAGTAGGATTAGATTCAGACCTTGCATGTTAAAGCTACGGCCCAACCTATTTTTTTAAGCAAGTCTTTTTTTTTTTTTATTAACTCAATTCTTCGTATTTAATATTTTTGTCCAAATTCTCATAAATATTCGATGAACTTTTCAACTTAAGTAAATAATTTGACGTATGAATATCTCTACTTTTAATATATACATATAAATAAAATATTATTATCTGAAATATTAGTGGTAAAATTTTTTAATTTCATAAGTAAGATTAAAAATTATCACATATTAATTATTTTTATTTTTATAAATATACACCGAGAACATGTGACAGATTTTTTAATCTAATTATAGATTTAAAAAAATTCATTATTAATATACCAGATAATAATCCTTATATATATATATATATATATATATATATTTAAGTGTAGAAACAAACATATATGTTCATATCTCTTTAATTATCGAAATGGTTTCAAATTTGTATTTATCCACACATCTAACAAATGTTTTTAAATTCAAGTGTGTTTATCTCAAACTGCAGAGTAAAAACAAAAAGGTTGAGACAAAACCCAGAAAATAAGATCCATGTTTATTCATGTTCAAAACTCAAACAAAGTAATAATAAATTAATTATTCAAGCGTGGTATGGTATTATTGGATAAGCAAGCCACGTGCACAAACAGTGAAACCTAGGATCCCTTAAACAGCCAGCAAAACGATGAAAAAGAAAATAGTTGAAGACAAGACAATATACAATTAATTTTTTTTTAAAAGAAAAAAATGTGTGACCAGGTGAAAGCTATAACTTAGGGCTCGGAGACAAAAACAATGCTCTTTCCCAACACAATTTGTTTGTTCAATTTCTCAGTCATTGATCTCTTGGAGTTTTGCTTTATTTTATTTTATTTTTTTAATTTAAAAGTGACCAAATAATTGTATGATTCTCAACTAAAATAGTCATCAAAGAATCTTAACTATAATTAACTGTTCATTGGGCAACACTAGACCCTGCCATGCCATTGTTATTCCTACCCTATTTGACTCTTCAAGCAATGCATCCATCAAATTTTCAAAATACTATATTTTCTATACTTATATTTATTTTATTTTATTTTCTTCTTAAGTGATAATATATTAAATTAATCATCTGTTTTGTTGGTACTATGTTAAATTTTTTGTTCGATTTAATCTTTGAAAACCTCATATATATATATATATATATATATAATTAACCTCACAATTTTCAACATTTTGATCAGACGAGCATTCAACCGATAGTATTATGGCTATATCTTTTTGTAGCCAGTGAATACCAAGTAGGAAATGGTTCCAAATTCATTAATTCATAGTATTATGATAATTATCAGAGCAAAACAAATATTTTTAAGTGGAGATCCCTAGTAGATTTGCTTATGAGTCGGGCCGAATCAGATTCGGGTCGGGTTTGAACATGATATTAATATTAAATATGCTTGTTCAAGCCTAAGCCGACCCAAAATATGAGTTTTGAATTTTGTCCAAGCCTGCACATATTTATAAATAGAAAGTCCAAGCCCGTTTAAGCACGCCCATATTATATTTTGTTTATAATTTATTTTTAAAAAAATATATTTTTTTAAATTTAATTTTTATTAATTTAATAACCTTCTTTTATTAAATTTATAAATATAAACCTTTTGACTTAGTTTTAAAATTTATATTATAATATTATATATATGTATTATTTATATGATAAAAATTACATAATACATAAAATATAAAATAAATATATGCATAATGTAATAGTGAAGTGGGCCGGGTCAAGCCTAGCCGGGCTCAAGCTTTGAAAGTTGGATTCCAAGGCTCGGCCCATTTTTTAATTGGGTTTAATTTTTTTTATCCAAGCTTATTTTTCAGCCTAATATTTTTGTCTAAATCCTCCCAAATATCGAGCGGACCTTTGAGCGGGGTAGCCCAGCCCTTGAGCAGATCTAATCCCTAGACTATAATGCCTATTTAAAAATTTTCTTTCTCCAATAAGTTATTAAGTCAATTAATCGACATTAGATTTTGGGACATCTACTATGTGAGTTACAAAGCAAAAACTAAAAAAATTATGTTTTAAAATAAAAAATTTATATGATGAGTTGATATTTTATATATAAATCTATGAGTGTGTAGTTAGTTAAATAAATATAAAATAAACATTTATTTTATAAATAAAAATAATATATATACTCTATTTTTATATTTTATTTATTATTTTTTGATTAAATTAATATAATTTAACTTATGATATTAATTTTGATTGAACACTTAAATAATAGTATAGAGTCACATGATTTGTATTATATATATAAAGTCTCAAGGAGCACCCAAGAAAAATGTCTAACAATATAAATATATATATAATAAAAGATAATTTAAAAAAAAATTATGAGAAGTTGAAACCTATACCCAAAGTATTCCGATTGGTATTTAATAAAATGAACTCCCTATTTCCTAAAAAAAAAATTATATTCATTTGCAAAAAGAGGTGGGTACTGCTTGGGGCAGCGGGTCAGACCTGCCCAAACTTTTTCCAATCAAATATTAACACTCAACATTCATAAATTTGCAAAACAAAATTCTCTGCCATCTCTTTATCCCTCTTAGAAGTTTGGTTTTCTCTGTTACTGTTTCGTAACTTACTCTTTTTTTTTTTTTTTCCCTTGTAGTTTGGTCTTCTTTTGTGTAATAAATCAATTCTTTCGGTGATTTATTGCAATATCTAAATCCGTTCCTTACCTCTTTCAAGTCTTGGGTTTTTTATCCCTTAACTAATATGTTTTTCTTCAGTTCTTGAATTTGGTTTGATGACGGTATGATATTGGTTTTTTCCCTGAATCATAATCATCATCATCATCTTCAAGTCCAGTTTTGGTGGGGTTTTATTTACTAAGTATATATGTTCATGAACTTGGAAAGTTCGAGCTTCTGAAGGGATGTTCACTCGGCTTTTCTTACTACTTTTTAGTCAAATTTATTGTAGCTTAGCTTTAAAGTACTCTACCAGGTTTTAAAGTACTGGGGATGACAGTTATTCTGTCATAGTTGTTTCTTCACTTCACTCTGCAAAAAACTTGGCAAAGGGTTTTGATTTGTTCTCTCTTGCAGGTTTTAGTATTCCTTTGCTAATTTGTACTTCAAAATACTGTTCTTTAACTGTTCATCCACTTTACTTTAGTATTCTCTTCCAATGGCACCCACCAGCAGAAGAGGCAGCAAAGCAACAAGAAAAGCAAGCAAGCCAAGAAGAACAGATTACAACAAGAAGAAGAAGCTTGCAAAGCCCAAGATCAGTAATCAAAGGGCAGAAGCATTAATGGAAGATTTGCCTTCAAACTCTTCCACCATAAGTTCAGATCATCATCCGTTCTCCAAGATCCATGGATTTGATGTTGTTGAAGGAGTTGATGAAGTTGATGATGATATCTCTACTACTATAACAAGTCCATGCTCAACACCCAAAGCTCAAAGGTTTCGAATACCAGAGATCCACACATGCCCTCCAGCACCAAAGAAGCAAAGACTTATCTCCAATTGCTCGTTGCGAAGAACTCCTATTGCTTTCTTTGCTCCTCCAGATTTGGAGCTCTTCTTCTTCTTTGCATTCAGAGATATCCCGATCTGATGTATAAGTGCTAGCTTTTACGTTTAGTAGCGATGTATCCCACACTCACCTTGAGTTCGGGTAGTATAATTAATTAGTAGTTAAGATTGGGTGTTCTTCTACTTGATTTTCTTCTAGTTTTAGTTTCATATTTTAAATTTGATATCATTGAGTGAAGAAGAATTGTTAGCATATTAACTAACCTTTTTGGGGGGCTAATTTTAATTAGTCGGGATTTCAAATTTGTAGGGTATACCGTAATTACTAAATATATGGCTTTAATTTCTACTTTTTTTCTATTTAATATTTTCTTTTTCAAATGTATTGCTGACTTTTGAAGTTTGGAATTGTAATATTGGGAGTGCAATTTGAAAGTCTGTAGGTGTGATTTTTGTCTGTTAAATGTTAAAGTCAACCTGAGAAAGTGAAAGAATAAATGCTTCTTCCTATGCGCAAATCCTTAATTATCTCTTCTTGATTTTTCTTTTTCATGATAGCACCAAGAGATCATTAGAACAAGATTGATCACAAATTTCTTGTAATAAATAAACAAATATCTTCCAATATTTTGGATTTTTTGGTTGATTTGAGATGTGTGGCATTGTTATAACACAGATACAAGGCAATTAATTAATTGATTTCTTGGTTAAAATATTTTTTTTTCAATTTTATGTTGTCATGGGCAGTCCTCAAGCACTAAAATTTATAAATTCTTATTCGAATATGAAAAATCCAATTAATTCATTCAAATCTAGGTTTATTCTAATTCAATTTGATGTAAAAAAAGTTAATGATTTGAAATCGATTAACTAAAACTCAAAATGCTTCAAATCCAGAATGATCTAAGTTTAGAATGACTCGAACTCGAAATGATCAGAACTCGAATTGATCCGATTAATTAACCTAAAATGGTGCGAACTCGAAATGATCAAACTTGATAAACTTGAGTGTTAAACCTAATTAACCCAAAACTAATTAATCTGAGTGCTAAACCCGATTAGCCCGAACCCAAAATAACCCAAATCTAAAATGACCCAAACTTGATTAACCCGAGTGTTAAACCTGATTGACCTGAATCCGAAATGATCTGAACCTAAAATAAGCAAAACTTGAAGTGATCCAAACCCAAAATAACTTAAAATTAAAATGACATGAATTAAAAAATATTTAAAAATTTAAAAATATTAAATTATCTAATCAAAATTAATCTAACTTGAAATCAATTGACCCGCTAAATTGATATGTCTACCCAAGCACCTAATTGTAAGGAAGACTGCCTATCGTTGTCGGAAAAGTGAAATAGATATCAGACTTGATTAAAGGCTAAATTGGTGAAATTTACATCGCAAAACAGTCAATACACCCCCTTTGATTGCGATGAAAAACAGTATATAGAAAAGACTTCCACAAAAGGTATTTTCAGAGTACATACGAGAAAATTAATAAGATGATGATACACAAATATAGATATACTAAATTTTAAATAAAAATAAAGTATTAATTTATTTATATAAAATATATAATATTTTTAAATATCATTATAACAAGAATATAAATAATATATTACTGAAAGGGAGAGCTGAGAGAATGTGAAACTGTTTTGATGATGTTTTAAGTTTCCTATTTCCAGTTTGCTCATTATAGCTAAAAATTCCCTTGGGATTATGACTACAATACAACTTTTGAGTTCGAAAAAAAAAAAAGTGTTGAAGGGGAAAGGGGATTAATATATATATATATATATATATTGTTTTTGCTCCATAGTGGACTGAGGAAAAAAGGGAAAGAAAGTGTTGTTTTTAATTAATATTATATTATATTTTGTAAGGTTGAGATGATGGTGTCAGTGAGGCTGTTGTTTGGGTGTCTGAGCTCACCGCAGCACCAGCAGTTGCATTTGCACTGCTAAAAGAATCCAATGACAAGACTCGTGCGCACCGCCCTCTGAAATTCTTATCATCATTAGAATGTTACACAAATGTAATGTTACACAAATGTAGTGGAAAAGGAGAATCGCAACAATTTTTCATTTCTCTTCACACTAATTTTTTTTTTTATAAAGCTCTCGGTGTAAAATATTTTAAGAATATATTTTTAAAAAAATTATTTGTAAATGCTGAATAAAATATCTATTATTACATTTAATATATTATTTATTATTATTATAAATAATATATTAATCAATATTAAAAATATTCGTTAATAAAATCCCATTTCAAACAGTCCAAGAATAATTATAATAATTATAATAATAATAATGTGAAATCTCTCTATTATTTATCATGAACTTGGGACTTCCCTTTCAATTATTTGTTTCAGTAAAGCTTGCTGCTGATGATATATTTCTTCAAGTTCCAATTAGAATATTATAGGGAAGTTACGTTTATATTGAATAATAACAAAATATCATTGATTATCAAATTAATGATGATGATAAATTAAGTTTAAAATAATTTGGCTCACTTGAAGCCGACTCAAACCCAGAATTTTTTTTTTCTTTACATAATAATGAACTTTTCTCACTTTTATGATATATATATATATATATATATATACGTATATATATACGTAGCAAGAATAAGATATGATTCAAAACATTTTCTTCCTCTTCATTTGCTAGGTATGAACGAAAACATATATAATTGATTTTAGTCAAAAATTACTTGACATAAATAATTAGTAACCATCATTATTTCCTTCATCTGATTGATTACTCAAACAATTTTCTTTTCTTAAATTACTTTTTGTTTTCTAATGCTTACTTTGCCGGCTTAATTGATAGCTCTAACATCTAACTGAAGGGAAAAGTAAAGGTAATTATGTTTCATGTTTGTTAAAGCAAGTAGTTTGTTGATATATATATATATATATATATATTTTAGTACAGAGAAAGCTGTAATTAGGAAATAAGAGAAAGCATTACAGATTATTATGATTTGAATTTTAAATTTATTAAAAATTATTTTTTAAAAATAATTATATCAATTAATTAGACTAAATTTCAAGTTTATTTGTTGATAATTTTCCTCTTCTTTTCTCTTACATCCAAAATTACTTGGCATAAATTAATAACCATTATTATTTCCTTTGTTTGATCCCTCAAAACAATATTTTAAAAAAAAAATTACTTTTGGTTTTATTTAATACTCACTTTCCTGCCTAAATCGATAGCTCTATCATCTAATTGAAGCAGAGGAAATTCTGTCTCTGGCATAAAATTGTCAAGATAGTACTGGCAAACCATGATTGAGACTATATAATTAAGTACAAATTGCGTCTGCAATTATTTTCCATGAAATGTTCAGGATTGATAAAGATTTTTTATTTTAAATAAATGTGTAATTAAGGATAGCACGTTATAAAATGATTGTATCTAATTAATAGTAATGGGAGCCAATTCATCAACCTTTTTAATATTTGATTGATGATGATTGTGATTAATTTATGAACATCTCTTCAATTACTTCATCTTTTTCTTCTATCAGATTTTCTTTGATGATTGATACAACTTATTTCTCCATCTATCCATCATTTTTGAAGCATAATCATGAGGTGTTCGCATATATGTTTGGATATAAACATATATATATATATATGTATGGTTGAGCTTAGAAAAGTTATCTTATAAGGTACATTATTTCATTTTTTTTTATTTTTTAAAAATTTATGTTTAATATTATATTCACACATATTTGGATATAAATGTTAGGTATATTATTTTAAATATATAAATTTTTTTAAATTAAAGATTTACTCGTATCGAATACATATAAATATAAAACGCTCAACGTCCACTCCTTTTGGAATGATACTCATCATCTAATCTAAATAGCATAAATTACAACACCCTTGTGCCATCTAAGCTAAATTAGGTAATTGCTAAGTTAAGGCCTCAAAATAGAATTAAAAATTAATTTAAATAATTTTTATTTAAATTTAATTATAAAATATATAAATATTAATATATAAAATAAAATTTTAAATAATTTAATCTATTTCAATCAATAAATAAATTTTTGAACTTAATCAATTAACTTTGAATAAATAATTATTTGCTTTTTAAATTTATTCAAATTCATAAATATTTCTAAATTAATTTTTTTTTTAAAAAAAATTTGAACTCAAATTATTAGAGCATGTGAATACTCAATACCCCAAGCTTAATAAGAGAAATATTTAGGTACTTGAGTGCAGCAAGTTATATCAACATTTTAGATTTAAGTCATTTACATTAAAACTATGACATTAAGTTTTGCATTAATTATTATTGTCGTAGGTGCAAATTGTACGAGCAGTCAGTATCAAAGTCCCAGCCAAAATTAACCTTTTCTTATGATAAAGTGAATGTTTCACCAGAGGGCTAGAGCCTAGAATGATGAGCATGTATAGCATATAGATATAAATATGAAACATCCTTGCCTTGATGCATGATGAGATGAATAAACAAAGAGAAAACTAGTGGCCCAATGCTTTAGCTTTGAATGTCTCCCCTTGTTGGATTAATGAAACCTTTGGAAATAATAAATAAATAATTGCAGGTGGAGGAATATACATGGATGATGATGGGGATGCATGCATAGTTGCATTCATGTTCCTCATCATCTGCTTTCAATTATGGGATCCTTTTCTCCCTTTAGAGAAACCCGCCTTTAGTCTTTATTACCCTGCTGAGGTCCATTGCTTGTTGGTTATGAGTCCTACGACCATCCATCTCTATAGCCATAAAGCTACTTCCATGGCCCAAGAAGCTTTTCTTATTTTCCAACATAGATATACGGGGCATGAGTCATCATGACATATGGAATATCTTTCTCAAGCATGTGTATTCGTGTGCGTATGTCACAGTTCGAGAGTTACACTCCCAAGAGTGCTAGTCAAGCTTAGCGAAAGTACTACCACTTCAGGCAGGAATGGATCGGAGAATGTGCAAACAGAGATTTCAATAGGTAGGTCCCATACTAGAAGGTTCCAGAAGGCCCAAGCGCCTCTAAGTCCTTTTAGGTTGTAGGTCCTCTCCAAAAACCTCCGAGTGTGGGTAGGCTTTGGAAGCCATCTGATACCTTCAGCGGTTTGAAAGGTTTCGTGCACTGTAACAAGCAAGGCACTTGTTGGTCCGAAAAAGATATCAAGCAAGAGCCTAGAAGGTGTTAGATAGGCAAGCCAAGGTGTGCACTGCCTCCAGAGGTCTAGAAATGTCTGGGACTCTTAGGCAGCAAGAGGGTTGCAGGAAGTCCTTGAGTAAAGTGCCCTGGAACCTTTGTAAGTAAACATTGAGTAATTGCAAATACTTTCCTTAACTCTCTGCTTTCTAGTCATCTCCCAAGACTGCTTGTGTGTCAATTGTGTTAGGGTGCAACACTAGAGCTTGCTACACCCTATAGCACTAATTGTTGAGCACCTTGTAGCTCGAGAGGCTAAGAGCTTGGACATGAAAGAGTGCATTCATGGATTCAGTGTCAACACAAGCTTAGAGTTTGAGTTTGGATCTCACATATTTTCATACAAGAACAACTTATAATTAATCTAATTAATTCATTCAAAAATTAAATTAACTGAAAGTTAATATTTTATTAATTGGATCAAACACATTTTATAAATTAATCGATGAGTTGATAATAAAATTGCATTGATTAATTTAATCAGTAAATCAAACTGATTTAAATTTAATAAAAAATTTGAGTTTAAATTTTTATATTAAATTTATTTTTCATTAGATTATTTTATTTAAAATTTATTTGATGGGCATGGCACTGTGAACATAGGTGAGCTTGTTTATGAATTATATAAATAATTATATACATATTATTTTTATAGGGTTATAGTTAGACTTCTTCATGGGCTAAACTATTTGTCCACCCGAATAGATATTTAAATAATTAAAAAAAATTTATTTTAATTTAATTATAAAATATATAAAAATATTTTTTAATTTTTTATTAATTATAAATAGTAATATGGGTGGGCCAGGTCAGACTGAAAATGAGTTTAAATAAAAAATTTAAAATTTTTTGTGCTGTAACTTAACTTGAACCGTGAATATCTTTAGTTATTGCTTACTTAAAAATATATATATATAATGTTAAATCAGTTAATCTAAAAATTTTCAAAACCATAACCAATTAAATTAATCTAATTACTTAGCTTACTTCCGAATTTATTCAAATAACTAAACTAACACAATCGCTTTAAGCAAATTGTTTCGATTAATTTAATTAATTTGATTTTATGGAAAATTGCTACTCCTTATTCTTATCTCATATATAGTCATATAAATAAATATTGGATTCAATAGAAGACTAATTTCTAAACTTAAATCAAATAATTACTAGCTAATATTTACTTCTTCTCTAAGATTTAGCTTTGTTAAAAGGATTCGCTTATTGGCTCATTTGGTTGTTAATGAGAAAGGTGAAAATGAATTTAGATATAAAAACAAATTATTAATATTTTCCAATAATTGAAGATTTAAATTGAATAAAAGGGATGATTTTACTTTTATAAAAGGCAATTATATTACTAATTTGCAATCAATTTTATTTTTACCTTTTAAATTAATTTACTTTTCTTTTTAACAATTTTAAAAAATAGCAAAACAACAACGAAAATTTCAAAAGGAATCTTATTTAGATTTGGTCAATTGTTTTATCAAATTAATTTTTGAATAACTCAACTATCAAATAAAATTATATATTTTATATCTATAAGATACATAAAAGTATGAACGTGAAAAATATTTTAAGTTGATGAAAATAATCTTTATTTTTCACTCTATTTTTAAATTGCCATTATAAATATTTTCATTATTAATAATATTATCAAATTTATAAATTATAAGTAAGAAGTTTAATTTGATTAAAACTCTTTTATTAAATGATAATATTAATTATTGCTTATTATATTATTTAATAATCATTGGGATAATATTGAATTATTATATTATATATTACAAGATTAGGACTATTTTTTTTAAATTTTTATCCAAATGTTCAATTGAAATAAGATAATGATAATTTAATTTGTTTAAATTTAATCATTGATTAATTATATATTTGTGTGTGTGTATATATATATATATATATATATATATATATCTTAGGTTAGTACTTATAGTTTTAGGTTAATTATCACTTAATTAGTAATGTAGCTAAATATCAATTAAAATTAAAATTTCTCAGTATGAATAGGTGCTTTAACTATTATTTTCACAAAATATGAAATTTTGAGTAATACGTTGTTAAATATTGTTTTTTGTTTTTGAATACAGTTTCTTCCTTCTTTTCTCTTAGAATAGTTTTGATTTTTTTCATTGACCGTCATAAAATTTTTTTATCTCGTTTTTGAGTATATTTTAAAATATTATAAATTCAATATCTTTAGAAAAATTTCTTTCACAATAAAGGTTTTGGCTCTTTAATAAGTTGTTAATTTTTAGTACAGTTTCACATTTCTTATTTTTATTAGATTTGTTTTGGTTTGGGCAAATTTTTACATATTGTAAATTCAATAGATTTAAAATAGAATTCATCAAAGATATTTTTGGAACTAAGTTATTCTTTAAATTATTATCAATCAATTATTCACTTACATGAAAAACAATATTATTTAATAAATTAAAAAATTAAACATATAAAATCACGTGTAACCAGTAACATTAAAAACTAGTAAATCTAAAGCGACTAAATGACTTTGATAAATCTAAAGCAAATAAATGACTTTGGTATGTAAATTTGTGGGCACTAATTAAGTAGATGAATTTATTTTTAGAGTATGAATTGAAGTTAGACCCAAATTATTCATAACTAAAGAAATGTCCATCGTTCACTGTAGAAATCATTTTAAAACTTTGGACATAATATTTATATTAGGGTACGGTTGGTGAAATGGTTAAATGCTTAGGATCCATTTATTTCACGAAAAATAACTTTCAAAAAATATTTTTCATATTTTTAGTATTTGTTTTGTGAAAAATAACTTGATTAACAAAAAATAACTTACAAATAAAAAAAAAAACAAGAGAATTTTCTTATAAAACATATTCCCCCTTTCAAAGGCGGAAGGCCTTTTTTTTTGAAAAGGAGCTCTTTATTCAGTAACATGATTTTTATATTAAAATTTAACTTAACTCGAGCTAAATATTTTTATTACTACTATTATTATTATTAAAAATATTTAATATTTAATATTTAATATTTAATACTTAATATTTAATTACAATATATTAAAATATTAGTATAAAATTATTTTAATAATATAATTTTTAATATTAATATTTTGAATATTATGCACATTTATACATTTATAATATACTATTATTTTTTAATAATAATTATTAGTATAATTAATTATTTTAATAAAAATATAATTTTAATAATAAATTGTAACATGATCAATATTTTAAATTTAAAATAATAGTTTAATATTTTGTTGAAACATGTTTTTATACGACTATTTTAATAATAAATTTATGTAAATTACTTGTATAAATTATACTTTATAAATATTTCATAACAAATTTTTTAATACAAAAATTAATATTTTAATAGTAGAGATTTGTCAATAGAAATAATATTTTAATAATTATTATATTTTAAAAATGTATAAAATTAATTTTTAATAATAGATAGTATTATTTTAAATATTTAATATTAATATAATGTTTTATCATTAAATATTATTATTAAAATATTAAGATATTAATATTAAAAATTAATATTTTAATGATAAACAGTTTTTAATATTTTAATATTTATATCAATATTACTATTTAAAAATTGTAAAATAATATTTTAATAATTATTATATTAATGTAATTAATATTTTAATAATTATTATAATATTTTAAAATATTTATATAATTAATGTTTTAATAATAAATAATATTATTTTAACTATTTAATATTAATATAATATTTTAGTATTAAATATTATTAAAATATTGCTATTCAAAATATTAATATTCCAAAAATAAGTAGTTTTCATTATTTTAATAATTAATTATTCAATATTTATGTCAATATGGCTATTTGAAAAATACTAGATTTTCCAAAAAATAACCAAACGACAAACAATATTTTTCATTGAGTCACCCAAACATTAGAAAATCTCTATTTTTCTGAAAAATCTTCATATTTTTTAGAAAACATATTTTTAGAAGCTAATTTCAGTTAAACAAATGGACCTTAATTAAATAAATTTAGAATTAAAGTTGAATTATTATGACAGACCAAGTAAGATTTTGGATGAATTAAGATATGATACGAAAATAACATTGAAAATAATTAAAATATAATACGACATGAATATAAAATATATAATTTTTCTCTAAATTGAATCATTATGACAAATTATACTAAATAAGAGATAAATTAAAATACAATATAAACACAATTTCTAATTAGGTGATATTTAAATTATATAGTGATTGTTCAAACTTGAGCTCTAAGCGCAAGATTTTGGGCCTAAAATGTTTTGAAACCACAAAGATCTAAACCCAAAAATGATTAGTTGAACTCAAGCCCGAAATAAAAATATCAAAACCCGAAATGACTCGAAATTGAAAAGATCTAAATCTAAAAAGGTACGCACTCAAAAAGATGCAAACCTGATATTATTCATTCCGGAAAAACCTAATGTCTAAAATATCTCATTAGTGTTAATCAAAAGTAGACCTAACAATATTAGACACAATTACATGAATATGACAGGAATAAAATACTTAAAACAAAGCATGAAACGACACGAATACATGTCTCAAAATTTATATAATACGAATTATTAATATATCAAAATTTGTATAAATATAAAATACCTTAAAAACGATTATGACATGATAAAATACATGAATATAAACGAATACAATAATTATTAGGTCTATTCAAAAGACAAAATCAAACTAAAAATAATATAAATTTACCTAATTAACCCCAAAATCTAATGAAAATCCAAAGCAACCCAATTTTTAATTGAATACCACAGTTATCCTCGAAAACCAAAATCTTTGCTATGTCTTATATGGCAAAACAAATGGGTTTAAAAATTTCAGATCAAGGTTTCTTATGCATGGAGATAACTTTTAATGCAGGTTATAGATATATTTTATTAAAATCGTAAGAAACAAAAATAAACAGGAATTTTATCTTATATTACTGAAAAACTATGAAAGCAAAAATTCCTTTTTAATTTGAAGAGATAAAATAAAGAATATATTTTAAAAATTAAAATTGAATTAAGAATGGGTAACATTTGATTTCACTTAATCCTAAAGTGGAACATTCAAGTCAACCATTACCAAAGTTATATGGATATCTTTATACAGCTAATTCAAGCCAAATATATTTTAGTTTAGAAGAATTTATTTTTATACGTTAATGAGGTTTAAATATTTTATCGATAAATTTAATAGATTGACCCATATATTTTTATAAAATATAATAAGGTATTAAAAATTAGTATAATTAAAAATAGTTATTAATTTATTAATTTAAATATTTTTTTTTTAAATTCTAGGTTCTTTTCATTATTTTAAAATAAAAAATATAAAAATAATAAAATCCTATTATTTGCATTGAGTGAAAAGTACAAGGAGACCTTGGAATGAGGGATGTGATATAATAAAATTAACAGTTCTTCAATTAATTACTTTTTTTTTTTAAGAAAATTAATTAATTGTTAAGTGCGTATGGATTGATGTATCTTCAGAAGTGGAAGAGCTCCTTTTTCAATTCCAATGATGAATTTATGTTAATTATCAAAGCACAGACTTTACTTTTATTGTAAAAGTGGATTTGTTTAATATCAAATTTGCCCAATTTTTCTTTCCAGAATCCGAGGCTGCCCCACTGCACTCGCAAACAAAATAGAGTAAACAAATACTTTTTGAATTCAGATTTAATTTCATTAATTTTTATTTTTATTATTTAGAGATAATGTTTAATAAATTGAAAGTTATTTTAAATAGATAGTTTAAAATGTTTGGATTCACCAATATTTATAAAGTATAAAATATATTACTTTAATCTTAATTTTTAATAGTTTTATTAATTTTTTTATTATATTCTAAATATGGATAACCTAATTTGTTTTTTAATATTTATATTATAATATTATATATATTAATTTATTATAAGATATTTATATATTATACAATTAAAAATTGATTAAATTTTTAAATGGATCTCATTTTTTATCCATTCATTTTCTAAACATAATATTTGTATTTAAATTCTCTCAAATATCATAAAAAATTACAAACTTAAATGAATAATTCAATCCATAAACATGTTTAAGTGCAGCATATAACATACCATTGTTATATATATATATATATATATATATATTTATATATTTCATGCATTGAAGAAATTGTCATCAACAAGACTATTTACTTCAGATGGTAATGGTGGTTGTGTCTCATGTTCAAAAGGTTGGATTCAAATGTTCCTCCACCGCAATAAAAAAAAAAATTGTCAATTATTTGTCGATCTGATAAGTTCACTTCATAATAAGTTGACTTTGGGATAGGTTTTTTCGGCAATACTAATTACTCTTATTATTTATTTGATAAAATTTTTAAATTTATTTATAAAAATATTTTTAAATAATAAAATAAATTTTTAAAATAACGTGAAAGTCAAAATTGAGTAAGTAAATTTTTTTATTTGAATCCAATACGACCTGATATATGAGGAACTCTAATCGATCTCAATCCTTGTATTAGTAGCAGAGATAAAAGATTAAAAGGTAGCCAAGCACCAATAAAACATGAAAAAAAAAAAAAAAAACAACTGTAGTTTATTTTTTTGGATATATAGTATAAAATAGTAAACGCATAGAGTATTTAGCTTAATATATATGCATTTATTTATAATAATAATAATATTGTTTTATGCTCTCTTTCTTATATTGCATTGATAAAATAATAATATTAAAATGATCTAAGATAAAAACATTATTAACATAACATGGTTGACGATTCTTTTTGAGGAGTGTACTTAAGAGGGTATCCTAGATTGTTTTTTTTTAAAAAAAAAAAAAAAAAGCAAAAAGTGGGGGCTTTACTGCATAGCAAAAGGCTAACAATCAAATATTGAGTTGATTTGGGGCCTATAGAAATAGAATAGAATCTCATGGGGGCGAGCATTTTGCAAAACATTGCGAGGTAGGGCTTTATGTTTAAAGGAATCATTAATGGCCATTTATTTAGATTTTACAGGGTTATCTTTAGCAACAACCTGATTTACTGAATGCTGAAAAACATGAAGGAAGAATATATATATATATATATATATATATATATATATCTCGTTTTTCACTTTTTGAGTTTTTAAATTTTATATGTAATGTTAAAAACTTGACAATTCTTTTTATTATATATATATTTTAATAATTTTATTATACCTTAAATGAATGGTATGGTTGTCATCTTTGTAAATTCGTTTGTGGAATTGTCAAACTCGTGCATCAAATAATTTTATTTATTATCAGTGAAATTTTTATACTTCATGAGCAAATTAATTGGTTGACATATATTTTTAAAATATATTTATATATATATATATATAAAAGCTTTATATATATATATATATTGTGATACTTTTTAGTGCACAACATGTTTTAAATTTCTTATAAATATATTACCATCTAGGCATATTGAATCCATGTTTGCCATGCAATGCAACTGTCATTTTTCGAAAAGAAAGATCAAAAGCTACAATCTTAGATCCTTTTTCTTTTGCTTTTGCATTTACATTTTTTTTTCCTCTTTCCGTGATGAACACAAAATTGCTTTATATCGTCAATGCATTATCTTAATCATCTATGAGAATATCAAAACCTATTTTATTTATATTAATTTTTTTGTTGAAATATTTTAAAATGTTCAAATCATTTTATATTTTAAGTAACATTTTATAATATTTCGTATGTAAATAAATCATATTGTCCTTTGATTTGTACTCGATAAATACTTAAAAAAGAAATATTGATTTATTAGTTACGAATTAAATGTTAAGGTCTAGTTTGAATATAAATTAAAAGTTGTGTGTTTATTGAGATGAAATCTAGCAAATCTAGATTTCGAATTACAACATCCGTAATATTTTTCTTTATTTTTACATCATAACATTTTTTGTACAAAAAAATAAAACTTAAAGGTTAATTTTTGTGCAAATTAAAGTTAAGAATTTATTTGATGCAATAAAAGTATAAAAACTTATCTAACTAAAGTGATAAAGATCAAGGTTTTCTTTTTTTTTTTTTTTTTGGGTTATTTAAGCCTTCTTCTTTGCATGAAATCGAGTCTTAACGCTGAGTTAATTCCTACCAAATTGTTACTTTAATGTTAATTTCCCCGAAGTTGGACAAAAATGCGAATGATTTTCTACTGGATTTGGTATCTTTTTGGGAATTATTATATCCAAAAGGCAATTTCAGAGTAATATAATTTGACATATTTAATAGTTTTACATTACATTTGTGTTTGCATAGTTAAAATAAAAAATATAAAATAGGGCATGCATATATAGATTCTAAATCTAAGGTCTGATAAAATCCTAGAACCTTTTTGGTTTAAGAATTTGCATTTGATCTTTGTTTATTTATTTATTTATTTTGTAAATACGTGCGGAAGGATATTCTTTGCAGATTACTCTGAGGGGCTAAAGGCAGTATATACGTGTATCTCAGGACTTTAAAGCTAACTACTAATCACAGCCCCCCTCCCCCCTTTTTCTTTTTTGAAAGAGGTAGTGGCAGTTTGATAGTAAAGAAGTTGTTGGAAATACTGATATTCAAAGCATCTAAATTTATTGAATATATTATCTTCTAAAAGTAAGCAAAGATGCAAGTTCAATCACAACATCTTCTTTTTAAATGTGTTTAGTACGACCTAAGGATCGACGATGGAAAAGCCCAGCCTGTCAAGCATCCGTATATTTTTCAGTCTGATATATGTATATACGAATTGAATAATGCTGAATATCGTCCTTCTGGTTTTGTACTTCAAATTATTAATTTGGAAATGGGCGATGAGATGGGGGTCGGACTGAAAAAAGGAAAAAAGGGTTGCAACGCTCCAGTTTTTATTTTTTTTAAGACCAAAGGATGATTCTTCTGGAAAAAACATGTGCCAGCTTTTGTCTAACTTTGCTTAGGCCATTGTATCCAAAAGCAAAGCAAGAGCAAAAGATGAGGGGGAGAGCTCGCCCATAACCTGTCAAAATGATTTCGAAAAGCAATTGTTGTGGCCTTTGGCTCTTTAGACTGCACCAAGGGTTCCTTTACCAGTACTGCACTTTAATTAATAACCTCACAAATGAAAACTCTTGCTAACCCCTTTGCATTCAAATGAAAAGTCTTTTAATAAATCATTGATTTAATCATGCATCTACATCATGTTAAATCAGATATTTTTATGGTAAACATATCTTAATTCAAGGAAAAAAGTCAAGAAAGTCTTAGATCACTTTCGGATCAATTTTATGTTTTTTTCCATTGATGAATCCAATATGGATGATAATGGAACTTTAACTTTGCATTTGCAATTCCATCTACCTTTATCCCGAATAAGACCAATTACTTGAAATATATAATGGAATATTGTACCTGACAGAGTGACTTTGCTATCACAATCAATTGAGATTTAGTCCTTGTCACTTCAATTCATAATTAAAAAAGACATAATTATATTTCAACTATTTGAATTGAGTAATACGTAGCATCTAGGGTACCCATCAATATTAAAAATTATTTGACTTATGCCCAAAGAAAAAAACCTTAATATACTTATTAATACATATTTGCATATATACCATATTAGACAAAAATAAAGTTTTTCTAAGACTTCTCTCAAAACAATTATAAAAATCTAAATCAAAGATCAATCAATCATTAGTTTTAGATTGAATGTCCATCTTAAAATTTAACATACCATTTGGTTGGCAAACAAAGAAAGTGCAAACAAGCATTGAAAATTTTTAATTACTCCCAACACTAAAGACATGTAGAAAGCAATGTTAACATGACTTCTTTTTATTGCATATTCTCTTTCGTTTCTCTTAATTATTTCCATCTTGATAACGAGATAAAGGAAATACTTTCTTTCCTTTTCCTTAGTTTTCTTTTTCTTTTTCTTTTTCTTTCCTTCGTAAAACATGCATATCCTAGATAAAGCATAATTAGCTCTGCTTCCCCAATACGGCTTTAATCTTCAACACTAATCTTTTAGAGATCACCAATGTATTTTTTTTTCCAAACTTTGGACCACAAATGCCCTTTGCTGAACATATTCTTGTGAAAGAATAAAGTATAAATTTGTCTGGAAATTAAACCACCTATTCATTCAAAAAGATGAAAGTATAAAAGTATGGCAAGGAAGAACAAATAATTATGGATTAATATTTTATGCACTAGCAGTGAAAAAATTTTAACTTCAAAAGTGGATTAAAAGTTTGTTACGTGTGTCTCACTTTATTTTTTAATTAGTTTTTTATTATATTTAAAAAATATGTATTACTATCTAAATACTGCTTGTAGAGTTTAAAAAATTTCACTAGAAATGTTTAGGTAATTTTTCAAAAACTATACAAAAAGGCTTTTCAATTTATATATTATATAGATAATTATAATATCTCAAAATACCCTTAACTTAGTTTTGGGAAATCTTTCCTTTGATTTGAAGAAAATGTTTTTGTTCTTAATTTGACAACAATTTACCACAACTTTTGCAGAATTTGCAGACTAGATTTGGTTTGAAATATAAGGGAGAAATCAAGAAACTTCATTTCCCCAATATTTTTGCATCAAGGGAAAACGTTGATAATTTAAGTGATCCAAACATAGCGATTTATGAGTCCGTATAAACAATGTTTGTGTGATCATGCGGCATATTCTATTCTTTTGATATAATTATCCATAGCTAAGCAAGCTCGGAAAGGAAAAACTTTCTAAATATATGTATATATACATACATATATATAAACACTTTGTTTTCTTTTCTTTTATAGCTTCCAATGTAATGTAACGATTACAAAGAGAATGTTCCAATAAATCTGCTATATGGTGTACGTACGTAGTTCCTTTCCAGTTACAGCACCTTTACTTATCAAGGGATACAAAGGTCGAATATGATCTTTAACAAGGCCCTTTTCTTTTCTATAATTATCCATCAATTAAGTACTTGAATATATAAAAAATACTAAATTTTGTCTCTATTTTCTTTAAATTTTGTTTCAGAGAGTAAAATTTACAGTCCTGAAATAATTAATTTTTGAGTTTTCAATCTATTTAATTTTTTTGAGTGGATGTTTGAGGTTAGCAGTTAAACAGAACAACCTAACAAGATATATATTTATATACATATATAATAAATAAAAATTTAATTATATGCAATGCCTTCTAGGTACAATTAAGACTTGTTCAAACCTTATGCCTCGTTGTCTTTAATTATTTTTTTTTGGCAAAGGAGAATATTTGTTCATTGGTTGGATTGTGATCTGAATTTTTTTTCAAATATTTTACCGTCACCCAACCCAGCTTGTAAGCCTATTTTAAGGTTTAAAATATAAAAAATATTATTTTAAATTAATATTTATATATTTTATAATTAAATTAAATAAATATTTTTATCAGATGGATAATGATTTGGGCTACGTTGATCCGAATTAATAAATCTCATGTCAAGGTTCAATCCATAGGGGTTGGCTGGGCTACTTAGCCTTTGAATAGACCTACAAAGGAGGCCGTAACTAAAGATAAGAGAAGAATTGCATATGCTAAATTTTAACCCTAGACTCGCGAGATGTTAATTCTTAAGAATAATTGGATAAATCAACTGAATTAAACTCTAAATTTACGTTCTCTTTAATCTGTAGTACTGTATATCTCTTCCTTTTTTCCTTACTTCCTTCATTTCTGGACAAGGGAAATTAAAGGAACAACTTTCTCTTCTCTTCCTTCTCCTTTGTCCTTCCGAATTTTTTTTTTTTCTAGTTTTTCTCTTCTTTCCTTTGAAACGCATTCAAATATCCAAAAGCATTGATACTATTACGGTCACCTATTAGGCAGATATCTTCACCACTCATTCTGATCAGTACTGAGGAACAATGTTAAGAGTAGCTTTAAAATCACAAATTTTATGTTACTTTTGGTCCACAAAGGCCCTTTGTTGAACATTCTTTAGTAAGGTGATAAAGCGTTAATTTATTTCTAATATGCATATATTTAACACTATGAAAGAATAAAAGATACCAAACATTAATACTATTCATGTGTCATAATTAAATGTGTTGGAGTACTAAGTTTGCATATGGGTTGTGCTAAATTTATTCTTGATCTAGCCAAAGGTATAAAATATTAAAAGAAAAAAAAAAAAGAAAAGAAAACCTTGCCTATTGTATGTAATTTAGATGAGGGATTAAGTTATAACAATGTAAAATTAATTAATTTTATAATTTTGTATAAATGATATTTTAACTAATCGATCGTTAGATTTTAGTAACACAATTGCACCCATCATGCACATAGCGTTTCAAGTTGATATAATATTTATATTATATCGATCGAAAATGATGTTCTCTTTATATATTAATTGTTAAAATTTTAACATCAAATAAATAATTAGATATTTTTAATTTAATCAGAATTTATTGTGTAGAATTTATCTAAATGGAATATGAAATACAACATCAAATTAAACAAAAATAAATCATACAAAAAATATAAAAGTATGTGAAACTAAATTTGCTTAACACTAATGCACGTGAATCTCTTTTCAATTTAAATATTTATTGATATGTTAATCTTTCAAGAAAACTTTTATAAGTTTAGAGTGGACAATTAGGCTAGCAGGTCCAAGATTTTTATTAATTCTGAGGAAAATATCAACATTCAACAGTTTAGTTTTTCTTTACCTTCAGTTCCTTGATGAGCAAACAACTATTGAAAACAAAGTAGAAGTTACGAATCCCATTCCTATATACGTAAGATGCAACATTTTATAGTCTGAAAAGTTAGAAGAATTATATATAAAAAAAATTAACTCATGGGAGGTATATGCAGATTCCCACCTTAAAATTTATTAGTTTGATCAAAAGCTTGATTTAATTTTGAAAATGAGAAAGAAAGGAAATGAATAAAGACAGATAAAATAAGTTCTTTTTTATTGCATATTCTGTTCTTTCTCTTAAATTATCCAAACATTACTTGAGGAGGGAAAAGAGATAACTTTGTTTTCTTTCCTTTTCCTCCGTATATATTCTTGCTTTGATTTCTTTTTTCCTCTTCTTTCTAATGTATACAAGGATAGTTTGTAATTAAGGAGAATCACTCCAAGACAAGAACAAACAATCAAACGAGTATTCAAGTTTTGATTTTGAAACATGTTTCGATATTTATGTCAATAGATATTCAAAAAGAAAATGGGAGGAAGTAAAATGAGCAAAATGTGAGAAAACCCAATATTTGAAGTCTTATTTCGTACATTTTATATATTGAAGCATTAAGTGCATGGGTTGGATGGTTATATCTGCTGCTTGCAATAATGGATTATCTTAATTGACCCTTGGGTTTTGTTTAATTTGGACTTTGTGTTAGACTTCTTGAAACCATATGCTAACTCTTTAATATTGGAAGTGGTGGGTTTACTTCTATATTAAATTTAAGACTCAAGGATTATTGGATAGAAGAACATGCGTATCTTTATTAATCTAAGAGAAAGAAGGAATGAATGCTCTTTTTTGGATCAGAAATTTATGCTGTTGCCCCTTGGTCCCCGAATGAAACTTTATTTCTCTTTGTTGGACATTTTTTTCTTCTTTTGTGTGGGGATAACGTGGAATTTTTTAATACAAGCTTGAGAAAGAGGTAATTAGGTTTATTTCTCTCAAAAAATGAGTAAATTTTTACAGAAGAATTATATTTCAATCGTTTCTTTTATAGACTTTATGATCAAAATCAAATGCATTACAAGCCTTTAACATGGAAGGTACATGTTTGTCTTTTAAAATATATATATATATATATATATATATATAGTGGAAGGAACATGTTTTTTATTTATTTTAATTGACATTTAAGTAGGAATGTAACAAAATATTTTTTTTTCAAGTTATATGGGTTTGATTCAAAAAAAAAAATTTAATTCGATTTAATTATTGTTGAATTAAACTTGAATTTAAGCAATTTGAGTTCGAACTCGAACAATCCGCAAAAAAATTAGATTTGAATCTTTTCTTTTATGTACTTTATGATAGAAATCAAATACATTACAAGTCTTTAACATGGAAGGTACATGTTTGTTTTTTTTTTTAATTTTGGTGGAAGGTACATATTTTTTTATTTATTTTAATTGACACTTAAGTAAGAATATAAATAAGATATTTTTATTTGCAAGTTATACGGGTTTAATTTGGGAAAAAAAACTCAAATTCGGTTTTGTTATTGTTTGAATTAAGCTTAAACTTGAACAATTTGAGTTATCAAATGAGCCAAGTTCCATGATAAAAATAAATAAATTGAATTCAAGTATTTTAACATCTGACTAAAGTGATTTGCTAGTCTAACTGATTTTTTATCTATAATATATTTTTAATTATATTTAATTATTAATAAAAAATCTAAATCGAGCTCAATAAACCAATTTTGAAGTTTAATATAAGAAATGAGCTCTCTTTTTTTTATTAGGCAAACAAATTTAATCAAAAGAGTTAAAGAAATTAATTTTTATTTAAAATCAAATTTGATCTTTAAAAATAAAATATTTTGAATCAAAAATTTCAAATCAAACTCAAATTTCTCATTGTTTAATGGCAATTTTTTTTTTAAAAAAAAATATTCAAATAGCAAGCAAATTAATGTCGTATATATTAGAACATTTTAGTACTTTTCTTGTCTTATGCAAAAACATGTTTTTAAATTTTGGTAATGATAAATCATAACCAAACTCAGCTCCGATCTCAGTGGCAACTGGAGTCTTGACTAGTTGAGTCTTATGATAAATAGAAAAATTAGTTTGAGCAATTGAGCCCATATATAAGAGTTTCAATCCTCAGAGAAACATGGATTAGTTGGCCCAGCAGGTAGGGCCAAAGCCCAAATTTACTCAAGTGATCATATTCTCCGACGACTAATTTCTAAGTGAATCGTCGAGTTGCGAGAGGGTAATCTTTGAATATTAAAATTATATCATTCTTGTTTATGTAATGCAATGACAAGATTATAGTTTGTCCTACAAATATTAAAAGCGTTCTGTGTTCTTATGTAATGCAATGTTTCCTTCAAAGCCGAACCTCAGTATGAATATTTTATGACACCCGTTGTTTCATCCCAGCCCAAACCAATATTGGGCATTGCCACTAACACATATTACTTCTTTATTCGAATTTTTTATTTTCATTTATATTTAGATCGAATTGAAAATAATTAAAAAAATTATTTTTAAATTAATATTTATGTATTTTTTTTCTTAATGACTGAAGTAATTTGACTAATATTTTGTTATTTATTTATTTGTAATTAAAGTTACTAGAGATTAATCCTTAATCACTTAAATTAAGAATTTATTATTCCATCAATAGATTTTTCTGTTATTTATAATTGATTCTAATATTACCTCCCTTGAAAAGAAAATAATTGAAAAATGTTGAATTTAATTCTAGTGTAAATTTCCCAACAAATGATGAACAATCAAACAAATAAAACAAGAATTTTGATCTTAGGAATTTGGTTCCATAAGAATAACCATGGAATTTTGACGTGGCTTTATTACAATTACAATATCTTAAAGAGAAAACACCCATTAGGATTTCAAAAATAAAAAATTTCTGTAATTATTATATATTTTTAAATTCCGTAAAAGTGATCGAGAATATGTAAAAAAAAATTTTCTCAAAAAAGAATACGTAAAAACATTAACACGTACTTATAAATATCAGTTAAGTGAACTTTATTTTAAATTATTATCAAGAATGATAAAATAACTTTTATGTTGAGGGCGAAGGCAAACCTATTCAACAAAAAAAGTTTAGTAAAAAACGAATTCTAAATTCGAATAAAACAGTAATATTTTTACATTAAAAAATAAAAACTATTTCATATACCATCAATTAACTTTATAAACTTCACCGTTTTTGCTCACAAATAAAAAAATATATATCCTAAAAGGATAAAAGCATAATTAATTAGTAATTCAGACATAAATTAATTGTGAACTAAAATTAATCAAACTAATAACTTTTTTTAGAAAAAACAAGTAAAAGCCATAAAATCTTTAATAAAAATCTAAAACTATGATCTTCGAAATAATAATAATAATAATAATAATAAAAGGACCACCAGGAAAAAGTATGCTACTTTTGTACTAATTTTGTCCGATTAATAAAGTCGGAAGTCCCAAAATAAATTGAGGCAAAACCTAAAGCGGGATTCAATCTCGACGGCATTTGAATTGGTTATCTTTTTCCGATTTGGGCTTTACTTGAATTTTTATTTTGGGCTTAATCTGATTGCGCCCAGATAAAGATTGAATTGGATCCAATTCATGACAAATGGGTTTAGGCCATTGACTATTTAAATTTAATTTAGTCAAAAATCAAAAATCAAAAATCAAAAATTAAAAATTAAGAATGATTAAAAAAAAGAGAGAATTCCAAAAAAAAAAAATGGACTGATAATTATTAGAAATAGTGAAACCAAAAAAAATAATTCTAAAAAAATAAATAGCAATTATTAGAATTATTAATAAGAAAACTGTAGTTACCCTTCTTACCCATCATTTCATTCTTTCTCCTCTGTTGTTGCTCTTCTCTTTTAATGGCAGAGTCGGTTCCCTCAATTCCTCTAAACACTCATTCAGCATAAAAATCACCATCCAAAACACCAAATTACTTGAATTTTTCTCCCATTTCCATGGTTTCTCTCTTTTATATAAGATTCAAGTAATTTTTTTTTTACTCTTCAAATGGATTTATGCTCTCTCTTTCTCTCTCTAGAAGTCATCCAACACACTTCAAGTAAGTGAGTTTCATGACTTTTTAAGATTTTACATTAAGTTACACATAGGTAAGTTTTTTTCTTCATTTATAAGCTAATTTGATTTTTAATATCATTATTTGTGGAAATTGTAGAGATTTTGAGTTTGGGTATTCTTTGATTATGATGTTTAGTGTAATTATTAGGTGTTTATGGTGTTAATCAATCTTGTTTCAAATTATATATCTTGGACTGTGGTATGATTGTTGAAATTTGCATAATGGTGTTGTTGGACATTGATTAGTGAGTGATTGTTGAGAATTTATTAAGTTTTTGATTGGTATTTACATAGAAATTAAATGCTTAAGAAGTTGCTTTGGTGTTTGAATTTTGTTCATCATTTTGATAATTGTTGGTGTGTTAAATTTGTTAGTAGTTAGGCTTGCCTCGTGTTGTAAAAAAGCAAAAAAAAAAAAAAAAAATTACAACTAGCTAGCACCAAAAAAGACTAAAACAAGTTCTAGTGAGAACTATGCTCAACAAAAATTTATGTCCGAAGAGGCTTTGCAATGGTTTACCCAAGCACAAGATATGAAAATCTCGATTGTATATAGAGGTTTCAATTTAATTCTTGAATACTACTCAACTATTGAAAATATCATAACTTCTAGGAGATGGGAAAAATTTTGTAAACCTCCTAAATCTGCTGTTTTTACCTATAAATTTTAGCAAATGCTTGTGAAAGAATAGGTAATTAAGTTTTTTTCCATGAACGCTGGGTACCAATAAGTAATAAAGCTATCAATGATTTTTATAATACACCTAACATTCTTTATGATAAGTATTCACAATTCTTAAAAGGAAACATAGATTTGGAAGAGGTGAAAAACTATTTTTGCAAACCAAACATATAATAGAAGATGTCTAAAGGTGAACCCATATCCTTTAAATCCCATGCATTGCATTAGAATGATAAGATTTGATTGCATTTTATAGCTTCTAATTTACTTCCTAGTAAGCATTTAAGTGATTTTACAAAGATAGAGTAATTTTGCTCTATTATATCCTTACCGGAAGTCAGTAGACATCGGCAAACTTATTCATTCAATGATGATTCATATGACACAATCAATGAAAGAGGGATTATGGTTTCCGTCCTTGATTACTTTCTTGTGTTGCAAAGCAAATGTTCGAAGGGAAGAATTTGAAGAACTTTTCCACTTGAAGATAGCCATTGATTACAATATGATTAGTAAAATAGGTGGTCAAAACTACCTACTCGGCCAACAAATGTTGGCACTAGTTTTTCAACTGCTCCACCACGACCAAGTCAACATCGAGCAGGACTATTCAATCAACATTTGGCTAATCTTGAAGTACAAATGGCTTTTCAGATGGAATGTAATCAACTAATGGAGCAGATGTTCCACTTCTTCAGAAATCAACTCGGCTTAAACATGACAAATTGCCCTCGAATGCCTACTGCACCATAACCACCCTACATTGAGCAATTTGGCAAGGACGAGGACAAGGAAGAAGATGACAATGAGTGGACACTTTCTTCATCACCTCATCAAATGAATGGGGAGTATTTTTTATTTTAACTCTTATCTATTTTTGCACATTAGGGATAACACTTCGTTTAAATTTGGGGGTGTTTTAGGATAAGCAGAGTTGGGGGTAATTAGCATTTAGTTTTCTTGCATTTGAATTTTTTTTATAGTTTTTTTATATATGTTTTAAATTTTTGTGTTTCTATTTTGCATGAGTCATAATTTAGATTAAAATGTTTCGTGCTTAATATGATGAGATCCTTATCCAATGATGAGAACTTAGTTATTGATTTATCTTGATTCTTGGGAAAATATATGCATAATTTAATTTGTAATTAGATTCTTTTTCTCATTATTAGAGTGTGATTTTAAAAATTTTGAATACCCGATCTCTTGCATTGATTTGTTTCACTAATTTAAATACTATTTATATTGATATAAATTGTAATTATATCTAAAAGCCTTGAATTTGTTTGATTCTCGCTTGAGGTGAAATCCTAAACAAAACTAAGTTAAGAAGATAATTTAGGCCATCCTTAGATTGTTTGAACTTTTCTAAGTCTGCTTTTATATATATATATATATATATATATATATATATATATATATTCTTTTGATATGCCACATATATTTTTAGCCTAGCCTAATAAGAAAAACCATGATTAACCTTCATTACATAGGCATGACAACAAAATTGTTTCAAAAAATATAGTGCGCCATGTTTGAATTGTGTTGTATTGGTGAAACATGAAAGAAAAAATGAAGAAAAATTATATATCTTAGTTTTCTCTTTTTCCTTAATCTTTTTATCTTTATTATAATTTTTATAATGGTGAAACTTCAATGTTTTATATTTTATTTATTCAATATGAACTAAGTTTATTTTTCTAGGGTTACAATGGAACTCAAAAAGTAGTTTTGATTATTTTATTCTCTTTTCTTGATTTAATGATATTTTAGTTGTTTGTTCAATCTTATTCTCTGTGCTTCTAGTTGATTGGCTAACAATTATGTTGATTTAGAAACCTTAATGAACTTGGAAGAGGGAATTTTGTATTTAGGTCTAGATTGAATAAATATGCTTCATATTCATTTATTAGGATAAATTGATATGCATATTAGATAGGAATATACAGGCATATCATATATAACAAAATTAGAGTCTAAGCTTAATGAATTTTTCTTAACTTAATTTACATATGGATATAGTAAATTAATTAAGAAAGATATTTGTATAAGATCATCGGAAGATACTTATAAATATATAGGTTAATAACTCATTATCATTAGCTGAGTTAAGAGAGTACGGTTTTATTTAAATAAAGTGTTGAAAAAAATTGTAATCCTAGCATTCTATTTTTTATTATCTGCTTTATTATTATCATTATTATCAATTTTAATTTATAATTTTTAATCGTTTGTTTGAATAAGATTAAGTTATGTCAGTCTTAGTACTTAAAAAATTTAGTGGGATCAAAACTCTACTTTATCAACATATTACTTTTTGTAATATGTGTACTTATGTGACTAATTCCAATAACAATTAGTAATTAGGGTAATCATATTCAACATTAATTATCATTTAAACAGAGTAAAAGTTAGATTCATTAAATGAAAATTATTAAAATGTTTTTTCTTTTTATATGGTAGACTTGTCCATGACCAGCATACTAGACCCGCCTTGAATTTCTTTTTAATAATTAAAAATATTTCGTACAAATTTAATTATAAAAATATATAATTATTAATATAAAAATAATTTTTATTATTTTTAAATAATTATTCAAGCTTGTAATACTGGATAAAAGAAAATTTTAAGCCTTGACCTGCCTCAACTCATGAACACCTTTATATAATGGAAACTGCAATAGGTTTTATCTTTTTTAAAAAAAATAAATGTGATAATATATGAATTTTAAATAAAAGATTTGCATTTGATGCTAGATTAGTCCATGGGTTGTGCCACAACTCATAATTTGCAATTTTTTTTATCTAGGTTCAGATCAGGCTAGGTATGAATTGGCTCCAAAGTCTGTTTAACTATTCATTATATTATTAAAATATATTAATATTTATATATTTTATAATTAAATTTAAATAAAAATATTATTTATTAGTAAATAGTAATTTGAGCTAGCTTGGTGCAAATTCTTAAAAACCTTGTCTAAAGTCTGATCTATGAACAGGTTTATTTGAGCATTGAAAATGTATAAATCTATATATTGTTAATGACATTGTATAGACATTGTTATTGAATCTATATTTAAAAACTTTTAATGAGATAATATGATTTGATTAACTAAGTGTATAAATTAATATACTATTAATGTATCAAAAATAAATCCTTAAATAAATATGTATTTTTTTCTTTATTTTAGTACAAATGTGAAATTTTTATATAAAAGCTATAAATTAAGCAAATCATTGAATTTTTAAACTAACAACCTCTTAGTCTAATGGTTAAAAATGCGTTAGAGTTGACATATAAGCTTAAGTTCGATTTTAAGCATCACCTCCCTTACACCTAATTTATTAGAAAAACTCTTATAAATATGACAGCACAAAATTGTAGAATCCGGTCCCAATATACCAAAATTATATTTATAAAATATTGTCTCTCTTATTCAAAAATCTTCTCTTGAATATAGGAAAACTTCGTTTTTTTTAAAATGGTTTTAGGATTCCAATTATTGACATTTTAATTTTTTTTGAATTTTTGGTGTTAATGATTTTTTACATATTTGAAATTAAAAATTATAAAAATAGAATAAAAATAAAAAATAAATGAACAACCAATCAACGCATGGTCTATGACATCACATGTTGCTGTTTCAAACTAATTTAAGGATAATTCAAGCATCAAGCAAAATGGTCAGTGCCTTGTATAAATTCTAAGAGGAATGGATGACTATATATCCATATGCTAATTAAGAAAGCCTTGAGTAATATAAAAATCTACCCTCGTTACACAACGGGTAAGTTTTGAACATAATATTTATATTCATATATAATAGATGCAAATATGGTAACGTAATATTAAGTTAATGAGTTTATAGTTTAAATTGAATTATTAAAACAAATCATTAATCATGCACAGTATCTCTACTTTGGGACAATTAGACCTGTTTATGGGCTAAGCCTTGAACAAGTTTTTAAGTAATTTAGGCTAGCTCAAATTACTATTTAATAATAAAAAAATTATTTTTATTTAAATTTAATTATAAGAATATATAAATAGCACCTCTAGAGACAACGTTTAAAGTAATACATAGATATCCAAAATTATTAAATTTAATCTAAACAAGCAATAACTCCCAATCATTAACTATATTTGACACAAAATTAAAAGTTATTATAGTAGTGTCAAACCTGCCAATTTTCGGATACAACATGATTATATAATATGCACATAACATGAGAAAAATAATTAAAATATGAAAGGATACAAAAAATCACATGAACACCACACAATATATGAATATGTCAAAATTTACATAAATGAGTTATCAACTTGTTAACATTTATATATATAGAATACTTTAAATACTATTATGATACAAAATAACATAAATATGATATAAATAACTTATTTTTTCTTTCTTCTTTTCATTTTTTTTTCCCTTTTTCTTTCATTCCCACCAAAATTTTTAATAAAATAAAAAAAGAAAGAAAAATAAGGTTGCCACATGACTGCCCAAAAGAACCACCCCCTTTTCATTACGGACCTTATCTAAGTCTATAAACTATATATTATTCCAATCCCTCAAAGTTGAGTTTGTTTTCATCCTAGATTTAGACTTGTTAACTGGGTAGGTCAAATTAATTTCGAGTGGAATTAATTTGAATTGGGTCAATTTGAGTTTGAGTCATTTTCGAGTTTGAGTTATTTTAGTTTCAAATCATTTCGAGTTTGGTCACTTCAGTTTTTGGTTATTCCGGATGCGGGATTTCAGTTTCTAGTCGTTAACACTTGAGTCAATTTAGTTCGAGTCATTCTGGGTTTCAATCAATCAAGTCTAACATTCGGGTTTAGATCAATCCGGTTTAACACTCAAGTTTATCAGGTTTGAGTCATTTTTAGTTAATTATATGGCTCATTTCGAGTTCTTATCATTTCGAGTTTTACGTCATTTTTGGGTTGTTGGCTTTTTCTGATTAAGTAAAATTAAATCAAATTTAAGTTCGAATGAATAAATTGAATTTTTTGAGTTTGAACCTAAATTAACAAATCTAGTTAAATTTGTTGCATTTTCAAATAATGATCAAAATGGTTGATGGTTTGAAGCCTATTTGGATTTTTGGTAGAAGACACCCTATCACAGAGGATATGTTTTGTGACTAGACTTACCTAAATTCAAATAGACCATTTTGCCTTGGAAGTATAGTTTTGTGATTGGACTCGAGAGTAAGGGTGAGCATCGGTTCGGTTCAATCAGTTCGAGTTATACATATTGAAAACCGATTAAATCAACTTCATCATTAAAACTGACTAAATTAACTGACTAAGCCTAGCATAATCGACATGTTTTCGATATTAAAATTTCTTCTTTTTTTTTTTCTGAACATTAAAATTTCACTAAAATGGTGCAAACAAAAATCAAAATCTTACATGCAATAAATGAATAATTTTACTAACATCAGCAAAAATCCACTATAACAACTATGAACCATGTATAAGTTCTAAGAAACTTGCATGGAAGAAATGAAAAATGGCACCTAAGACTTAGAGTTCATTCTACTAACATCAACAAGTAAAAAATGGTAGCTTCAAATCAAGCTGATCCTTGAAACAAAATTAAACCCATTAATATTGAAAATATTTACTTTATTTTAAAAAAGTTACAAAAAAAAAACCTTCAGATTTTTCCTTTCAATTTTGGGCTTTTCGAACAGCTCGAGTGTAGGGTGAGTGAATGGGCGACCGTCGTCTGCTTCAGTGCTACATGGCTTGGCATTAATTGGTGGCTCGGTGGGGTTGTGCTTGAAGAGGAGGGTGATGAGCTTAGGGTTTGCTGTGCATGAAAGTTGAGACGCGATGGAGTCTAGCTGACGAAGTGACGATGGGTATAGTTGTATAGGGTGGGTGGCTGGTAAATTATAAATTGTAATGTGTTAGTTAATTGTAATTTGTAATGGGCTATAAATTATTGATGGTTATTTGGGCTTTAATTTGTAATGGGTTTTAATTATAGGATGGGCTGTAAATTATAATGGGTTTGTTGTAAAAAGATGGGCTACAAGATTAGATTGGGCCTAGTATTAGATGAGCTATAAATGTCAGTTTAATCGGTTAGTTTGATTTAAAAAAAAATAAAACTGCAAACCGATCGATCAAACCATATTAACTGAATTATCCAAACCACTTGTTATTGAAATTAAAAAAATTAAATCAAAAAAATCGACTAAACCAAAAAAACCAAATACAAACAGTTTAGTCAATTTTTTCGGTTCGACCGAACTGTTGCCCCTACCTGAGAGAATCCAAATGAGCCCTTTGTAATGTACATTCAACATGAGTATTCACCGTCTTATTTGTATAACCATTGATTTTGCTGGTTTAGGTATTTTTTTTTTGTTGCCTTTTTACTGCTATTGCTCATTCAGATGTTCGAAATTAGTTAATGTTATTAATTTCTCTCTGTCTCGATAGCTTGACGTTATTATATATTTCTTTCTTTCAAATTATATCACGTATAAATTATTAAAAAAATTAACTAGTTATCACACAGTAATTATGATCATTAAAGGTAAATATTTGTTAAAAAAGACTATTTAGTCACTCATAGAATAAACATTTGGTTTTTTAAATAATATAATTACGTTATATGATTTAAATTAAAAATATATATGATGACGTGAAATATTCGTTATATACAAACTTTTCTTATTTCTTCAAAGTATATGATTCCTCAAATAATGGTAATTTGTCTTTCAATGATACACTATAAAATTATTGTGTGATTGAATCTGAATATTAATTAAGTTGGCTTCTACGGTTAGTATATGACAATTTATGCATTCCTATTATGTTAATGCATTTTGTTATATTATAATAATATTTAAAGTATTTTATATTTATATAAATTTTGATACGTTAAAATTTATATTATATAGATTTGGAGCCATTCATGTACTATTATTGTATTCATGTTATTTTTTATATCATATCGTGCTTTGTATTATATTGTATTTTAATTATTTTTTGTGTCGTATAATTATATCATGTTTAATATTGCCAAGTCACCCTTAAGACTAGCATTTAATAAATTTAAAATTTAAATTGCAATATCTATAATCTCTTCTTTTATTTTTAGATTACGGCTTCAGTTATACCGAACATGTGATTTGTATGGTTCATTTGTTTCCGATGATCAACTAGATTTAAATCCAAGGATTTATGTCCTTTCTATTTTTCTCTTAAAAAACCATGAGCAGTGCATGAGATTATGTCTTTAGTATTATCTCTCTCTTTAATATTTGATACTTAATAAATATCTTTAGCATTGGATTCTCGAGACGTAGATCTAATAGTTTTAAACTTAAAATGAAATTATGATATAAACAAGATATATTTAATTATAATAAATATGATATGAATTATTTAAATATAAGTAATATAGTATATTTAATATACATATAATATTTATATTTAAAATTTTGATATATTTTATAATATACGTTATTAAATATTTACACGATTAATATAAAAAACAAAACACAACACACATACAAAAATTATTAAATCTATATAAATATTAGTAAAAATATCATTTTAATTATATTAAAATATGTTATATAGTATTGATTATATTATTTTATATTTATTAAATATACTGTATTCATATCTTGTTTTCATAAATTATAGTTCAAATTATGGCTAAGAGTTTGAGACTTTTAGGATTAGGAGACTAAGGTTGTAACTTGGCACTAAATTAGAGTTAAAACAAGAATGATGATTTTTGACTCTTAATGGAAAAGTCAATTAGAACCAAACAACGCATTGGCACAATCAAGAATCAATTTCAAGTTCATAATATATATATATATATATATATATATATAAATTCAAATTCAAAAATTAAAAAAAAATGTCATATCTAATTATGCTTTTTCTTTATTGGAAAATTGCATTTATTATATTTCACATATAACAAGTACAATGGGACCCTAAATTGAAAATAAGCAAATCAAAGTTCAAACAAAGATGTCAAACTTTGACTAACTTTTGACCTCAACAATGTTCTTGGGTTTGGATTAATCTAAAATGTAGCATTATAAAAAAAACTATTGAATTGATTATGACCTAATCATCATAACTATAATAATAATTATAATTATAATTGGGTCTAAAGTTTTAAACTCTATTCTTCTCTAATCAGCTTGCAAATTTCAACTTGGTTTGGTAAGTGTATCTCTTTAACCCATTTTTTCTCTTTAATAATACTTATTTATAGTGAAGAAAAAAATTATTTTTAAATTTAAAGTTTAATTTAATTTTTAATTAAAATAATTATTTTTATAATATATATTTAACGGACATTGATAACTTTTTTTTTTGATTTTTAAATAAATCATCTTTCAAAAGTTAAAAATTTATTTATGCACTTTATAAAGCTTTATTAATATTTGAAAATATTAATAAATAAATTTAAAAAAAATTCAAAAATAGAAACAAAATTGATTGTTTTTTAAAAAAATTATATTATTTTGCGCTTTGCTTAGGTTTTTGAAAAAAATATATATATATTATAAGAGGAAAAAAAGGCAACACTTTGTTTGTCTGTCTCTCTCTTTTTTCATAGTTGAATCCCAGAGAGAAAAAAATTGATTTTCTCTAAGGAAAAGAAGAAAAAAGAGAGACGTTGCAGAGAGAGAGAGAGAGAGAGAGAGAGAAGTCTTTAGAAGAGGAGAGCTTTGACTCTTCTTCTCCCTCTCTCTTTCTTTCTTATTATCTCTTTTACCTTTTTTTTTTCCCCCTTCACACATTGAATCTAGTTCCTTTCACATTTCAGCCCAATATTTAGAAAAACCCTTTCATTTTTCTGAAACAATTTTCATTCCCAAACTCTTCTACGTTTTTCCTTAGATTGCCCAAAATTTTCAGAAAAAAAAAAGTGAGTTAACTAAAATTCCTGTTTTTATTTTAAAGCAATTTTGTTGTCTTTGTTTAAGGTGGTTCTATTTTTTTTAAGACATATTTTCTGGGTTTTTTTTTTTTTTTTGAGAGGGTTGTTTGTAGAGGCTATTACTTTTCTGGGTTTGTTTGTTTGTGAAGTACTTTCAAGTTCAAATCTTCCAACTTTCTTGGAAGTTAATTTTTTTTGCCCATTTTTGCTGTATTTTTGCAGGAAAGAAAACTTTTTTTTTCTTGAAAATTACTTGACGTTGTGGATCTGTGAGTTTAATTTTGGCTTATTTGATGTATGGTTACCTCTTAAGGTTTTTTTTTTTTTTTTTTAATTTTTGATTCCTTATTTTATCTGTTCTCCTTATGGGGGGGGGGGTTTTCATTAATTTCAGGAAATTTGGGAAAGTGAGAGCTGTTGCTTGTTTTACAACATTTTTTGAGTCATGGGAAATTGCTGTGCAACCCCTGGTTCTCCAGTTGAGAATAATAAGAAGGGGAAAAACAAGAACAAAGCTAATCCATTTTTTGGAGATGATTATGCTGTCACCAATGGATCAGCTACGACGTTCAAGCTAAGGGTTCTGAAGGAACCCACTGGTCATGATATTTCAGCTCAATATGAACTAGGCCGTGAGCTCGGGCGAGGTGAATTCGGTGTAACATATTTGTGTACTGATGTAAACTCAGGTGATAAATTTGCTTGTAAATCCATATCCAAGAAGAAACTTAGGACCGCAGTTGATATTGAGGATGTGAGGAGGGAGGTTAAGATAATGAAGCATTTGCCTAAGCATCCTAATATTGTTACATTGAAGGATACTTACGAGGATGATGATGCGGTGCACATTGTAATGGAATTGTGTGAGGGAGGAGAGTTGTTTGATAGGATTGTCACAAGGGGACATTACACTGAACGTGCAGCTGCGGGGGTCATTAAGACCATTGTCGAAGTTGTTCAGGTCAAATTCTGACTGGGCTTTCTGTTGTTGAAGTCACACAGTCTTGCATTTCATGTTTATGTTCTTACGTGAGGTCCATACGGTTATTCGTCATATGTTTGCTAGAACAATGGTTTCAGCATTAAAAGCAGCCCCAGTTCTGTTATTTCATTTTGTTTCTAATTATATTTGTTACTGATGAATGAGTAGATTTTCTTATTGATTTTATCCTCTTTGAAGAGAAATGGTAAGCTCAATCCATTTGCTAGGTTGAATTTGTGGATGTTTTCTTTTGCAGTTAATAATTTGTTTGGTAGATTTAATTTTATAAATTTGGTATAAAATCCACTGGTCTACACAA
Organism: Adansonia grandidieri; assembly: GCA_038382065.1. NCBI lineage: Eukaryota > Viridiplantae > Streptophyta > Magnoliopsida > Malvales > Malvaceae > Adansonia > Adansonia grandidieri. The sequence continues at coordinate 8,691,501 of JBBYHK010000020.1, read as the reverse complement.
TTTTAGGCATGCCTGCTGATTGCTTATCCTGATGTTTCTAAAAGTTATTTATGAGAAAATTTTTTTACAATATATGTTCAAATAACCTCATGGTAGCTAATAAAGTAATAAGGACGTTTCGAATTTGAAGTACCTTTTCCCATGGCTGTCTGGACTCTGGAATTGCTGTTAATCAAAAGTGAACTTTTCTTTGTTTGGATTTCGACTTTTTTTTTTCTCTTCATAAATAACCTGGTCTGCTTTATGCTATTTTATGTTGCAGATGTGTCATAAACATGGAGTCATGCATCGTGATCTCAAGCCAGAGAATTTTCTGTTTGCGAATAAGAAGGAAAATTCCCCCTTGAAGGCAATTGATTTTGGGTTGTCAGTCTTCTTTAAACCTGGTATTGCGTATTAACTATTGACCATTGGAGCTTGATAAGTGTCTTTGGCCTTTTCCAACGGCAATGAAAATTAAATTTGGATTGCTTTAGTATCTCCTTTTCTGCATTATGCTCAAGCATCTCAAGAATGCTCTTTCTAACAGGTGAGCAATTCAATGAGATTGTGGGAAGTCCTTATTATATGGCTCCGGAGGTTCTTAAACGTAATTATGGGCCAGAGATTGATGTTTGGAGTGCCGGAGTTATCCTCTATATTTTACTTTGTGGTGTCCCACCATTCTGGGCAGGTTGGTTTTCAATCTTTGATGACTGCTCATTTGCTCATTTGAATTGTTGAAAGTAGAGATCAAGATAACTTGAGGAGCAGCATGTGCTTTCAGAGCCTGTGGGCAAAGATAAGAGATAGATCAAGGCGAAAGAAAAAAAAAGTATTCTTTTATAACTGCTTAAATATTATGTGATCGAGAGTTTGATATATTGTTTGCATACATTTTTCCATATCTACTCTTATGTTTTTAGAAAAATAGACATAAATAACAATTGTTCTGTTTTCATACAGAGACTGAGCAAGGGGTGGCACAGGCAATTATTCGCTCTGTTATTGACTTTAAGAGGGACCCCTGGCCTAAGGTTTCCGACAACGCAAAGGACCTTGTAAAGAAGATGCTTAACCCTGATCCAAAGCAGCGCCTTACTGCTCAGGAAGTGCTTGGTAACCTTCTGTACATCTTTCTTCCGTGCTTTGTTTATATTGGTATCTAGTGCTTTATATAAAAAAAAAATTTGAACTATTGTGTGCAGAACATCCGTGGTTACAAAATGCCAAGAAAGCTCCCAATGTTCCGTTGGGTGAGACTGTGAAAGCTAGGCTTAAACAATTCGCTGTAATGAACAAGCTGAAGAAGAGAGCTTTAAGGGTAATAATTTAACTATCTCCTCCTATAGTTTATCTACTTTTCAGCAACATGCTACCTAGGGACTGGCTCATTGTTGGCTGTACGCACCTCTAGCTTTTACTTTTACTGATCATACTTTGGAGTTTTCTTGATTTGCCAGGTTATTGCTGAGCATTTGTCAGTAGAGGAAGTAGCTGGTATAAAAGAGGCATTTGAAATGATGGACACTGGGAAACGAGGCAAAATAAACCTCGAGGAGCTTAGGACAGGGCTGCAAAAGCTTGGCCAACAGATTCCTGATGCGGATTTGCAGATTCTTGTGGAAGCTGTAAGATTATTTGTGCCTGACCCCAAAATTTTATTTTTGATATGTCCAGATCTAAGAACTAATAATATGACTAATGCATCTGATATATTTGAACTTTTATATTGTCTTGAAGCATTTGAAATCTGTAACTAATTTGACTTTACCCAAGGGAAAACCCAAAACCAAAGAGAAAAACATGAAACGGGGTGGTGGGAGGGGGATCTAGGCTTCATTATTCTCTAAACTATGTTTCTTTGACTTCATTTTTCTTGAATTACTCATGTCCAATACATATCTGGACATGGATATGAGATATGACTGTCCAAATAGATGAAAAACTTAGAAAAATTGATCATACCCGTATCCGACATTCATACCCGAGTTTGAATAACATAGTTATCTTACCTAATTCTTCCTTTTGGAAGACACTTTCTTGCATAAACTCTTTATTTCTGTTCCACTCCTAAATCCTGAAGAGGGAGAAAGTTTCTAGAATTTGACCGTACTATGTTCTATAACTGCAACTTGCTTTTAACAGGCTGATGTTGATGGTGATGGAACTCTGAATTATGGAGAGTTTGTAGCAGTTTCAGTTCACCTCAGGAAAATGGCCAATGATGAGCACTTACATAAAGCTTTTGCCTTCTTTGATATAAATAAAAGTGGTTATTTAGAGATAGAAGATCTGCGAGACGCCTTAAATGATGAAGTTGACACCAGTAGTGAAGAAGTTATCAATGCCATTATGCATGATGTCGACACTGACAAGGTGATTACTGCTATATACATAATTTCATCTTGGTAATGGTGGATTCAATTCGAACCTATTAGAGCTTCATCCTAACATTTTTTTCTCAAAATATCCATACTAAGGTCTGATCTTATGGCTAAGCCATGAGTTTTCAATCACTATCCCTTTCAAAGTTGGTTTGCTTTGCATTTGACTGAATAATCTTTTGTTCAATGTTGTTTGTCTGTTCTTTGCATTTTTCACTTTACACGTGCAAATCCTGTATGTGTTGTGTTTAGTACTTGGATACACGTCTCGATATTGTTCATCTTATAAACATTGGGTTGTCAAAAACATCGACAAGAAGTTTTATCTAGTTGTTTGATTGGGAAATTAAAAGGCTTGAAAGCTTTTACCTTTTTTTTTTTTTTTTCTCTCTTTTTATGTTGCAGGATGGGCGCATAAGTTATGAGGAGTTCGTTGCAATGATGAAAGCTGGTACCGATTGGAGAAAAGCATCGAGACAATATTCACGGGAAAGATTCAACAGTCTAAGCTTGAAGTTGATGAGGGATGGTTCGTTGCAATCAGCCAATTGAATGTACTTCCGAATGAAGAATCAGAAAAAGGAACTAATGTTGTCTGTAGAGAAAAGAAAAATTCCTTGATTTTTATTTGGTTGATAAAGTTATTGTCAGTTTCTTTTCTTTTGTCAAATTTCTTTCAAGTGGAATCTTTGAGTAGTTAGGGTTAGATTGATGTGCTATCTATATAGCTCTGTTCAGGATTTCTTCGTACGAGTGTGAGTTGGTTGCAAATGGGGAAGAGAAGTGTTTTATAAGCAAATTTTAAGCAATGGTGACGTTTGTGAATTAGGCTTTACAATTACAGATATTTTTTCTTTGCCAAATAAAATGTCTTTGTGTTTTCAATTGCTTTACTATTATTATCAGATATTACAGCCTACAAATTTAATATAAAGATCCCAAACAATGAGCTGCTCTCCTGAGTTAAAATAAGAAACAAATATGTTTTTCTGATTAATCATTGTAAGTCTTCCACTACCTAGTTTATTTGAGGCATTGTGGATTCTGACTTTGAGCCATTGGTTTAGAGTTTGGTTAGTGTTTACCCTAACTTTAAACACTTTGGTTGACCTCTCTCTCACACGTACTGTGGCAAAAATTACAGACCGGTTTAACGATTAGACTTTCTTGCCTTTCCAATGAATTTTCATATTGATAGTTCACCTGTCTTAATGCTGGATTTCCGTATTGATGTTATGGATTATGACTGCCATTTAACTCATTGCTTAAATCATTTTTAACTCCTTATAACTCCTCAGTCTCGGAAGTTTGGGTTTTCCTTTTGGTTTGACATTCTTAAGTCACCAACTCCAGTGTCCTAAACCGGCCCCCTCGTCTTAACATGTTCATTCATTGGTCCACTTAGCCTTTCCTATACAGTTTGGTTGGTGAACATTTGGCTTTGACTTATTATCATAAAAGGTTGAAGTTAATGTAATTGATTGGATATGGCAAGATGCCTTAGCTTCCATGTCTTAAACATATCCTCTTTGTCTTAAATGGTTCGTTCATTTTTACGATTTACCCTGCCCTATAGCAGTAGGTTGATAAACGTCGCTTACCTCAGTAGCTTGAGGATGATGCGGTTGAAGGGATACTAAGAGAACGTTGGCAACACCAAATAAAGTATAACTTTGCCTTCTTGACAGTCTTCGTTGAAACCAACATTTTCAAGTACAAATTGAAAAGCAATTGCTAGTTTAAGCTACACATGGTTACAAGTTAGCTCGTGTCCTCTACCTCAATTTTCAGTTGATGCTTATCAACAATGGCAACTCCTTATTTTTACCATCGTCTTACGAAACCATCTCCTAGGTGTGCAAATTCTATTTGGTTGATTTTTTTTTTTCTTTTTTCAGAAAGACCCTACAAATCACTTAGACGATCAAAGAGTTGTCACCCATTATACATCTTCAAAATTCACATATATACTTTACGTGAGTGAAAGAGAAAGCAAAAATCGTAAGAAGTTTCTAAGCTTAATTGTTGTCCATTAATTTCCTTGACTTCACGTGCTCGATAGTGGATGTAAATTGCTCCACACGTTGCTCTCCACTCCATGCAACCGTCAGTTACATATCTTTGTTGATCTTTGAGAATTAGAGAGGTTCAAAATAATGAATCACCATCGACTATAACCCCCAGTCTTTTAAACTAACAATGCCAGTTCGATTCTTGCTATCGGCTCAAACTTTCAATTTTATCCTTTTGAATATTTATTAATTCAAATCAATAATGCATCATTGAATTGAATTAATAAATACATAATTTTAATATCGAAAAACAAATACGTAATTTTAAAAATTATTTTAAATATTTTTTTAATTTTTTTCAAACAAAAGAAAAGAAAAGAAAAAACCAAATAAGAAAAGAGAAAATATTCGCTAAGGTTGAAATTTCTCATCCTCCGTAGGGGATTTTAAGATATTTTTGTTTGGGCTAACTTTAAGATTTAGAGACCAAAGATTCGAATCCTATTTTTCATATACCAACTATCGAACCAAATGTTCAAGTATTTATATAATTCCTCAGTTTTAGCCTTGTTTCAACCGATGTGCTGATTTTTCTCTGCTACTAAAATTTGTGAAGCCGTTGGCAAAGGTCCATGTTTATCGCTTAGCTAAATGTTCTCATGCAAAATCAAAAGCCATAAGAGTTTCCTTTTTAGTTAGAATCTTTATGCTTTTTAGTTATGAACTACACGATTATCCATTGACCCAAAGCTTGTTGGGCCTTTGACATTTTGGACTCCAACCATGATCTTATTTTTTTTAATTGATAAAGTAATTACTAATTTAATTAATTGAATTGGGGTTTCCTTTGTCAAAAATGGCCGTTTGTTTGTTTGTTGGCCAAAAGTTGAGTCTTTATATGTTTTTCTTTGAAATTGCTCAGACTTATTTTATTTTATTACCTCACGAAACTTCTAATTCCTGAAAGAAATACAGTAATAATTAGTAATCATACTAATTCCCTTTAAAATACCTAGTTTTAATTTTTTTTTTTTTTGCTATAAATTATCTGTTCACCGTTTGACTAATACGAAGTGGTTTTAAATCACATTTGGGTTTTCTTTTCTTTTACAAGATTTAATCTTGATGAATTTTTGGCCCTTTTTTTATTTTTGTTTTTTTGGCACTTCAGGGTTCGACTGTTCGATGTTGTTAATTTCCAGTTCATCTTAATTTTTTTTTCAATGTTTATTCAAAAGTTCTTCGTAACAATGTTTGCTTAGTTCTGGTCATTGTACAAGAGCTAGCTTTGTGTTTATATATAGTTTTAGTCATTGTTTAAGAAGCTTATGCTTCCTAATCAAAGTTCATTTTTTTTATTTATTTATTTTTTACCAGAAGGCAAAAGTTTCATGCTTTTAATCAGAGTTATCCTTTTGTAAACTATCCTATCTGTCTCGTCGGTTTCTTCTTATATTATTCTTTCACCTTAATCGTGTTAGTGCACAGGACTAGCTGTCTTCTGATAAAAGCTTCATTTTACTATAATTATTCAATCATAATATAGAATCATAATGTAAGGCCAATCATTTAAAACCATAGATTTTATATAATATTTTTTTTCAAATTCTACACAATTCAGGATCATGATTAGTTAATTATGCTACTATAATTGTAGATAATATATATGTTCCATGCTTCATTTTAAGCTTTAGCTGGAAGCTGCTCTCCGGGCCTAAAACAATTCCATTCAACCATTGCTAAAAACTGTGAGAATATCAGCAATGGAATATATCCAATATCTCCAACTGACATCTACGACTTAATATAAACACTCACAAAATCTTCTTTTTGGAAAATATTTGGATCAAGAGGCCAGCATTCCCCCTTGTAATTTAGGTCCTCTCTCTGCGGCGTTCTAATTTGAAGCCACTAAAACCTTTCATTAGCCCATATTTGACCCAGAGTCTTTTCTTCACTGCCATAGGATTGAGCAAAATAGAGCCCTATAGAGTTTAAGGGTTTCAATTTCTGTCTTGTCAGTTATGGATGGTGGCTGGTTCCTCATGACTTGTACAAGGGTCCATTTCAGGGAAAAATCCTACTTTCTGCAATTGTCTTAACGAGGTTGCAGAATTTTCAATTTTACTAGGAACCTTTGTAATTTGATTGACAAATATTCCAAAGTCATGCAAAATGTCTAGGGTTGAGAAGTTCTTGCAACCACTAACTCAAATAAGCATTAATGGATGTGGATGAGATCAAAGAGTTTGATCCCCCCCTATTTAAGTTTTAACATGTTCTATGTCACTATGAGTTGGGACTATCTTCGAAATTAACTTAATTATTATGCACTCTTCTTTTCCTTCAAAGTCTTCTCGCTGATCATATCTTCACAAAGCTTTAATTATGCAAGTTTTCAGGTTTGATATTCTAACCATATTAGATAAGCCAAGGATGGTCACCTAATTATAGGGAATTTGCCAAAAAGAAACGAGAGGAGGAATTTGCCAACAGTGTTAGATGCGACAGAAAAAGAAAACTTACTAGAAATGGACACTTGCAGAAAGACGAAACAAGAACATTAACATTCCAATGAAGAGAAAGAGGGGTCCAAATGGAGAAATAGTTCCTTCCTGCTTATTTGTTTTCTCCATAGAAACTTTGTTTAGGCTTTGTCCATTGGAACACGTCCTTGCTTTCTGCACGGTTAATTTGGAGCAGACTATTGACGACGAATTTTTAGTTGACGAAAGAGTTCTAAGGTTTACTGGTCACTGGTCAGGTTCACGCAGAGCATTATAGCTTTTAGTAACAAGAATAGGCTGCATTATAGGATTTTGTATGAAGACGAACATGAAAATGGTGACAGCTGACTACCTGCAATGCATAAAACTGGTGAGGATAGTTCTGAAACTGATTAATCTAGGGATTTTTTCCTGAAGATCCTAAAGAAGTTACCAAAGAGTTTAAAGCATAAAGCACTGAAGTCTTATTCTGAGTTCTAGAGCATGGGATCCGAAAACAATAGCATTAAAAAAAAGTTGGAAAAGATATGGAAGATGACTCCTTAAAGATCAGCACTGCTGAAATAGCAAAAAAGCCGATGGTTTCAAGAAAAAAAGGGATAAATAAAGAGTTAAAAATAAGGACCAATAGAGCTTTCAATAGGGAATTTGGCGATGTCGTGGAAAAGCTAGAGGTATACATAAATGAAGTCTCACATTCACTCTGATGAAGCAAAGACCACACAAACGGATCTTGATATCAATTCAACACTGAGGCAATGGACGTTAGTTTTCAGAACATTAGCAGAAAAGGGAACGAGAGATGAAACATCAAATGAAGCTCTGGTTACTACATTGGATCTCACTCCAAAGAAGAAAACTGCTATAGGATCTGATGATGTCGGGTGAAATTCAGCTAGTGAAGTGGAAAATATGACAAAAACAGAAAATAGAACACCTGAAGATGTCGTCATTGCTAGTTTGCTTTTCTTTAAACTCTTACTGTATATGTCGAAGGTCGGAGGGAGGTCTCCTGGCTACTCTAATGGAGTTTGCTACTTCCATTTTAAAAGGTGAAGATGAATTAATGACTAGGATCACCACCAATGTTCAAAGAATTGGAGATGTTTTGCAGCTTGAACCGTAACCATAAGCCAGAACTTATAAACAAAGTAGGATAGGAAAAAGAAATTCAGTTTAACAGGTAGCAGAACATGCATAAATTCTGCAGTCTGAATTCCTTCTGTGTGTGTGTCCAAATGTAAATATTCTGGTGCATTTCAATATCCTTTGGCAAGCCAACGTTTTCATTTAAACAGGCTTCATTTACTTTGCACGTCTTCGATTCAACTCACATTATTTGGACTCTATGGAAAGACATCCTCTTTCTGCATATGTGTACGCTAATTAATCATCTTAGGTGCTTGATCTGATCCGTATCAGAGTTCTAATGGGTTGATTACAATTCTGTCCATAGCCGTTAGCCTGCTATAATCACATTGATTTTTTTTGGAGGTTTTAGATACGGCTATTTAGGATGCATCTTGCAGCTTCAGCAACGTAGATATATCTATTCAATTGCAGCCAAAGAGGAACTTTGAGTGGTACCACTTCCATTCTATGTCAGCTCTTTGCTTTCTAGTGGGATTTAAGTCCCACCACTACCAGAGATCTTCCATGTCCTTTCGCTCATTGAAAGGGACATTGTGCAATTGAAAAGCATTGCGGTGTATTTAAATTAAATGTATTTCTAAAGTCTAAACCAAACCTTTAACAATTTCCGGTTTAACTTGCTTTAGTTTAACCGCATGTTTTTTGTCCTGTAAACACCTTTTTTTTTTTGTTGTTGTTGTTGGGCGGGGGGAGGGGGTTGGTTATGAAAAAATTATATAGCAAAGGCTAGTAGCAGTCGTAACGGCTAAGTGTAAATATCCAGGAGGAGCAATGGCCCACTGGAAAAAGAGGCCATGCCTTTTTCTCTAAAAGCAGTGGTCCTCAAGATCTGTCTCAAAGGAGCGTTGAAAATATAGGCCCTACTGGGACGTTGGAAAATTTATGCTGATTATGTGCTCATCTGCAACATTAAAAAAGCGAGGGAAATCAAATCAGCTAGATTTTTTATTATTCTTTTAATCGGTAATTTGTTCAAATTTTTTTAATATTTGAAATTAAATAAACATTAAATATAATTTATTAATAAAAATATTTATTTGATTAATGATATAATTTTTACTATAAAATTAATATATTAAAAATTTAAATATCATTAATTACAAATAAATTTTTAAAAAAATATAAAATTAATTTTTTTACTTTATATTTTATAATTAAATCGATTTTACACTGATCCAAGATTTTATCGAGTTAATATGCTACATCAAATTGAGCAACTTGTCCGTTCTCAATTCAATAGATCAAATCAACTACCTTAATTTGATTTTTTTAATAACTACTTATTAATATTTAATGTTTTTAAATTCATACATAAAATAAAATATAATATAAAAAATAAATAATACAAGACGTAAAATAAAAACATAAATAAATATATATATCACAGAATTAAACTCATAAATTTTATAATATTAATTAATATTTTAAAATTTATATAAATATATAACATAAAATAAATTATTATATATAAATTACCGGGTTTACTTTTTTTAATACCATCTTATCCGACTTTTACTATTTAATTCCTCTCATTCAGTATTATTTCTTTGCAATGTTATATGACATAAGTGCTGACCTTTGATTGTTCAACGGCCAATACGTGGACTGTTGTCTGCGGTGAGTCAACCAATTCTATTTTATTACTAGTTGTTGTAGTCGCATATTTTGGTTTTCTCACTTCTCTGCTGTGCTGCTGGCCAGTAAAAAATTGCCATAAAAGGAACTCTACTTTCCTACCAAAGACCTCCACCTACTTAATCATTCCTCCTTTAATTTTATTTTTTCCTAATTTCTTTTCCTTCTTTTAGTCCGAATGCCGCAGCCTCCGCAGCCTGCCCTTCCCTGTTGGGCTGGGCTGTTACGTAATTCATAATGGGTAAAACGTAATTGCGTCCAAGTTCAATGTACCAGTAGTCAAATCCAAATTTACTTTCGCATCTTTCTGCACAACTTCTTCACGCGCTTTTCCGTTCAACTGGGTTTATTTAGCTTAAATTAACTCTTTTTTACTATTCACAAATATTAAAAAAAATTTATTATTAAATTTAAATAAAAATATTTTATTAATTAAATAATAATTTAAAATAGGTGAAACTTGAATTTCTAAAATTAATATCTAAAAGTTGATTTATGAACATGTATAATTTGTAGTAAAGTATATATATCAAACTTGATGAAATTTTATGGCTATTTCTAATAAAGAATTTGGATGGGAGTGCTATACAAATATTTAATTCAATTTGTTTATATTATAATAAAAGTTTAAATAAGTGACTTGAAATTTTACTTTAATTAAACTTGAATTTAAATTTAAAACTTATAGATTAATAAAATTTTACTAATAAAATACAAGTAAACATGCAATTCTTTAATTATAGCAATTTTATATTTTTAATTCTCTAAATGACTATAAAAAAAAGGCTTTTTTTATGTCTTTTATGCGTATCATGTACTAACATTTATCTTAGAAAATATGAAAATCTCTTAAAAACCTAAATATTATACAAAAATTAAAAATAAAATCTATTATATAATCCTAAATTTCTGAAATACCCTTTTAATTTCTAATTCTTGTGTTTTTTTTTTTTAAATATATCGCGTAGCACGTTGCGCGTGGGCCTGTTATCTAAGTTCCGATTCGAAAAAAAGAAAGTCCCGTGTCAGGCACGTGATGGCGCACATTAGCTAAAACGAAAAGGCCCACGGTCCCGTACCCTTTTAGATTTTTAATTTTATTTTGTTTGTTCTCTGCTGTTTTATATCACACTTCGCACATAAAATACATTTCTCCATCAAAATCAGACTCTCTGCTTTTCTTTTCGTTTTCATTTGAAAAAAGAAAGGTTGAAAAACCCTAGCTGAAATTTTGTTTTTTTTGTTTTTAATTTTAAATATAATTTAAGGGTTAGGCTTTGGCTTTCTTTGAAGCCATGACGACATCGTTTGGAACTGCGACGAGTACCGTGATACCGAACGATCCCAAGATCCGATTGCAGAGCTTTGCGGGGTTGAAATCTTCGCATTCTATAGCTTTGACGAGGAATCTTCGCGTGTTTCCAATTCCCTTCTCAGCTCATTCGCTTATTAGAGCTGTCTCCACGGTCAGTTTTATTTTGTTTCTAGAAAAAATTTTTAATTTTTGAATGTTAACTGTTGTTTGGAAGCTGAGAAAGTCTCAGAAAATTTTTACAAAGTTTAACAACTTATATGCCTTTTCACTTTCTTTTCTCTCAGCTTTTTTTTTTTTTTTTTGGCAAAAAGTTTCCTTTGTTTCTTTAATATAAAATAAGATTTAATTCCTTATTACTTTTTGAGAATTGCTACCACCTGACCAAATGATCAATCGAGACTTTTTTTCCCTTTCTTCTTTACATTTTATTTATTTGAATGCGTATTTCATTTCCATCTTTTCCAAGAAAAGTAAAAAGAAAAATGAGGAAAATGATGGTTGGACAAAGTGTTTTCTATTAAAATGGATATATTTTTCTCAGTGAATTAAGATTCATTATAATATATATATATATATATATATATATATTTCTGCTTGAAAAATTTTAGTTCCTTTTCCATTTAAAAAGCTAGAATTGAAACATTATATATTTAAAATGTTTGTTTTATATTACTTGTTGAATCCCGTTTCAGCCAGTCAAGCCTGAAACTACTACAACAGAGCCAAAGCGAAGTAAAGTTGAAATAATCAAAGAACAAAGCAATTTCATTAGATACCCACTTAATGAGGAGATATTGACTGATACACCTAATATAAACGAGGCTGCAACACAATTAATTAAGTTCCATGGGAGCTATCAGCAGTATAACAGAGATGAGCGTGGTACCAGGTCTTATTCGTTCATGCTTCGAACTAAAAACCCTGGTGGGAAAGTCTCAAACCGACTCTACCTGACAATGGATGATCTTGCTGATCAGTTCGGTATTGGAACACTTCGTTTGACCACGAGGCAAACTTTTCAGCTCCATGGAGTTTTGAAGAAGAACCTCAAGACAGTAATGAGCACGATTATCAAAAACATGGGTTCGACTCTTGGTGCCTGTGGAGATCTCAATAGGAATGTGCTTGCTCCTGCTGCTCCCATCATGACAAAAGAGTACCTCTTCGCCCAAGAAACTGCTGACAACCTTGCTGCTCTGTTAACTCCTCAGTCAGGTTTTTACTACGATGTGTGGGTGGATGGGGAGAGGTTCATGACATCAGAGCCTCCAGAAGTAGTGAAGGCCAGGAATGATAATTCTCATGGAACCAATTTCCCTGATTCGCCTGAGCCAATATATGGCACTCAGTTCTTGCCAAGGAAATTTAAAATTGCTGTGACTGTGCCAACTGATAACTCAGTGGATATTCTCACAAATGATATTGGTGTTGTGGTAGTTTCTGATGATAACGGGGAGCCGCAGGGATTCAACATATATGTAAGCCTACTGTGTGACCAAAGAAATCAAATCTTTTTCTCTTTCTTCCTGCGCACTTTTATACGTGAAAGCATCCATTTGTTGTATTTGTAATTGCAGGTTGGTGGTGGTATGGGAAGAACTCATAGGTTGGAGACCACTTTCCCACGCTTGGGAGAGCCACTAGGTTATGTGCCAAAGGAGGACATTTTGTACGCAATTAAAGCCATTGTTGTTACACAACGAGATCATGGCAGAAGAGATGACCGTAAATATAGTAGAATGAAATATTTGATCAACTCTTGGGGGATTGAAAAGTTTAGAAGTGTTGTGGAGCAATTTTATGGAAAGAAATTTGAGCCTTTCCACGAGTTGCCTGAATGGGAATTTAAGAGTTACTTGGGATGGCATGAGCAGGTTTGTGTTTTTCATTTGGAGATATCATGTATAATATCTTTGGTTTCACTTATGGATTTTAACTTCCACATTGCCTAATTACTAGTTGTGTTTTAATCTTTTGATATTATTCTTGGCTCAGAGTGTTTTCAACTCGAATATGATCCTTAGGTTATAATATAGTGCATTTACGTGTTAAGAGACTTTTGGCAGGGTGATGGTGCTTTATTTTGTGGGCTCCATGTAGATTGTGGTCGTATTGGAGGAAAAATGAAAAAGGCACTGAGGGAAGTAATAGAGAAGTATAACTTAAATGTGCGAATCACCCCAAACCAAAACATTATCTTGTGTGACATTCGTAGTGCATGGAGGCGTCCCATTACCACAGTTCTTGCTCAGGCTGGCTTGTTGGTAAGATTTTTGTTACTTGCTCTAATTACCTGTTGCTCTCTGAACCTGCAGGCGACAATGTCTGCAAATGTTTGAGCTGAGCATCTTAGTTAAATGGTTAAGAAAATTTGCCTTGTGTATTGTGTTAGGGTTGGTTGCCAATCTGACTCGTAATTCAGATTTTAAAGAAATAATGAAATTGATTAAGGAAGATTTAGCTACTATTTGTAGTTCACTTAAAAGTTCCATAATTTTATGGCATGTTAGTAGCTAGACAAGACCGATAATATGGAACCACAAGAACTGTTTATACCATTTCACAGATTACCACCAAAAAGATTGGACAGAAGATATGAAACCGCAGGTCATTATATTTTTCAGTTTCTTTTTTCTTTTCAAATAAGAAACTTCAAGGTGCGTTAAGTAGGGTGCTAGCTGAGTATAAGTTATGGTTGCAGTAATTCTGTAATGACAGGTTGCTTAAAGTTAATATGGGAATGTGAGCATTTTGTCAATGTCTGCTATCAGCTAGTGATAACGTGTTAAGTTTTTGACCCAAAAAAAATGTTCTGGTATGATCAGTGGAGTATTGCTCAATCATTGCCTAACAGACAATTAGGTGCATGATAGAGTAAAATCACTTTAACCCTTCAAAATCAAACATAATAAAACATTAATCATTATTATCTCTGCTTCCTGAGTACTAAAACATCAATTTGTTGATGGACTGAAAACCTTGGATTATTGCAGATATGGTCTTAAGTTACAAAACCACAATGCAAGAGTATGTTTATCACATAAAATCCTATTATTTAACATGTCTATTAGAATGCATAAATATATCAAGTGTTCATGAAATTCTCATATTTTGTGTAGTTTGGGGTTCACCTAGTTAAACCATGGAGTGATGGCTTCATAGTCAATAAATAACATTGTTAGGAACTTGCTATTCGTGTAGTTTGCACTTTGCGCTTAATCTTCTAGCTATTTTTCCTTTTCTATCCTTGAGTTGCAGTAATGTTATATGGTTAGTTAAGAAGTTTTTCCTTCCTTTGCTTCTCAATTTGCATTCCGGGAATTTCGTTAGCTTACTGTCTAATTTTGTTATAAGTTATGCTTTGAATTTGATGTATAGCTGACTGGTACTTTCTGTGAACAGCATCCCAGATATGTGGACCCCTTGAACTTAACGGCTATGGCATGCCCAGCTTTTCCACTTTGCCCTTTGGCAATAACTGAAGCTGAACGTGGCATACCTGACATCCTCAAGCGGATAAGAGCTGTCTTTGAGAAGGTTTGTTTACCAAATACAAACAATTTTGTTAAATTTAAGTGAAGCCAACACTGAAATTAGCTTGGCAGTTGACTGCAATTATCAACCTTATTTAATAACTGACATTTAGCTTCTCCATGATACTTACAAGATGTGCTGTGAACAGCTTTCATTTTACGTGTGTGAATTTCCGTGTTCTTGTAAATTATGCAAATTCTTCTCCCTGTCTATTATTTGAATTTGTGTGAAATCGTGTTTGGAATTTTACCAACCAGATCATCACTGCCTAATTTCAGGTTGGCCTCAAGTACAATGAGTCTGTGGTGATAAGGGTAACCGGCTGCCCGAATGGTTGTGCTAGACCGTACATGGCTGAGCTTGGACTGGTTGGTGATGGTCCCAACAGCTATCAGGTAGTTCGAACATTCGATGCGGTGCCATTCTGTTCTAATCACTTACTAGGTTAACTTGGTAATTTTGTTTTTGTTGTTAAAATTAGATTTGGCTTGGAGGATCACCCAATCAAACCCAATTAGCAAGAAGTTTTATGAACAAAGTCAAAGTTCAGGATCTTGAGAAAGTTTTTGAACCTTTGTTCTACTACTGGAAACGAAAAAGACAACCCAAAGAATCATTTGGTGACTTCACAACCCGCATGGTGAGTACATGAACAACTAGCATGTTTCCGTTATTATTCTCTTTGGGCACGCTAGTGGGAAAAATATTCTCAGTCTGTTCTCAATTTGCATCTGCATTCCTTCAAAAACGTCTTCTATGATTGATCAAACTCATGGTCATGGCACAGCAATTGATGAGGATGTTGATTTTTTTCAGGGATTTGAAAAACTTCAAGAGCTGGTGAACAAATGGGAAGGTCCAGAGCAAACACCAGCAAGGTATAACCTAAAGCTTTTTGCTGATAAAGAGACATATGAAGCCATGGATGATCTCGCAAAGCTGCAGAACAAGAGTGCTCATCAGCTGGCAATCGAAGTTGTTCGCAATTTTGTTGCTTGCCAGCAAAATGGTAAAAGTGAGTGAGACATTTTGAGAAATTTCTGCTGCTGCGTTGTCCACAAAGCAAATTGTCGGTCTCTTTCAGACTGGTTACTGTTCGGTAACATTCTGGAACGGATGAAATCTGGTATCCAAGTTTTGTTATTGTTTTAGCTTTATACAGGAACTGGAGTCTCTATATTGAGGGTAAGTTTATGGAATTTGCTTTTAATAAATACAATTGCTAGTGTTCTAGTTCGGGCTGTAATCGAGCCAAGCTGAGCTCGAATAGTGGGGAGTTCGAGCTCGACCTTGATTCAAAATTCACAGATTGAAATTTGGCTTGAGCTTGACCGAATACCATTTTCTAAGCTCGAGCTTGACTCGGGATAAAATCGAACTATTCGAGCTCAGCTTGACCAAAGCTCGATTACTGGAATTACATACTTGAGCTTGAGTTCAAGCTTGTTTTGTTTACAAAATTTTTATATTTAAATATTGAATTTTTTTGACTAATATAATGATAAAAAAAATAAACAAGGCAAACAATTTTTCTAACCAAAATAATTAAGTGGAATTTCGATAGTAAGGAGATCATCAAATCAAACATTTTATGGCTGAAATTTTTTACAATTTCTTTAAGCACAGGAAGCACGCAAATGTACATTAGCTTTATACTTCAGAAAAATTACTTGATATATTCATAAGCTTCCAGCTTAATTTTGGAGATAAACCTGAAAATCATGGCGTGACTTTCAGACACAGCGCCTTCTCTTTTCCATTCTTTATGGCTGTGATCGAGTTGAGAAAGAATAGCTAAGAGATGATTTGGGGGGAGACTGAAGGAAGCATGGGTGATTTTGGGCTGTAAGGGCTTGAAAAATGTCAAAACGGAGATGGGTGGATTTTGGTGTTATATCCAAGTTAGACTGACGGCCAGACGGAGGAAGTGCGGCGGCTCAATGAAAGAGACTAAGGGAAAAAAAAAAAAAAAAGGTTTTGGGGTTTATATTTATATATATTAAGGGTAAAATAGTAATTTAATGCTAAAATATTTAAAAAATTTATAATAAATAAAAAGTTCGATTAAGTTTGTAAGCTACTCGAATCGGATATTAAGATATTTGAATTCGGATTACCAATAGCTCGAGTTACTTAAGCTTGAGCTTGATTCGATAATAATTGAATCAAATTCAAATTTTTTTTTCAAATCAAACTCGACGATCTTGCAAATATAAGCATCTCATTTACGCAACCTTAGTTCTAGCAAGTTTTAGTGCCTTTCGATATTTCTTTTAGACTATAGCCTATGAATGGGAAGCAATTGCATAAGTTTAGCAACTTACATGTGCGGTCATTTTTAAAATGTAGTATTAATGCATTAGGTTGCAACCTTTTTCGTGTTAAAGAAAATGTGATTTTGTTGCTTAAGAGGGAAAAAAAATCATGATTTGGATATAAATTGCCTCTATGTTTTCTTTTTTCAATTAAAAAAATTAATTGATAAGATATTGTGTTAGTGACAAGAAGGTGAAATTTTGAGATCTCTCATTTAAGTCATATGTCAGTTTAATTTAATTTTATATTAAATTTATGTAATTTTACTTCAATTAATTTGTTTTAATTCAAATTTATATCGAGTTTATCTAAATTCTGTTCGTTTTATTTTATATTTTTCTTTTAACTTTATAAAAGAAAAATCATTAAAAATATTAGACAAATTTAACCAATTTTTGGCACATATGAAAGCAATAATATAAAAGTTTTATTGACCTAGAACTACACAAATGGAGATAATTGAAGACCTTTTATGAATAAATCTCAAGATCTAAATTTTAAGGTAATTATATTTGAAATTTTGTCACGGCATTTTACAAAACCATAGTAATTTTGTTAAACGCGAAATCTTTTTTAAATTCATACACTACTTGAAAACACACTTAATAGAAGGTATCGCAAATGATACAATATACCATAAGGGCAAAGTATACACAAGATGAATGGATTAACGTACTATTTTTATTCAGAGAAGGAACACGTCTCTTAACATTTCAAATTAAAATTTTCAAACGTAACTCTTTGACCATAATATATTTTCACTGCAAAACCTTCATTTTCAAAAATTCTAAAGTTACTATTTTTAAAGAAAAAAAAAACACTTAGATCTTATTTTGCCACGTGGGGTGATCTTAATTCTATGCACCATGAAAAAAAAAATAGATGTCAATTAAAAAGAAACTCAAAATCTTCAAGGTTTTTAAGGTAATTTGAGACTTTAAAAAATGACTTTTTCTAGTTGTAATTAACTATAATTAATTATCAAATATGTGTTTTCGTTTAGTTTTATATATATTATCGTAAAAACTATTTAAGGTAAGGATTATTATTTGATACATTAATATTAGAGATTTTTAACTTCAAATCTAAGGTTAAAACATTGCCAAATGTCATGTTTCTTTATTTTTTTTTTATTATTTTTTTAAATATACATGATAGTATTTTAACCAATTTATATATTTAAAAAACTCCACTATTAATATACCAAAAATTATTCTTCAAATAATTACAAAAAATATAAATAGACTACAAAATTCATATTAAAGTGAATTTTTTTTTTTTAATGCGATTGAATTATTTGAAATATGTTAATAGATGTTCAGTTGTAACATGTCCAAATCATGTTAACAAAATGTCCTAATACATATACAAATGGCTAGTTCAAGCGTAAAATGCAAATAGTACCTATAGTCTCAAAGTTTGGTACATATTTTTTTGATCTTAAACTTTAAAATTAACAATTTAGTTTTTAATTACAAATATCATAACAAATCAATCACTTTCGTTGGATTTTATGTTACCATTCTAACTAATAACAAGTGTCACCAGTTGATTGTAACATGTCTCTTCCTTTTTTTTCATTATTCCTTTATTCTCTTTTTTTATATATAAATAAAAATAAAAAATAATTTATAATATAAATTAAATTAGTTTTTCAAATATAATTAATTGTAAAAAAATTTACTTGCATAATTTTATAAAATATTTTTTAACTTTTTTATTTTCCATTTTTCCCTTTTTTGTTAAGATCCATTTTTCCTTTATATAAATAAATATATCATAATTTAAAGAACAATTTGAATTATAATATGAAGTATTATTTATTTTTCTTTGCATTATATATAAACAAGAGAAAAAAGTAAAAAAGATAAAAATAAAAAGGAAAAATAAAAATAAATTTATAAAAATGTAAATAGATATTTTAATTTTTATAAGTTATTTAATTTTAAAAAATTAATTCAAAATATAACTTTTTTTTGTATTTTAAAGAAGAGAGAAGAAAAAAAATGAAAGGGAAGAAAAACAAAAATTAAAAGTATTTTTTAAAAATTAATGTAAACAAAAAATTTTATATTTTTTATAAATTATTTTTATTAAAATATTGATTTAAATTTATAATGTAAACTATTATTTATTTTTTATTATTTAGTTATGTAGAAGAGGAAAACAAAGAAGAGGAAGGGGAAAGAACGAAAAAAATTAAAAATCATTTTTTTTCTAAAATTAAGTAAATAAATATTTTATATAAATTATAAATTAATTATATTTTTTAAAAATATTTTAATTTATAAAATAAATTAATGTTATTATTATTTTGTATTAATTTAACAAAGAAGATAAAAGGTAAATAAAAAAATAAGAAAAAAAAAGGTATGTGTTAACAACCGGCTAATGGCACATGTCGCTAGCTGGTCATTAACGGATCCTCCAAGAAAAAGCACCAATTTGTTATTAACTTGTAATTAGAGATCAAGTTATGTTTTAAGACCAAAATAATATATGCCCTTTAAATTTAGAAGATCATACATTAAATTGGCAGTTATTGATCGAATATCAGAGAATACAAAGCTATTATCCCAAAAGTCCACATTTCCAAATGCCAAATCATTCATGTTTTTTTGGAATTTTAATCTACATTTCGATATATATATATATATATATATATATATTCACACGTTTAATGCATCAGGGGCCACCTGTAGCCATGAATTTGAATTTATGCTTGATTTTAGTTATTCCCACAAATTAATTTCAACTCAAAAGGTCGTTCAACTTGAAGTTTACCCTAAAGACAGAGATCATGACTCTTTCGCATTGAAAAAAAAATAGATCATATTGATCGATTAAATTAATTCAATTGATAATCAACGGTTTATTTAATAAGTATATAAAAATTGAATGGTAATTAAATTGATCAAACATTTAAAATCGATTATATATAATTAAAAAAATATTTACAATTAATAAGATTTAAACTTTTAATCTTTTAATTTTGCATTAAACATCACATTATTAAATCAAATACATTTTATTAATTATTTTACTTTAAATTTAACAGCTGAACATATGAAAAAAAAACCTACCATTCCACCTGGTTGGACCAAGAACTGAAAATCCAATGTTTTTAACCTTGGGTATTATGGTGGAATGTAGGAGAGAGGAGGATTACACCAAGGATTCTTCAATAAAGAAAAGATAAAAGTTCTAATCAAGAATCTCACACTAATATCGAAGATTAAATTTAGAGAACATCTGATTATTACTTGCAGCAGATGCTAGCTGTAGGCATTTGTATTGTAACGCAAACGGAGGAGCATAATTTTTCTTAGCTTAGGGGATCCCATGCTTCGGCGCTTTACGAATGGTGCAATGTTTGCAATGGAGCTAAGCAGCAGCTGCAAAGCAAGAATCAACTCCTTCCCTCCTCCCATTGCTGCTCTCTTCTCTTTGCTCCATTCACTTCCCACCTGGCTTTCTCTCCTTGATGCGTTGCCACAATCAGCCCTCTTGGGAGCAGTTGTTGAAGTAGGTCTAATCAAATTTGAGCTCGAGCTCGGGAGGAGAGAGTCTGTCGTACTCATTCAAGCCTGCCATGTCTGTTTTGTCAAGTTGGGGGGGGGGGGGGGGACTTTGCTTTTGTTTTTTCAAGTGATTCAGAAGCTGGTATTGATTATCATTTCGTTTTATTAGTGAAAATATCTTCGAGAATGGCCCCTGTTGGTAACCCATCATCCATTTCCTTGGCCAAAAAAATGCTGGGATAAATGGGTTATTGCCACGTGTTGGATAAATGCTGCTAGTAAGGATTTATTGCACTTCACATGTAATCATTAAATGAATTTATTAATGACTAAAAATAAATTTTTTTAAATCCAATTACGTGACATCAATTTATACAACCCTTTGTCCTCGTTGCATGGTTGTGCTTGTAACGTCAAAGCCAACGAAGCTCTCAAGTTTGATTGAATGTACTGGAATTTAAGGAAATTACATGCCGGTTCCTAGCGATTTCATGGCAAATTTGAGAAGAATATTAGATATTAACTTAAAATAGAAAATGGATAATACCTATAATAGCACTGTTAACTTCGTTTTAAAAAGCATACACCTATAAGAACACTGTAAACTTCGATTAAAACCGAAAATAGATTGTGATGGGGCGGCTGAAAACCCAAGGTGCCACGAGCGAAATCAACATATGCTAATTTCTTTGTACATTGGGAGCTAATAAACTACGCATCAAAGAACTATTATCAATAAACACAAGCACCATGAACAACCAGAATGCAGACACGAAGCAAGAAGTCCAACATCTTCATGCCCGCATGTTGTAAAGATTAAGTTTTTCGTCTATTTGAAATATCATATCCCATATTCCGATGTGTTGATCATAAGTGTCGAACATTAAAAAAAAAATTCAATGCAAGTATGCATGAAGGCGTAAGCAGCACTTCCGAAAAGTGACAAACCCATAGAACCATAAGCTTATATAAGAATCCAGACTGAGCAAAACAAAACTCAAGTCGCTGAGTGCTAAATTTCTGGTGACAAAACCTAATAAGCAAAAATGTAAACATAGACACTGTCTTAACGGACAAAAGAACTTCATATTACTACCCTAAGCATTAAAGCCATGTTTTAATAATATAAACTCATCACCATCAAACATCCAGCCTCTCTGCATCGTCAAGTATGGCTTTCCCAACAGATCAGTATACTCCTGGAATGGAGACCTTGTGAAACGAGTCTCTTTCCAGAAATCAGGAGTCAAGAATCCGTATGTTTTCGAGAGACTCTCAAAGGTGGCCTGCAATTTCCATTTCCATGAGCAACAAATAACAAGATATCACAAATAACTCAACAAAGCATATCCTTTAAAACAGATCATACAGCAAATAAAACAGCTATCTAAGAACAAAAACATGTTAATTGATCAAGTAAGCAAGTACAAATAATTTAAGGAATCAGGTAGGTCACAAAATGTAAGAGTCACATGTATAAACATATAGCCTAAAAATCCACACTTCCACCAACTGATATTTGACTTCAAATAGTTCATAGGTAAAAACATACGTCCAATATCAATATAAAGGTTGTGCATTAACAATGAGAATAAAATCTACAACTTTGACACTACATTAACAGAACATTCGCAACCAAACTACTCTACCATCCTCAACAAATTCCGGATCATGACCTAAGCATAAAACAACGTAACACCTTCAACACAATTCCACTAGAATCATGGATAGCAAATTCAATACAATCGGTCATTCTTATAAACAGTGATATCCATGTCTACATCCGCATAAACATATGACATTTAAAACATAAAATAATACAGACCATGGAAACTATAGCCATTAAAAAAATTTATAGCATTCAGCTCATATGATCTCTACAAAATTCCCAATCATCCATCAATTACTGCTTTATATCACACCAAATGATGCCATCAACGATTCCACTACAACATAGTGACACCAAATAATAAAGGATGAAATATGCCACCATGAAATCAGCATAAAAATTTCTGGAAGAGAAAGAAATCTACAAAAACCGAACTTCTCAGCAATGAATTCATATACCCAAATTAAAAGAAAGACATGTAACAGTAAACACAAGCTAAATCCACAATCATCAACAATTCCTATACAATTAATCCGGCACCATACATCTTGCAACATATCAATAACCTAAATAGCAAGTCTAAGGAAAATAATTCAAGTATACCATAGCTCATCCAAGAAAAAACAACAATCGTAGTACTCGCACAAAAAGTCATCATATCAGCAATCCACATTTTCAAGTAGATGTAAACAAATTCAAGGTCAATCTTAAATAGCAACTAAAGCCAACACATAAAAAAATTACTAACATTAAAAAAGACAATACCTTGACGAAGTTACGAAGAGTTTTACTAGAACCCCTGGAAGAAGTAAAAACATCCTCAATCCCAGCAAACTGAAGAACCTTCTTGGGAACCCTAGCAGCCACAATCCCTGCACCTCTCGGAGCCGGCACCATCCTAACAGTGACGGACCCACATTTCCCAGTAACCTTGCAGGGCACTTTATGAGGTTTTCCAATCTTATTCCCCCAATAACCTCTCCTAAACGGTATCACCGACAATTTAGCCAATATAATCGCCCCTCTTATAGCCGTCGCAACTTCTTTGCTACACTTGACACCCAGACCGACGTGTCCATTTCCATAGACAACGATGACGAAGGCCTTGAAACGGGTGCGCTGGCAGGCCCGTGTCTGTTTCTGAACAGGAGTGATCTTCATGACCTCGTCTTTCAAGGAAGGGCCAACAAGTTGGTCGACGATTTGGACCGTGGAGGTAGATTTGCTCGAGGGAATTGATTTTTTCTGCTTTGACCAAACGTCCAACCTTTGTTACGGGTATCCATTTCTCCTCTACATCTTTGCGGCCACGGCCCCTACCTCTTGGGCCACGGTCGGATCTGCCACCGCCCCTTCCGAAGCCACGACTGAAAGCGCCACGCTCTCTACCGCCTCTTTCTGCAATTTTGGTTATAAACAAGAGAGAAGAGTATCTTTTTCATAGAAATGGCAGACGTGAGCGACGAAGGCAAGAGTAAGAGAGTACAAGTGGTTTATACGTACTCTCTGAGCGTGAGGGGGAGTTTTAGGTTTTTTTTTTTTTTTGGTGGTGGAAGAGTGCTCAATTATGTTCCCAAATATGGTTTTAATTTCAATCCATTGCTCTCCAATTTTAAGCTTCATAAGATGATAGAGGCCTTCGTCATTGGAGCCCAAATTTTACACCATTAACATTAATAAATTAAAAAAAAAAAAAAAAAACAAGTAATATTCCCTCGACCAACTCCAAACCATCCATTAGCCGGCCCCATCCTCCATTGCTAACCCCTAGCAATTGCTCCTTAAAAACATTAAACCTGAACTAAATTAGAACGGTTAGCGCTAACATTAACAATTCCAAAAGAAGAATAAAAACAGTTAATAAAATAAAAATGAAAATTGACATTTTTTTTTAATTTATATATACATACATATGATATTCAACTGCGTAATAGAATAACATGATATGTTATATCATCCAGATGTTTTGCTCAAATAATTGAAGCTGTTAGTAAATGGTCATTGCTGAACAAGGCCGAGCCTTATCTCATTATTATTATTATTATTATTATTTTTCCATTTTTTGTTAGGCAAATAAAAGTAAGAAGCAAGAACAGATAACGTACCTACATATTATCCATTTTTTTAAATTTTTTTAAGCTCTTATGTTCGATATCTATGTATGATTCAAATTTAAACATAAATATAAAAATATGATCGTCTACATGTATAAATAAAATTTTATTAAAAAAATTAAAAATACACGTATACAAGAATATTTTATATATATATATATATATATATATATCCAACACTCAATCCAAATGTGGGTAACATTGCTAATTTTACTACTATCAATTCTTTTCCACCATTACCGTACTTTTGTGAAATGCATCTATTTTCAGTCACCTTATATTTGCCATTGAACAAATAGGTTCATGCCATCAAATGGGACCAACAACTTGTTGGTGGAGTGTTAATAAATCCATTAATCATTACCAGAATAACGACATGAACAACTGAAATTCAACAGCTTAGAGTAAATACTAGAAATCTAGGTTCATGCCATCAAAACCAAGTTTTCACCATTAAATCACCATTTTTTCTGGTCCAAATATCTGAAAGGATTAAGCTCAGAAGCCAACTGCAAAAGGGACCAACATCTCCATTCTCAAGTAAAATGAAAAAAAAAAACAAAAATAAGAAGCCATCAAAACCAGAAACAACCAAGCAACCATCAAAGCCACCATTTATTTATTATAGAGCCTGCAAGGAGCTAATAATGGGACCTCAAAAATCAACAAATCCCTTTTCCTTCAAGCTTTCAACTGTTTCCTTGAGGCTCACATCGAAAGGAATGAATTCTATACCTAAACTTTTTGCTTTTTCCTTTGACACCTGATATGTGGGCACATAAGGCTTGTCATCTGCACATCTGCCAATATTTATCAAATGGACACTGCTTAAGTATATATAATGAGTATCCAAAATAAAATAAAAGATATTTTCTTCCGAGGACAGGATTTGGTTAAATTTTGAGTATTTCATAATACGACACAAACACCTAAAATGATACTGCAAAAATGGAAGTAGGAATACATTCTAGCATTTTGGCTTAAAAACAAAACAAAGGGAGCACCGCATATGGATAGAAGTCAGTAACTTACTTTTCCGGAAGTTGGAAAGAAGGATAAAGCTCACGTAAGATCTTCACGATTTCGGAGTAATGTGCAACTCTCTCAACTAAACAATATCTTCCACTAGCTGACGGAATCTCAAATGCCCGGACATGTGCATTCACAACATCTTTAATGTTGACCCAACCAAAAGTTGTATTGGGGAAGGTTTGTGCTCCTGCAGAAAGAATAAAGGATAAAGAAGAGATAAGTAATCCCAGTAGGCATAACATAAATGCACGAAATTCTTAAAACTAATGCATTGTTTATCCACAACTAAAACTTTTGCTAGCCATCAATGCAATAAGTTTTATTGACCATCACACAAGAAAATGTTGTTCTTGCAAATAAACCGAATTTCCAGTCATTTAATGTTGTTTAAATTCATTTGCGGGTTTTCCTCCGCTTCACCTTTCAATCTCAAGGACTCTAAAGGTTAATTGCCCATACAAAGAAGTGAGAAACCAGATTCCAGTCCCTACCATTTTCCTTTTCCACTTTATCAAATATAAGAAGTAACATATAAAAATTAATTGGTAGACTGAAACAGATCCATCTTTCACTCAATAATAGGCCCCAAGCTGCGGAAAGCTTACTAAAATTTTGTACACAAGCCAGAAAGGAATAACTTCCCTATTTTTCTATTCATGTGGCACTCCTTCCATCTAGAATCCCTAGGATATCTAAGGTTCCATTTGCATTTGCTTGATACTTTGGCTATATGCTTTTAGCCATTTACCTTTTGTTTTCTATTCAAGTTTAGCAAAAATAACAAATAGCAAAGCATCAATCAAATGGTACCCAAGTGTTTCGAAGCATTACAGACTATCTAGCTAGAATCTTTAACAATGACCTCCCATGTTCTCACAATCTCACAAACGCAGTCAATCTCTTTGCTTAAATCCTCTTTGGTATCTTAAGAAAAAAAAAACTAAAAAGAAAAGGAAAATCACACTAACATCCTACATTCTGTTCACAAGGCATGCAACAGTAGCTATTATGTTATGTCCAACAAGCCACAATCATATCAAAGGATTGGAAGTTAGCATGGTTATAATG
Source organism: Adansonia grandidieri (assembly GCA_038382065.1). Taxonomy (NCBI): domain Eukaryota; kingdom Viridiplantae; phylum Streptophyta; class Magnoliopsida; order Malvales; family Malvaceae; genus Adansonia; species Adansonia grandidieri. The sequence continues at coordinate 8,665,320 of JBBYHK010000020.1, read as the reverse complement.
ACTAAAATTCCGAGATGATTGATCTTCCCATTTTTTAATTATGGGATACTATAGTGTTACTTGTGCGGGAATTTCAGGCATGAGGAATTGATTAAGGCCTTTTAATTAAGTATTTTCCAGGGAAACAAAAAAGCAGATGTGTAATAGAAATCTCGATTTCTAAATGGAAATAGCACTAACATCTCCTTATATATTGATTTTTCCTTTTCCTCTTAGTAAATCAATATAATTTACCAGGGAAGACAACAAGGACCAGCAAAAGGAAATAGAAAATATGAAAGAAAGCTATCATTGTAATTTTTTTTTTTTAATTTTCTCCACCATTGGGGTAGAGAATATTTACCACCAAATATGACGTAAATGGTGAAATTTAAGTTAAGAAAGAAAACAATAGCCTGGCAAACAGTACCTTTAATTAAGCTTAAAACTGCTGCAGCACTTGTATTAAGTGTTGGCTGTAAAAGAGGGCCGATCACCATCGCAGGGTTTATTGCAACCATGTCAATGCCCTTCTCTTTTGAAAACTTCCAGGCAGCATCCTCAGCCAATGTTTTTGAGACCACATACCAAAGCTGAATAGAAAAAAGAGCAAAAACATTAATTAATCAAAAAGAGGACATGTCAGCATTAATATCCCCCTCTGTTTATAGAAATATATAAAGCACTAAAATGTTAGGGTTGTAGCATGAACAAATCATGTAACACACAAATATAGAAATCAGGTGCAAATTATAGCAGCAACAAGCCAACAACTAGCCGGCTATACAACCTTGCAGAATTTATTCCAAAAAGTTTAAATAATATCCTTCATTCTAAAAGCGCATCAAACTGATGGTCACAGGATTAACTGTTAGAATATGATGAAATCTTAAATATTGCTTGCAAGATGATACATTGAATCAAAGAACCTAACGAGTTAAGAAATAGCATAGAGAGCCTATACAAGCATGTGCAAAAGAAAAGGGGGAAATGAGTAAGCCTTTCTCCCATTATGATGCACAAAATAAAAAAAAATGTCCAGAAGAATTCTCGCAACTTGCTAGAGCACCATTTGATAGCCAAATCCTAAAATATGGAAGATGATGATAAAAAGAACTGACATCTAACAGAGAAGTAGCCTATTACAAGTCAAAAGGGTCAAATTTTCCACCCACTATCCAACCAGTCAAGAATTAGAGGATATGCCTGTTATAATTTAGATCCTAATGTCTGAAGCTCATATCTGTTCACCAATGATAGCAGAATGATAACTTAGAGGACTGCATTGGCAGACCGGATGAATTTCATCACTCAAACTTAAATACCTCAGACAGCTAATCTGCAGAAATTATGAAATTGGCACCCACTGTGCAATATGATAGAGCAAGCATATAGGCTTTAAAGTTCATCAACTAGCTCAAGTTCACATTTGATACACGTTGAACCTATCATCTAGCATTGGTAAAATATTCAGAAAACAAAAGTGAAATTATGTGAACCTTATCTTCATTTCGCATGATATTATCCTTGTTTGTTCAACAGCTAAACTGCTGATATTTTTAAACCTAACCACAGCACAATGATGAACAATGATTGAATACACTTTCATCTAATTGCATGTCCATATACAGTCCTTTTTTTTTGCTTTTTTTTTTCATGATTATTTCAATAAAACAGGTCAAAGTTCCATAAAAAAAAGACTGATCTAAATACACCATCAGATGAGATAGAACACATGCACACCTTTAAGCTCTTACAGTAATCAGGATCACTAAACCAATTCTCGTCAACCACAACATCTGGAGTTCGAGGTTTTCCATTATATGCGACTGCAGCTATAGAAGATGTCAGGACCACTCGTTTGACAGAAGAGGTCTTAGCACATGAGTTCAGAACATTCAGTGTTCCTTTCACGGCAGGATCAATTAATTCGGCCTGATATGAGAAACAAAGAGTTAAAAACTTATCAATCAAGGAATGATATATAATTTACAGCCCAGCCAAGGGAAAAAGGTGGGCAGACTCATGTTCACAAAAACATACTCTTCTCTTAAAATATTACAAACCGAAAAACTTAAAGGTCACCCACTCATCACTCACCACCATGGTCCTACAAGTATGTATGTCATAAATCTAACAGCAAATACCTCTTAGCCTATAGAAGTATGGGGAATGTTTCCGTCCAATAACACATCTACTAGCCAAAGGCTAAATGACCAATTGGAAAACATGTCAGCATACTTCTCTGCTCATACCAAATGATCCAAATTCTTTCCCAACTCTTTTGATTATGAATCGCCGACTACGTTTCTTCCTGACCACTAATAGATGAAGACAATTCTATAAAGAAATTTAATTTGTGAAATTTCTTCTAATGAAATATTTTTGCTATATAACCTACAAAAGCCTCTTCAACATAATCAAAACCATGCAAAAAAACTTCAAAAGATCCAAAAAAGAATTGAACTGTTCAAAGAAAAAAGAAATCAACTTCTAGGAATGGAGTTCATTCCCCAAAAATAAGAGCCCCAAGAAAGCAATTACAACCAAAAAAAAAAAAAAAATTGAAGAAACAATCAGAATTCCTGCATGATTGATTGATAAATCTCTTAGCGTCAATCAATTTCATTTTGCTAGCAGACTTAAAATGCTCATCAAGAACAGCTTACCAAATGGATGATGGTATACAAGAATAGCATGCACATTAAGGTTTTTAATTTTTTTTTTTTTAATGGAACAAATACTTAACAAAATAGACAACTTCAAGGTGTTATGTCAGAACACAATAAATTGTATACACCGGAAACAAAAGGGTTATCTAGATAAAGAATTCAAGATCAACCTGTGGATCTGTGACGTCATGATAAAAGGGAGATGCCGTGTGAAAAACACCTTCACAACCTTCAACAACAGAATCATAGGAACCTTCTTCCAATAGGTTTGCTTTAAACAACTTCAGCCTGTCCTCAGCACCCTCAAGTGCAAGTAAATGCTGTGTCTTTCTTGGATCATCTATTTAGAAATAATAACTAGTTACAATTATTGAAACATCTATATAACACTTAATAAGGACAACAAAGAGCAATGCAAAAAATAAATAAATAAAAGGAAAACCCATGATTATGATCTGCACTAACAACTCAAATGCCAAAAACAAGAGGCTGTCTCGTGCTAAATAGAAAAGGACCATATATTTTGTAAATTATATTAAAAAGAAAGCAAAATTCTAAAATTTTCAACAGCAGGGGAAGTGCATTAAAAAGACAAAAACAGAATAAAGCATATCAGAATTCAGAATTTCAGATGTTAACAAAATAAAATGGGGGAAAAAAAAGATTGAAACCCCAGAAAGAAGATGAACAAATGATGAAGAAAAAATATGATAAAACAACGTAAAGAAGGAATTGGTATCAATTAAAAGAAATGGAAAAGAAACTGACTTGGGTCACGAACGGAGGCTTTGACAGTGTAACCGCCAAGCAGAAGATGCTTAACAAGGCATGACGCAATGTAACCAGAGGCTCCGGTTACACACACGGTTTTCCCTACTCCGCCGCTGCTCATCTTTTGCTCTTTCTTTTTGTGGCTGGGAATTTCAGAATTTTGTTTCCTTCTCTTCGACGGTCACGCTTTTTTAGATGCGGTGTTTGCGATTCGGTGTTCCGCGGTGCTATCTTAAAATGTAAATTCCATTACCTTAGGCCACTAATTACTGCAATGGGCCCTCACCTCCACCTTTTCCACCTTTTTATGAAATGTAAGAATTTTTAATTATTTTGTTCATATTCCAATCGAAAAACGCTTTAACCATTCGCCTATCCTATCAATTCACTTGCGCGAAGTTTGGAAATATAAAAAATTATTATTTAAAATGATAATTTTTTAATTATTTTATAAAATAATTATTTAAAAAAATAATTTTTTAATAGATAAGATAAAATTCAAAACAAAAAAAAAAGATACTGTCCGATAGCATTGCTAGCAGGTTTGAAAATTTATTTTATTATTTATATTATTATTAAAATATTAATTTTATATTAATATTTATATATTATATTTATATTTAAATAAAAATATTATTTTTATTATTAAATAGAATACGAATTGGGTTTGCCAAAATTTACAAAATCTTTATTAAGGCTTGACTCGTACAAGTCACGTTTGAACGCCAACTTTTTCCAATATTTTTTTTTTTCTAATTTTTGTTTTTAAAGAGCTTCATGCAACTTTGAAATTAAAATAAAATGTTAATCTATGTCTAATCAAAATTGTTAAGATGATATTTTAATAAAAAAACTAATTTATGTATTAATTTTTAAATTTAATAAAAGTATAAACATTAAATATAAAATATTTTTAAAAATTAAAAATTAAGAAAAAAAATCTTAATCTGTGACTATATACACTAGTTAATCAATCTTTTAATTAAATTTTAATTAAAAATTAGCAAGTTAATTAACTGGTTAGACAAACCCTCTTTTGTAAACCGTTTATCAATATTGATAGAAACATGCTTTAGGAGTTCAAAATCTTGATCATTAATCTTAATAATAATTTACAACTAATATTGATTGAATTGAAGAGATATTACCTCGTATATTTTCAATAAAGTTTTTAGATTTTATCAGTAAGTTTAAAAACCAGCACATATTTTTTATAATTATAATATAATAAAAAATAAAAAAATTAAATAAAAATAAGTCTGTGATAGTATTTTAATTGTTTTTGTGAAATTAAAATATTTTTTTATTATTGTATCAACAACGAATCATTCATAGAAGGTTTTCTAAAATATTTAATATATATATATATATATATTTGGTACATATGCAAGTGCAAAGGTATCACATAATTAGAGTCATCTTGCTAATAATTATTTTATCAAATGAAATTGGCAAATGTTAAAAAACCGAAAACACTATAACCACAAATTGTACCCACAAAATAATAACCAAAAAATAAAATAAAATAAATATTAAAAAAAGTCTATGCTAAATCTTAACTTTAACTAGATCTTTTAATTAGATCTGACCGATTTGTATAAAAAATGCACATTATATACGGTCTAGTATAACATGGCTGTTCATAAGGTGTATTTTCTCTTTAATAATGAGCATAATCATATTTGTTAATGAGCATAATGTGATCATAAATTATGCTGATCAACTTTATCGATTGTGGGACTACATAATATGAAAAAAAATGTATGACTACAAAGTATTGCAAATTGACTATTCCATTGTACGCCTACATAATATTGCCATAATTTACCCTCTATTGTTCTACTACAAAATACAGTTATTCAAAAAATTATGGCAATATTATGTAGGCGTACAATTAAATAGTAAATTGGCAATTCTTTGTAGTCATACATTTTTTGTCATATTATGTAGTCTCACAATCGATAAAGTTGATCAGCATAATTTATGATCACATTATGCTCATTAACAAATATTATTATGCTCATTATCAAAGAAAAAACACACCTTATAAACAGTTATGTTACACTGACTCTCGAATATCAATCAACATAAAGTAAGGTAAGACAAAACTATTAGCATAGAAAGAGGAGTTCCTTGATCCGGACCTTCGACTGACTAGGATTTCTCTTTTCTTTCCCAGGGTAAAGAGCGGGATAAGACAAAAAAAAAGAAGAACGGCATCTTTTTTATGAAAATAATAAAACTATTAAATATTAAACATAAATATAAAATATATATTAAAAATATTGTATTGTGTTTATTATATTATTTTAATATTTATTAAATATATTATATTTATATCGTATTTAAAATTATAATAACACTGTAGTTAATAATTTTGGAAAAACAGGGTGCACTTTGAAAAATTCAAAATTTTTGTTTATTCTTCCTACCTAAGAAAAATATGTATTTCAACTTTGGTTTTTCCTTGGCCAACTACTAAAAGCAGAATCTTAAAACATATGGTATGGCATACAACCAAGAAAGGATTTTATCTAATGATTATTCTTTGTTAGCATATATCTTATTTTTCAGTTAAATTATACCACATAATTACATTATTTAAAAAAAATCAATTATTTATTACCTTGACCATTAATTTTCTGTTAAAATAAATGTTCACTTATTAATAATCACTTGATTTGTACTATCAATGATTGATTTTTTTAATAATGTAATTAAGTGACATGATTTGAACGGAAGTTATTTGTTTAATCAATTTAAATTGTTTTATGTTTAAATAGTTTCAGTATTCTTACAAGTTACAAGTATAAAATATAATTTACTTTTCTGATAAAATTATTATTTTATTATATATATATATATTTTTTAAATTTTAACTTTAGATTACAAAGTAAAAAAAATGTTAGAATCAAATTGATAATGTAAGTTTTTGTTTTAATAAAAAAATATTTATTACAATTAGATCATTTTTATTTTTAATATTAAATTTAGATTACTATGTGTTTATGGTTAAATCAATATCGATTTAATATTATTTTAAGTTCAAATTATTTCTAGTTCAAATTCATTTTATCACCTTTAATTCTTACATTGAACACTTTTTTAAAAAATCTTATTGAGCAATGTCTCCTTCAAAGTTGTATGCTTCGTTTTGCTTGGTTCATGGTCATAATTCACTAATTTGAAGGCATGCAAAACCCTACGATTGAATCATCACTCACCCTCATGGAAAACACTCTTAAAGGAAGGAATATGAGCCAGAGTTCACTAATTTGAAGGTATGCAAGGCCCTACGATTGAATCATCACTCGCTCTCATGGAAAACACTCTTAAAGGAAGGAATATGAACCACTCTGGTTTTAGTATCCCCCCGAATTGCATAGCCAATTTGGACGAATAGTTCGCAAGCCTTTTTTTTTTTTTTTTTTTACTTTGAGTTCAAACCATATTAAGTTTGTGATTTTTTGAGTCCATATCTTCTCAAATTCGGATTTTTTGTCATTTTTAGTTTTGATTTAAGTTTAAGTTATTACTTTTGGGTTTGGACCTTTTCGATTTCAAAATATTTTAGATCCAAACTTTTTCGATTATGGCTCGAGTTGGAGCAATCACTATATACTTTAAATATTATCTAATTAGTAATTGTGTTTTGTGTTGTATTTGTATTATATCTCAAATTTATTTTATATTTTGCATAATTTATCATAGTGATTTAGAAAAAAATTGCATGTTTTTATTTTTGCGTGTGTTTAAAGTATAATGAATTTAAATAAACTTTTATGCGTTAATAAATTTGTATGTTTGTATTTGTATCAAAATTTTTACATGTTCAAAGTATTATAAATTTATATAAATTTTTATACAAAAATAACTTATTTTATATATTTTTTGACATGTTCTTGTTTTTGTAGTATATTCATATTTTTTTTGTATCGTGTCATATTTTAATTATTTATCATATTATTTTTATATCATGTCTTAATTTATCTCATATTTTATATAGTTTATCACAATAATTTAATTTTAGTAAATTTATTTACTTAAAAATTTGAATCATTGCATTAACAATACATTAATATAAATAATATGTACAAATTTTTTTATATTAAAAAAAAGCAAAAGAAAGAGAGAAGGAAAGGAAAAAAGGAAAAAAGAGAAAAAAGTATTTTTGTGTTTTTGTTAATTTTTTCTGTGTTCAAAGCATTATATATTTATATAAATTTTATTTATATAAATATTTAAGCATTAATAATTTATTTTTATATATTTTGATATATTCATATACTTATGACATGCTAATATTATTTTTCTTATTAATATTTTAAAAATTGGATTATTACATCGACTATGCATTATATAAATATTATATTCGAACCTTTAAATTAATTTCTCGAAATGAATCACGAACATATTTTTTAATATATATTTAAAAGAATCAGATTAATTTAATTACTTAATTTTAAGACTAATTCGATTGAGATTAAGACGAAGTATTTCAGAATATTTGTTAGTAATTTTTTAACTTTTGATTTGTTTAAATATTTGCTTCAACGAGAATGATTTATTTTTTATTTATTAATAAATTAAATATGATTATTGGTTGCGACTACAATTAAACGCTTGTTACAATTCTAGGTAGGGTTTAGTCTTAGATTGTTACAAAATATATTCCCACTGTCCGTGGTCCCAGTCCCAGTCCCAGTCCACTCCTAGTCCCACCATGCCACTCTCGCCGTGCCATGATCTATGATCAACTGTATTGTTCATTTTAGGTAAAAAAAATAATTAAAATATTATATAAATTTTTATATAATATAAATATAATATGATTATATAAATATGTTAAAATTTATATAGTATAAAATTTTAAATTATTAAAATTTATATAAAATATAATATATTAAATACACTTATGATAAAAAATTATATGAGCATAATATAAATATATAAATTATCTATCTATACTTTATTATATAATATAAAATGAAATGAGATAATATATATTTGAGCAAAAAAATTAATTATGTTTGGACATCGAGAAATACTAATCTTAGAGGACGAATTTACTAACACTGGTGTAAAATTAAATTAATTTTACGTACGATAATTTTTTGTACGATTTGTATTTATTTAATTTGATTAACGTATTTCATATTCTATTCAAATAGACCTAGTATGTGGAGTTTTGAATATATTAAAAATATCTAACTATTTATTTCATATAAAAAGCTTTTAGCCGTTAAATATATATATATATATATATATATATATTAAAAAATGAACAATACTCTAGCAATAATTCAATATGATAGAGACATCATATCAATTTAAAACTTTACACATATAATGAATATAATTAAATTATTAAATCTACTAGTTGATATATTAAAAAAATTAATTGTATAAAAAATTATACAAATTTGTATAACTAATTAAAGTAAGTGAATCTCTCCACTTAAATTTATCCTAATTAAGTTTTTCTTCTCATTTAATTTAGATAATAAATATTCAGGAATAATATATCAAAACGATTAATCAAAGCATATATAAGGCTAAGATATAAAAAAAAACTTTTAATTATTTTATTTTTAAGTAAATTCTTGTATTTTTATTATACGTAAATAAATTTAATTTTTTAATTTATCTTCAAAAGAGACTTTTATTTTAAATAAAAGATCGGTTTATGTTAATAGTTTAGTTAAGTATAAATTAAAGATTAAAAGTTTATTTTAAGTAAAAAATAAAAATTAAAAAATTATCTAAATGTAAATTAAAAATTTATTTAAATTTAATAAAATTATAAAAATTTAATTAAATAAAATAATAAAATTCAACAAATTCTTTTTATTATTGTAACCAATATATAACCGTCACTTTTTTCAGATAAGCACCTTTAATTTAGAGTTCGAATCCATTTTTTTATCCGAAATATAAATATTATATCTATCTATTTATATATATATATATATATATATTGCGGGGCTAGTGGAAGCAATCATTATTTCCCTCATGATTTAAAGCTTTTCAAATTTCACTCAACAACTAACTTTTGCAATCGGAGTTGAGAAAAAACAAAAGTAGGCATTGAAAAGGCGAGTTGTTGGACTTGGGACGCAACCATACACTCTTATACTTATTACAGGTATCTGACCATTCGTTACTTGAATTTCAGCCTATAACATTTACTTGCATCCCTAGTAGCAAATAAATTCTACAGTAGAGTTACCATGGTCAAGTGGGGTTGGATGGTTATTCAAAAATTTTAAAAATTTATTTTACATGCTTAAGTTAAATTTAGTTTAAAAAATTTAATTATTATTTAAATATTAATAAAAAAATTTAAAAATTATTTTATATTAATATTTTTATAATTAAATTAATTAAAAATATTTTTTATTATTAGATAATAATTTAAACAAATTAAGCTAATCCGAATTATAAAATTTATATCTAAAATTTGATTTGAAAAAATAATTCGATTTTTGAATAAGTCTGTATTATAATCTTTCACTCACTTTTTATGAACCTCCCTCTTAAACCCTTTTTTTTTTTTAAATAAATCTAATATTATCCCTATTTTCATATTGTTTTGTTTTCACATGAACTGGTAAATTTCAGATTGAATTTAAAATTTCCGAAAGTCGAATTTGGTTTAGTGGCAGTGATTTTGCAAAAGAAAGTGGGGTTCTTTTTGATAACGAAAAAGGGGTGGCTTAGCCTGAAGGAGTTAGTCCTATTCAGGCCAGCTGCACAGCCTGCCAGGACCATATTAAATTGAGTTTGAATCAATTTTTTTGTAATTGAAGTTGATTCATAATGTTTAAATTATTATTTATATAATAAAATAATATTTTGATTCAAATTAATTATAAATATTTATATAAAAATAAATTTTAAATATTATTTTAAATGATGAAATAAAATTTTAAGTTGATATAAACTCGATTCGATTAGAATATTTAGATGACTTTATTTGTTGAGTATATAAATTAAATAATGTTTTTATTTATATTTGATTTATCGATAGTATTCAACACTATACATAATTAATCGAATAATATTAATCTTTAAAAATAAATACAAATAATCATAATTTTAATGATATAATATAATTTAAATTAATCATACATAAAATTATAAATTATTAATATACCAAATAAATAATTCTTATTTTATAGAAAAACTTTAGGAAAAAAATGCAAGAAACAGCATATAAGTTTTGCCCAAAACATCAGGGCACTCGATTATGCAAATAATAGAACCTCCGGCGGCTGTAAGTGGTAGGGGATATTATTTCGCTTGCATATATATTCAATGTGAAGAACATGAAAATAACATGTCCTTTTATGACATATAATTTGCTGCCTCAAAGAAACCAAAAAGAAAAAATTGCCTCTCATTCTTTCATAAGAATGCGTTGCCACTCTCCTCTCACCAACCAAAAATTAATGCTCATCCACTGCATCACTGCGTTTATATCTGTCACGTTTTTTATATGTCATAATTAGACTTCAGCAAAGATCAGGCCATACGTTTGAATAAAAAAATTTTAATATATAATAAAATTTAGATAAAAATATTAAATTTAAAAATAAATTTGAATAAAAATAAAATTTATTTAAAGATTTTAGTTTCGACATTGAAGATCTGAGTTTGTCCTGATCTAACCCGTCTTTTAACTAGATAATATATTATATTATTTATATATTATGTAAAGATTAAAAATATAATATTAGTATAAAGTGTAAATATTAAAAAATAATTTAAGTCGTCAATATTTAAGAATTTATAAAAGGAAGAAATATAAATTAATAAAGATAAAAAAATAGCAATTTGAAAAAATTAAAAAAAATATTTGAGTAAATTTAAATAAACTTAGATTATTTAGTTTAATATATGAATAAATTTGGATAAAATTTTGAGATTTACATTTTTTATCAAGCTTTTACAAATATATATAATATTAATAACAAATAGAAAATTCAAAATATTTTTATTATATTAATTTTAATATTCTTTTTATTACACTGTATATAAACATGTATCTCCTTACTAAATTTACCAATAAAATGTTTCAATTTCATTACAAATAATTTTTCCTATATATATATATATATATATATATATATATAAACATGGAATAAAAGCCATTTACTTCAAAGGATCTGATTTCAATTTGTGATAAATATTTCTTGTCCATATGAACGTCCTTTCTGTACCATATGATCTAAAAGAAGCCACATTAGCTAGCTCTCCTCGATCGCTAGTGTTGGGTACGGAAGCACCATTGAATCGTGGCTAGTGGCGTGCTTCTGCTGGTGCTAGTGGAATTCAACCCTAATTTCACATCAAACTCATCCTTTTCTCCTCCTTTTTCTCTTCCACCCTCTATTGGTTAAGGATGACCAAATTCGGTTCATGTAACGTATTTTTACTCCCAACAAAAACATTTTTTAAAACAAAAAGGCAAAGTAAAGTGGGACGGTTTTGATTTCTTTTGCCCGTCCGTCTTATTATTTTATCTTTTAAAATATTTTTTATACATTTTTATTTTTAATATATACTAAATATATATTAAAATTATATATATTTTTATTATATATATTAAAAAATTATTATATACATTAAAATTATATTTATAAATAAATTATATTTTTTTAGATATTAAATTAAAAATGAATAGAAGTTGGTGGAACAGTGTGAAACTGAGGATTTCAATATACATGTAAAAGTGAGATGAAAGTAGACAATGTAATCACGCCCCACCGGCATGCCATCCCTACTACCGACCCCCGCCGGGCTCTTTGCATATAGGCGAAAATGCTCCAACATAAAAGCCAATTTATTAGATTCTTCAACTGAATATAATCTATGAAACTATTCTCATATATTCTAGATTTTCCACATATTTCCACCAAAATATATCCTAGCTCTTGGTGGAGAAGAGGAGAATCTAATTCATTTCATGGCTTCCCAGCTTTTCTCTCTAAACCACCCAAATTGCACCCAACATCCTACCTTTCAAGGTCCTTACAACTTCACCCAGAAATCTGCAAATCTTCACTTCCAATGCAAGCCCTGGTTTCCTAGTTCATCAAAGGTCATCAAATGTTCAACATCCTTGTCAAGTTCAACTCCACAGCTAGAAGAAACTTTAGCGTTAGAAGAAGATGAGAGGCCTCTCAGCCAAATCTGGAAGGAAATCCAAGGTTGCAGCGACTGGGACGGACTGCTCGACCCCATGAATCCTCATCTCCGCCGTGAAATCATCCGCTATGGTGAATTTGCGCAAGCATGCTATGATAGTTTCGACTTTGATCCTCACTCCAAGTACTGCGGTTCTTGCAAATACCAAGGAGTCCATTTCTTTGAAAAGCTGGGGATGGCAGACGGTGGCTACCAGCTCAGCAGATACCTCTATGCAACCTCGAATATCAATCTCCCAAACTTCTTCCAGAAATCAAAGCTGAGCAGTGTATGGAGCACCCATGCAAACTGGATGGGATACGTAGCCGTCTGCACTGATGAAGAAGAGATCAAACGGCTAGGAAGACGCGATATCGTCGTTTCTTGGAGAGGTACAGTCACATATCTTGAATGGATTTATGATCTCAAAGATATTCTTCATCCAACAAATTTCACCAATGACCCTTCCATTAAAATGGAGTTAGGGTTTTATGACTTGTACACCAAGAAAGAAAATAGTTGCAAATATTGCTCATTTTCGGCTCGCGAACAAGTGTTAGCTGAGATCAAAAGGCTCCTTGAATACTATGATGGTGAAGAAATTAGTATTACATTTACAGGGCATAGCCTTGGGGCAGCTTTGGCCATAATAACAGCTTATGATGTTGCTGAATTGGGGCTTAATCTTGTTAATGAAGGAGAGGTTAGCAATAAAATCCCCCTCACAGTGTATTCATTTGCCGGTCCTCGAGTAGGCAATCTTAAGTTTAAGGAAAGATGCGAGGAGCTAGGAGTTAAGGTACTTAGAGTGGTAAATGTGCACGACAAAGTGCCAACAGTGCCGGGGATTTTTGCCAACGAAAAGCTTGGATTTCAGAAGTATTTAGAAGAGACGGTATCTTTTCCGTGGAGCTATGCACATGTTGGGGTGGAATTGGCATTGGATCACACCCATAGCCCATTTCTGAAGCCCACCAACGATCTGGGTTGCGCTCACAATCTCGAGGCCCATTTACACTTGCTCGACGGCTACTGTGGGAGGGGCCGACGGTTTTGCTTGGCTAATAAGAGGGACATTGCCCTCGTAAACAAGGATAGCAACTTCTTGAAGAGTGAGTACGGGGTGCCACCATACTGGCGACAGGACGAGAACAAAGGGATGGTGAGAAATGCCGAAGGGCGGTGGGTTTTGCCGGAGAGGTCGAGAGTCGAGGCCCATCCTCATGATATCTCCCACCAACTCCACAAAATCCTTAAGATTGCTTCGGGTTCTTCTCAACTCAAGGAAGCATGACCCGTCATAGTACACACTATTGTCAACGTCATGCTCAATTATGATATATGAATGTCCATTTTCTTTGTTGTTTTGCAATCATGTTTTTTCCCCTATAATTTGTACATTTAGATTTAATACCTTTTTTCGAGGTAAGTAGTAATAATTTGCTTGTCATATGAACATATTTATGGTGCAATTAAGTTTGCATCACAAAAATCCCCACCTTATCGAAAAAAGGACCATTACTTTCTGCTAGCCGGTGATCTGATCAATCATCCATCACTCTCTCATTTTCAGTGATAGAAAGAATTGCAATTAGTTAATTATGAGATTTCCACTAACAAAGTCTTATTGCATCGAAAAGGAACTTCCAACAACGAACTGATGCACGTCCCAATCCTCCACCTTTTTCTTTTCTTTTGCAAAAAAGAAAAGAAATATAAATGTTCTTTGATTAAAGAGATAAATTGGTCACTGTACTATAGTTAGATGTAGAAATTTGTCATTATATATTACTTTGTTTGATATTGTCATTCTACTTTTGGGGTTATGAATAAATTTACTCATATAATTGAACATAATATTTTATTTTCATTTTTTGTTTGAGTGAATTTTATTGAATTTTGCAATTCAACTTTAATTTTTAATGGTTTAAATATAAAATTTAATAAAAAAGAACATTTTTAAATATTTTATTTTAATAATTAACAACAATAAATTAATTAATAAAATATTAAAAAATTAAAAATTAACATCGAATGTTTGCTTTATAACGAATCTAATTTTTTTTTTTTGTATTTCTTTTAATTTTTTCAAGTCTTTCTTTGACAAAATAAAAAATCTATGTTAATTTTTTAATTTTTAATATTTTTAACTTAAGTTATTGTTGTTAATTAATAAAATATAATATAATAATTTTCATTAAATTTCATCTTCAAATCATCCAAAATCAATTTTGAGTTGTAAAATTTAATTAAAAATCAAAGTTTTGTTACCAAATTCAATATAATAAAAATAAAGTATTAAATTTTCTTGTAACCTCGAAGTACAATGATAAATATCAATTAAAATAAAATATAATAATAAATTTTAATATCTATTTATATTACGGAGGTAAATTTACCCTTTATCCCATTTTTCTTTCAAATGAAATCTGAACAAATATACTTGTTTCTTTTTATGGGACTCAAAATAGACCTACTCACTAGCAGAGTAGCACATCTGACCTAGTAAGCCTGTCCTGCATTGGGTCGAGATTATATGAGGTTTTTCCTGATTTGGGCTAGCTTTACTTGAACAATTGTTTATATGATAAAAAAAAATTTTATTTACATTTAATTATAAATATTAATATAAAAATATTTTTAATTTTTTGTTGGTTTTCTTCCACGAAAAAGGCTTTATATATATACGCACATAAAAGAGATCTACTTATATTAATGTAAAATTAAATTAGTTTTACATATTTTCATAATTTTTATATGATTTACATTTTTAATTTGACCGTTGAAATGTAATTCACATAAATCACATATGTTGAGTTTTGAGTAAATTAAAAATATCTACTTGTTTATTTGTTGTAAAAAAGACTTTTAATCATTAAATATATATTGAAAAAATTATATTCTCGATCAATATGATAGAGATATTGGATCAATTCGAAACGTAACATGCATGATAAGTATAATTATATTGCTAAATTAACCGTCAATTTCTTAACATACTAACCATATAAAAAAGTTATATAAATATATAAAATTAACTTAATTTTATACTAATGCAAGTAGATCCCTTCTTTAGACATTTGAACATTAATTGTCTAAGAGGTTGTTGAAAAAAAGTGGATTCTTTTTTTTTTTTTTTCTTTTTCGATATTCAACTCAAACATCTTAGAAGTGATTTTGATTTGCTAAGTAAATTTGCAATACGAGATTAAAAATGAAGGGCCATCTTGATGTTTGCCTTTGGCAAAACAAACAATATCAACTCCATGTCTCCATCCTAGCCGCTTGATCCATGCTTTGGAAATAGAATAAATAATTTTTTTTTCTTTGACTAATGAAAGTTTATGAACTTAGTTGGTGTGAACTAATATTAAAACTCACTTCAGTTTGGTCTTTTGTTTAACTAATTTTAACATGATTAAAACTAAATTAAAGATACATGAAGATAATGATAGATCAAATAGAAATGTTCATCAAAACTATTAGAATTTAATTAAATATAATAATTGGATTTTTTTTATCGGTTTAAGTTTTTAATATAATAAATCATTCAACTAAACTTGATATCAATATTGTCAAATTCAAATCTTAAAAAAATACTAGTTTTGATTAATATTGTTTTGTCTAATCTCTTAAAAAGTACTACTTTTCATTAATGTTTTTCTGTCCAATCTTTTACTAGTCATTGGGTTGTGGAATGCTTCCTCTAATCTTTGTTCATCTTACACTTTCTTACACACAAGGGAGGGTACGTTGCCTTTGCATTGTGCAATGTTTTATTATTATTATTATTATTTCATCTTGCAATTTCTTACATGTGAGGGAGGGAAGGTACACTTAGAACTTAAATATAATTGGTTGACAATATTTAATCAGTTGCATGTGAATTATTTATAATATGTGATGTCATAAGTATAAGGATGAAAATAATAAAATTTTTAATCATGATTTTATCACTTATCAATTAATTAACACTTTTGAGTACGAGGAGATATTATATTTGTCCTAGTTTTTTTTTTTTTTTTAAATCAAAACCAATTAAACGGGAGAAAGATTTTGAAACAAAATGAAAAAACGATCGAAGACATAGTCTGGCAATTTATGTATTTGTATTATATTTGTATATTTTATCGTATCATAATTGTATTTAAGATTTTTTACATTTATATCAATTTTGATAAGTTTATAATTCATATTAGATAGATTTTGAGAATTTATTCGTATCGCATCGTATTTTTTAATTTTATGCGTGTTAAATTCGTATAATCATGTTAAATATTGCTAAGTTTATATGATCCGATCAAGCTTGGATCAAGCCCCATAGATAGTGAAATACAATTCTAACCCATTTTTTGTTGCCTATTTAATTTAACGTAATGCATTATTTAAATTGATGAATTATTTTTTATAAATAGAAAAGAATAAGGATAAAATAATTAAAATGTGACAGAAGTTATTAATTGAATAAATTAAATAATATAAACTATATCATGAGGTATAATCTCCAACTTTTTCTTCTTCTTCTTTTTCTTATTATTATTTATTATTTTATATTAAATTAAAGATAAAAATGTTTAATTTTTTGGATGAATGAATCAATTAATAATACAAAGAACAACAACAATAATTTTTTTTTTAAAATCCTTTGATAATTATTTTTCTAAATAAGAGAATATGATATTCTTCAATCAACAATTTTTTTTAAATGAATATATTTCAAACTCAAATCTTTAAATCATGTTAATACCATTAAGCAAAAGTGCAAAACACTCAAATATTTATATATTTTTAAAATAAAAAAAAAAATAGACAGTCAATCTCTAGTGCCATATAATAAAGCTTTGAATTCTTCTATTCTAAGCTTTATAATATTGTGATGCTGTGACCAAAATATATGTATTGCATTGTGATGCTTCTTGCCGACCATTGCTTTAAAGAACTTTTGGGTTGGATTTGAGAATTTTAATTTCAAATAATAGATTTAGATTTTGAAAATAAAATAATTGTGTAATAAAATATATGTAATTAATTCATAGATTTATTGAATGTCTATTTAATAGTAAATTTAAAATATTTTTAAATTTAAAATTCATATTTTTATATTTTTTAAATATATAATCTTATTGAATTTTAACTAATTTACGTAAAATATATGCATTTCATTTCAAAATTTATATAATAAATAAAAATCAAATTCAAAATTTTAAATTCACATTCCAAAGCATAACATTATTAAACTTGTGAGGATTAATCAAGTGGTTAAGGAGGTGAGTTCCTTTTTTTTTTGTCGATTATGATTTGATTTTTGTGGGGGCATTTCCGAGTAAAATATTAAATATAATAGATCGTTACGAAAAATATGTTTTTAAAATCATTTTAATTGACGACTGAACTAAGACAAAGTTTGAGATATCTCTAATCTAATTATGAAAGCGTTTATTAAAATGTTATTTATAAGATTTTTTATATATTTTTTGACGTTATTAATTTATTCACAACATCTCCCTATCTAATTAACTTACCTAAGAAAGATATTACACTTCTAATTAGCCCTCTCCAATTTGCGGCTTCTGGAAGTTCGTTAGCAACATGCATACCATCTGAATTAGTATCTATTTGATAATAATATTTTAAATTAAAGTAAAAGAAACAACTGGCAGTAATTTAAATTTTTTTAATAAATTGAATGAGAGCATTTCATTTAATAATTTTTAATAGCAATCCTTAACATATTTTTTCGTAAAACACTTACATAAAACTTTGAAAAGTTGATAACCTATTACGTAATTCGAAAGAGAAATAGAAAATTGATTCCTTCATCACTTCATATAGGTCCAACTGACTAAATTAGACGATTATTAGCTCATATGGAACTCTAAAAGTACTTTATCATGCTTTTGGAATAAATTAAAGGGCACATCAACAAGAATGTCATATATATATATATATATATATATATTATAAACGAAGTAACAAATAAAAAGAATCGTAAATATTAGATTCAAATTTTAAATCTATTAGATATAATTGATAAAAGTTTATCGGCAGTCCCTCTATTATAACAAGAAAGCATTTTAATATTTGTACCGTTAAAGTTAGTATTTTACTCTCTCTACTTTGAAAATTATAGCAAATAAGAGAAAATGGTTAACGATGTTAAAACACTGTTTAAATACTGGTTTGTTGTATTATGTGAAATTTTAAATTTTATAGAAATATAATCAAAACTCGACCCGTAACCCAAACATAATTTTTATATAAAATTTAAAATTCAACATCACATTTTATGTCAGCATTTTGTTAGTATTTAAACATTTGTTTAATATCGTTAACTATTTTTCTTTTTTTGCTAAAATTTTTTAAGTACATGGATTAAAATACCAAATTTAACAGTGTATGAACTAAGATATTTCTTTTATTATAGTACAAAGGTTATCGATAAATTTTTACCAATATAATCGTATGGATTAAACTCGAATTTAATAAAGACCAACAAAAAAAAAAAGCTGTTACTGGTATAAGAATCATGGATCTCTTTTGATCATATATGTTTTTTTAGCTGTTATTCTCTTAGGGACTTCTTGTAAATGCTTTGACTCCTTTTAAAAATAGGCACTCCGAAAGTACTAAGAATGTGGCCAAAGCTAATGAAAGTGTGTTCTCACATCTTTCAATTATCATCGAGTAAAAAGGGAATTGGGTTCCCACACCTTTCTTTGATTTTCCACTTTCATACTTGTTAAGAATGGCGGAAATTAGAAACTAAGAAAAATAAAAAGGATGGAACTACTATGAATCATTTAGCCTTTTTTTTTTTTTTGCAAATTTGTTCCTTTCAATTTCCTTTCGGAAAGAACATGATTTGCCATTTTGCTTTTGCTTTTTGGTTTTTACTAATTGTAGTTGCATATCATTTTAAAGAAAAATTTTACATCCTTTATATGAATATCAAAAGAGAAATAAAAAAAATATTACCTGTTAATCCAACAAAGGAAAAGGCTTTATTTGTATCAATTTGAATTCGATTTTAATAAAATAAGTTTCAAAAGTAAAATCGTAAGTGTATTAAGTCAATATAGAAAAGCATGCCTTAAGGTCATTTCAAAATAAATATAACAGATTCGTAAAGATACGTCTAACTATATTAAAAAAAAATGTTAAAAGTTTCCAACAATTATAAAAAATACATAATTTTATTGAGAGCTCTAATAAAAAACAATTAAATTACACAAACACTTATCAAAAATGAATTTTATAAATTTATTAATTAAATCAATATCGTTTGATTTTTACACAAAATAACACACACCATGTATATTTTCTCAAGATTCTTTTGTTCTCTTATAGAAGACTTATACTATTTTTGGGTCAACAAATAGATACACTAAAAAATAATAATATTAAAAAAATTATTATATTTATAATGAAAAAAATATTAATCAAAGTGATATTAGCTATTGTGATATATATATAATATAATTAATATATAAAATTTTTTTAAACTCAGTAAAAATGAAGTTTTAAATGAAAAAAAAAAATTCTTTTTTCATATGTTAAATAAATAATTTTTAATTAATCTTTCAAAAAAATTTTATAAAATACAAATAAAAAGATTCTTGCATTTTTTTAAAATTAATTAATTTGAATTTCTTCAGATTCCATAAATCAATAGTAAACAATGGAGCCCACAGTGTGCGCGTGGAACCCACGGCAATATGTACACTTTGTAACTCTCGCCAACCCCGTCATGCCACAAATCACTGGCTCTGTACACGTATGTATTAGGCGGTGTTCTAGACGCTCCTACTGTTAGTTAATTTCTTACTTTTCTTCGTTGATCAATTAAAATATTACATTAAAAAAATTCAAATTATAATATATTCGCTAAAAATATTTCAAATGAAAATTTATAGGAACATCATAAACAAAAAAGATAAATGCCTAAAATCTGTTAAATTGTACTAAAATTTATTACTTATTTCCTGTTATTTTACTAACTAAAAAAAATTATCATTATAAAAAAACTTTGAGTGTTTATTTTAAAAGTACGATAAAAAAATATAATTTAAAAATTTTAGTATTTAATATTACAGTTAAAAAATAATAAAATGAATTAAAATGTGAAAAAGTAGTAAAAAAAATAAAATTTTCTAGTTTTATAAATTTCATCCTCTCCTTGTAAAATTCAAATTTGAGATGTAAAAAAAAAAAAAAAAACTTTAAAATTCAAATTGTTTGTATGATAAAAGTATATGAATTTTCTTTTTTTATTAATTAATGAGGGAAGAGCGTGAGTTTCACGGGAAAGAAAATAGAGTAGGAAAGAATGAAACCCTAAGACATGACTGGATTCGCAGACAAAAACCCTTTAGAAAGGCCGTCAGGCGTTTGTTCAGATTCAGAATCCCTCAACTTTGGTAACTAAAACAAAACAACGACAAACCTTAACACATTCCTCTGAAAACAACGTTAAGGAGAAGAACAAAACAACGCTCCAAGAGTCTGACATAACCAACTCCATCGGCGTTGCCACCTCCACCAATGTCCATCGCTACCTGCCTTTTCACCACCCCTTCCCCATGCTTCACTCCTCTCCCTACGATCACCCCTAAATTCCCCACCACTTGCGCTCTCCACCTCCGCCTTTCCTCCTCCTCCACCAGTCTTCGCCACAGCCGATCTTCCCCGTTCTTAACGTTCTCCACCCTTCCTGGAGGCGATGGTGGCGACGACATTAACAGCAACAACAACAACAACTCTGGCGGTGGCGGTGGAAACGATGACAATGGAAAACACAAGGGGGATGGTGGTGGTGGTGATGAGAATGCGGGTGATAAGAACAGGAAAGAGGCGATGATTGTATTGGCCGAGGCAGGGAGGTCAATGGAGAGTCTGCCGAAGGACCTGGCGGCGGCGATCCAGGCTGGGAGGATCCCTGGGTCGGTTATAGAGAGGTTCTTGGGGCTTGAAAAGTCGAGGGTTATGCAATGGCTGATGCAGTTTGGTGGTTTTAAAGAAAGGCTTTTGGCTGATGATCTTTTCTTGGCTAAAGTTGCCATGGAGTGTGGTGTTGGGATCTTCACCAAGGTTCATTTCTTCTGTATATTTTTTCCCTTTTGCCTTTTGATTTTTGGGTTTTCTATAGATTTGTTCATTGTTTTCGAAATGGGGTTTAAATTTGTTAAAGATTTTCTTTTTTATTCTTTTTTCACTACAGTTTTTATTGGTATGGCTATTTAGGATGCGGTTTTCAGTTCTTAATCAATGCTAAATAGTTTATGATGGGTTTCTTATGAAACAAGTAAAATATACTCTGGTGTATATATCATGGCTATTTTGTAGCAAAGACTTGTAGGTTTTAGATAAATGAGGAGAAACTTCATTTTCTACTTGTTTGAACCTATGATTTATTGAAGTTACTTTTTTCTTCTGATCTTTGTCTGTAAGATGAATCTTAGCAAGAATTTGAGGGGTACTTTGGCTTCTCTTGGCGTTGACTTTAAGTCAACATTTTAGATGGAATCATCAATGAAATATAATGTATCCTAAAGGAGGACTTTTGGAGTGAAGAACTGCTTTAATGAACCAAATTGGAAGGTTTTATCATCTGTCTTGCTTGTGTCTGTGATTTTTTTTAGATGTTTCTAATTGTTTCAGCTGTGAGTCATGGCTAATTGGCAACTCAGCATGGGTAAGGTAGTAAAACAACTTGGTTGAGTCTTAGCCTAAGCAAGTGAATCTACAAGACCTATGTTTATGCATGATCCAAATTTTGCTCCAATGTGGTGTCCTACTTTAAAGGATCGATATCTGTAATGACCTTTGTCTCTCTTGTACTCCTCTGTTCTGCATGGCTCATTGAGTCTGTGATTAAATCCTAGCAACTATTATACTTATGTTTATTTCCTGTTTTCTAGACTGCTGCAGAATATGAACGTCGCCGAGAGAACTTTTTCAAGGAGCTCGAAATCGTTTTTGCAGATGTGGTATGGTTGTCTAACTCATAACTAGATTTTTAAATTGTGCACCTTTTTGTCCTTCTTTTGGTCTGAATAGGAAGGATGACTTGTTTGACAAATTCAAAGCATAAATTAGTGAGCAGATCTTTGTGCAAACTAATTGATTTCACAGCTGATGCTGAATTTTGATGCGACTTCAGGCTATTATTTTGATCCGTTAGAGTTTCTTGATGAAAGGCAAACTATTGTTTTTCAGTCTCAAATACAAAACAAAAATATTCTTGTTTGACATAAGGAAAATAAATCTGTTATCATCTATTTAATGCTCTGTTTTCCATAAAAGATAAGAAGCCAGCAGCTTTATTATTGTCGGATGAATTCTATGAGCTGCTTAAATTTTTCTTAGATTATGACCTTAACTAACATCATTCCATATCATGCATTGGTAATTATAAATGCATGACATATAGATTTTAAGCATTGGTATTAAATTCACTGTTTTTTGGATTTAAAACAAGGAACCTTGTCTCATTAGGTTACTTGAATGAACATAATTAATTCTCTTCTGAAGGTATGATATATTATTTTTGCTAAAAAAAAGAAAAAAGATAGATGGGGTTACTGCTTAGCAGTTCTGGCGGTACTAAGTTGGTTTCTGTATGGGAGCCCCTATCCACTTGGGAACCAATGCCAGAGGGAGGAGGGGCGGGGGCTTTTCTTCAAACCTACAGCTTGTAGACCTTGGGCTTTTCCTTTAAGGCTTGCTGCAAACACTATAGGCCATCCATCAAGGGTAGTTCAAGACAAAGTTCAATGAATGTCTCATTCTCCCCAGCAATCAATATGTGACTCATACATATATGCTTGTCCTCCTAGCAATCTAACCAAAAATTAATAAGCTTTTAAACCTAAACCATATATTTCAGTTGTTTTGCATGCTTATTTTCTACTAGGCCGCTAAAATGATCATCTGCGACAGATTAGCGATGGAGTTTTGTGCAACCATCAAGGAGAAAATAGCAAGATTTAAATGGGGTTAGGATTTTGTCAGAGAAATCATGTCTTGAGAATTGTGAATCCAGATCTTGTTGACTTTAATTTTATCAACTAACTAAATGACAACAATGTAGTAATAGAAGATAGCTTTTCACCTATACAGTTTACAGTAAGAGAATCTAGGAGTTTCTTGTCAGAGAATGTGTCTTGATTTTTCTAGTGATTGGAACATGAAACTGCTGCAGGTTTTGTACTTCATTCGACTGTGAAACAATATGAGCAAACATGATAGTTAATGATTTGTTATGTTGATTTAATGAAGGATGTAGGTTAATGAGTAACATCAAGAAAGATGCTCCTGTTTCTTTTCTTAGAATTACAAAATATATCATAGGTTTTGGACTCTATTATTATCTGTCTGGTTTTTGTATTTGAGCAATAGAATTAACTGCAGATAGATGCATCTATGTTGCTCTAACTCTTCATTTTTCTTGAAGTACCCATGTTTGACACCCATATCCGATGTATATCTGGACATGGATATGGGGGATATTACCCTCCAAGGATCCTCCAAATACATGGAAAACTTAGAAAAATTTGAACATATCGATGTTAGACGCATACCTGTATTTGACACTTACACTCGTGTCCGAATAAATTAGGGATACATTCTTGTGAGTGATATTTATAATCTACAGTGAGGCTTCTTCGGAAATTTTATGTCATTTTTAGCTTCAAAAATTGGGTCTGATAATGCCCCTGACTCTAAGAGATCCATTAGCACATAACATGTAGATTCTTATGTGTTACATGCCCAACTCTGTTATTACTATCATTTTAAATTTGCAATTCGTTTTTCTAGGTAATGGCCATAATCGCAGATTTCATGCTTGTTTATCTGCCTGCTCCTACCGTCTCTCTCCGGCCTCCTCTTGCAGTCAATGCT
Source organism: Adansonia grandidieri (assembly GCA_038382065.1). Classification (NCBI taxonomy): domain Eukaryota; kingdom Viridiplantae; phylum Streptophyta; class Magnoliopsida; order Malvales; family Malvaceae; genus Adansonia; species Adansonia grandidieri. The sequence continues at coordinate 8,640,808 of JBBYHK010000020.1, read as the reverse complement.
GGAGCTATTTCCAAGTTCTTCTATGGTTGCCCTGATAATGCTTTTCAGGTTTCTGTTTTAATCTTGCTGATGAAGTTGCACGGAGATTTTGCTAAGTTTTTCTGTAGGTTGCTAAAATACAAATGTTTTACGGTCATGAATACTGTCTGCAGGTTGCTCTTCCTGGAACTTTGTATTCACTTTTGCAGAGATTAGGTGCAGTAATGGTAAGGAGAGCTTTCGTTTGTTGAAAACTTCTTAAAAAGTAGGACACCTTAATGTCTGAGGTAAGAATAAACAATCATATTGTATTTTTAATTGTATGTGCAGCGTAATGGTGCAAAGCTTTTTGCAGTGGGCACCACTTCTTCGCTGGTAAGTATTTGGCACCCGTTTATTTGTTTGTTCTTTCATTTGGTTGAGAAAATCGTCTGCAATCTAACATATACAGTATAAAGCAATTTTTGCTTTTCAATTTTTGTCAAAATCTTATTATCTTTTCCGTTTCTATAAAGAATGCCATTGCTTTTTGCAAATTGAAAGCAATTTTTGCTTTTCAATTTTTGTCAAAATCTTATTATCTTTTCCGTTTCTATAAAGAATGCCATTGCTTTTTGCAAATTGATTATCAAACTAAAAACCCAAATCTGGATATGCTGGCATTTAATGGAATTTTGTTTCTTGTAGATTGGCACAGCTGTCACAAATGCTTTGATTAGTGCAAGAAAGGCCGTTGATAAATCTTCAGCAGCTGAAGTTGAAAACGTTCCCATAATATCCACCAGTGTTGCCTATGGTGTTTATATGGCAGTCTCTAGCAACCTCAGGTGTGTAGATTTCGAATTTTTAGTGAATATTCGTTCTCAGGGCATGGATTTTGCTATTGTTCATGGAATTGCTTTTACTGTTATTGTTACAATGTTTCATTTTGATAAAATGACATAATATGGATTATACACAATGGAGGTGGCCGTCTACCATCCTAAAATTTGAATTGTAGACGTCTGGGTTGGAATCTCAACCTCTAACCACTGTGGTGTCGCCTTGGGGGCTAATGCTGAATTGATGATTTATTTTATAAATAAAACGTATTATTGAAATCTGAACTTTGAAGTCTTGTTGGAGAATTAGCTTTGACTACCATATCACGCTAATAGTAACTATAACTGGTAGCTAAAATGCATTGATCTCTTGTTCTGGTGTCATTGTATAGTACACTATGATATTATAAGCTATTTTTTTAGTCAAATGATAATATAACTTATTTGCTTAGTAGAAAGAGGAGGGAAAACCATCTCTTCTGGTAGTTACCTCTAAGCATGCGTCTAGCTTATGTTGCTCCAACTCTTTATTTTTCTTAAAGTACCTGTGTCCAACATTTTTTTCAGACATAAATTAGCTATTTTAAGAAGACTGTTTTAAGCATGCATATTTAAAGATCTTAGATGGATTTTCACCTTATGGAAAATGTAGTATCCATCATTGGAATAATGGGATTGTGGTAAACTAAGCCGATAGGAAGGTATGTATCTCCAATGCAGAGTTTCAAGTCTGCTTTGTACTGATTCGTTCGAAGCCATGGATATAAATTGAAGGATGATCTTGTTTCAGCCGCTGCTACTGAAAATTTGCATGCAAGTTGTTAGTCGGGGTGTAATCGAGCCAAGGTACTCGGGCTTAACTCGGTGAATGCTAGGACTTGACTTGTTCATTGTCAAGCAAATCGACTCAAGTTGGCTCATTACACCCTTATTGTTAGTACATGGTACACTAATGGTGCCTTCGTCACATTACTATCTATTTTGATATATTTTGGCCATTTTGATTGATATACATGCAAAATTATTGAGCGCAATGTTTAATTCTTTTGTTAATAACAGAAGGCAATGGATAAATTTTGCCATTTTACCTTTCTGATCTTTATCTTTCATTTTTGAATACTTTGCACCCTTATCTGTAATTTTTTTATGTTCAGTCTTTAGCATAGTTCTCTGCCTGTAAAGGAGGAGTTTGGGTGTTTGAAGTTGGTACATTCTGGATTCGTACCCGTGAAACAAACATGCTTGAAATACTCATTCCATGATGAGAAAATTCTTAGAACGAAACGAGCTGTCAAATTTTGGAATATTTTTGCTGAGGATTTTGTTTTTGTTGAGTAGGTACCAAGTGTTGGCTGGTGTAATCGAACAGCGGATTTTGGAGCCTTTATTGCACCAGCACAAGCTTATGTTGAGTGCATTATGCTTTGCTGTTCGAACGGGCAACACGTACTTGGGTTCCCTATTGTAAGATCTGATAACAATTGCCAAATATATTTTACATGCTACGATAGAGAGTCAATTTCATTGCCTGCAGCTTCTCGTTTTTTCACAATTTTGAATTTGCTTTTGTATAGGTGGGTGGATTATGCTCGCTTGGTAGGTATTCAGAAGGCTCACGAAGAACACACTGCTGCACAGGACTGATTTTATGTTGGTTAAAGTTTCCATGGTTAGAACTTGGAACCATGAAAGGAGCTTTGTTGGATCTCATAATTCAGGGATGGGAACCCTGGCTTGGCTGGGCTGGCTTTCATGGCAGGTTGGTTTCATTGAATGCCAATACATGTTATAGATCATGGCTGGCTGAGCCAACAGTTCAATAGTTTGAATTTTCTCATCTTAGATTTTAAGGTTTCAGATCAGTGGTAGAGACAAGACATTTTCCTATAAAAGAAACATTTTTTTTCCTGACATTCTTTGTTGTATTTTTATTGAGATAAAGTTTTATTAAAATTTAGTGTTCCATTTATTTTTCCTGGTTTTTGAAGGGCAAAGCCTTGAAAAAAGGGGAGTTGTTTTCTTTCCTGTTGAAGCAAATGAGCAAATTCATTTTTTTATGATGATGTCACTTAGGGTCATGGGCTATGTGGGAAAGTTTTTCTCTTCTTACCATGTTTGGATTAGGCTGACCCAAAAACTTATATTATTATTTAAAATAATATTAAATTTTTTTATTTTTATAGTGATATTTATAATTAAATTTAAATAAAAATTACTTTTAAATACATAAACAATAATTCAACTTGGTGAATTACAAAATACTTATCCGTACGTGACTCAATACAAATTGGGTTTGTCAGGTAGGGCGAGTTGCTCGACTACGAATGGATCTAGTATCACTTGATTTAATTTTGATAAACTTAGAAGAAAAAAGAATTTATTTATAAATTAATCATTTTATCATTAATTAATAAGGTTCTATTAAATTAAAAAATTTATTTATTTCTTTAATTAACATTAAAGTTCTTGTTCAATTAAACTTTTTTAATAGACTAACTTTTATTAGGGTTTATTTTATCTTTAATTAAAGAGTTTTTATTAAATTAGAATATTTGCCAATATTTATTTATTTATTTTCTTACTAATATTAATGTTGCTATTTATACTATCTACTTTTGACTTTGTAATTTTACATTTTTTTTTTGCCGCATGATAATAAGTTGCTAAAATGGTAAAGGACAAAAATTAAAGAGTAAAATTAAAGTAAAATCAGATTTGAAACTTAATTAACAATAAATAAATGACTGAAATAAAAACAGATCCCAATTCGCAATGTATGGTTTCATGGTGAAGGAAAATCACTCACCCTTCTATTAATGAATTTTTTTTTTACTTATTTTAATTCTTCATAATAATATATATTTATCTGTATATAATATAAAAAAATGCAAAATAAAATTAAAAAATAAAAAATGTAGCCTTAAACTTTATTTTTTCTTTTACCGGAGGGATGGATCAATAAAAAAAAACAAAACAAGAAGCACCAAATAATTAACGTGCCTTTGAGGCTTTAATTAGGCTTTTCATTAGTTCGAGTAATAAAAAAAATTATTCGTTTAAAATTTGATTCGATTTAATATGTTAGTTAATTTTTTTTTAAATATCTTAAAAAATTATAATAATTTTTATAATTAAATTTAAATAAAAATATTTATTTATTAAATAATAATTAAAAATATATGTTCCAAATCAGGTCTGATGGGAAACAAACCCAATCTTAAAACACGTTTAACTTGAAAATGCACTCTTTATTTATTTATTTATTTATTTTGCTTTTAACATTTCACAGGTCAACGAGCAAGCTCCGTCCCTTTAAAGCATGGGTTGGATTGGGTACGTTCATCAAAATCAAGAAAACAAAATGCTGGCCTCCACTTCACGATTCACATGCAATTTTACTTAACCCTTGTCCTCATCATGACTTGAACGGACATAACCCCTCCTTTTTTTTTATTTACAATAATAATAATAATAATAGCTAATTTAATTCACATGATTTATTACGGTAGCTTAGCCTTGAAAAATGGCTTTTTTAATTTTTTTTGCTTTGTAAACATGTACCAAAATTTATCTTTTATAAAATAAAAAGTACTTCAGATGCAAGAACCCTCATTGTCTTGAGCATGTTTCAGATGTTCTTTCATCCAATTATCTTCTTTTATTTTTATTTTTACTATTTTTTATACAAAAGATGTCGTTAGAATAAATAAAAAATTACAGATAATATCAATTTTGAGGAAAAATATTGGCCTTTCGAATGTTTTATATATATATATATATATATATATATAGTTGTAAAACAAAGTAGTAATAACTTAGAAAAATAAGGAATATGGTACCAAATTGTTCATAAAAAAGATTTTATTTCAAAATTTTAAATGGATAAACTACAAAGATTACAATTTTAAAAAAAAAAAAAATTGAAGATAGAAGTATGAGAATTAGATTCAAGTTCGATTTTTTTTTTTCCCACCGAATAATTAATTAGTTAATTATTTTTTTATCCATTTTTTTAGGACTAGGCAATGACTTCACCTCTGATACAAGGCCTTAATTTGATGTCTGCAGCATTTGTTCCACCCACGAATTCCACATCGCAGCATTCTACTTTTGCTTCCTGCAATTAATTTAATTAATTAATTAAATAAGACAAATAATTTAAAGCTTTTTTTTTCTTTTTTGAAGTAGATTTTCCGATGCTCTTGGTTTAACAAACTAAGTTTTTTTCATCAATAACATACGGTGTTATATCAAATAGAAGCTTATTTAAGGTGTAAGAAAGTGTTAAAAGAAATGATTACAAGTAGAGAAGTTGGAAAGGAGGGGGCCAACCTGCTTGCGCCTTGTTGCCGGCAAAAAAACATGAATCTTGGCGATGTGATCGGCCGAATGATTGCCACTCGACGAACATGGCGGTAGATTACGCTGCGATGCTCGGCTGTACGTGGTAAGAACAAGGTGTTCTTCTTGGTGGCTCCTACTTTCCGCTTTCTTTACAGATTCTAAGAAGAACACATGAGGAGCTTGGCAGCTGGGATCGTCAGACAAAAACCTGCGGGTGTTAAACATGTATAGTGGCGGCCTAGCAGTTTTCTTGAAAGGTTCAAATGTCTCAAGGGGCTTCCTTAGAACACTCCGAGGGATTATGCTTTCATAAACATGTGCCGAGTAACCCCACGAGACCGAGAAAGACCAGTTGCTCGGCCTGTGGTAGCAGATGGTTTGTTGCAGCAGACGAGATTGGTCAAATTTCCCAGCTTCCATCAGATGATTGATCGATTCATAGCGGTCCTTGGAAGGGAACAATGGGTTTATACCATCAAGATGGTGAAGTGAGAGAAGAGGTGATTGTGGATGAGATGATAGCAGACCTGATATGTCACCAAGTAGATCGATCTGCATTTGCCGTGAAATTCGATTCTCTCAAAACCAAAAAAGTTAATTAATGTAAACGAATTATATTATCATAGATCAAAAGCGTGATTAATTACCTGGTGAAAACCCTTTTCAGTGGTGAGATCTACTCCCAAATCAGCCAAACAAGAAGACAACAACTGATCACTGACACGCAAGTAAGGGTATCTCTCGATACAATCATCAATGGTCGGCACTAATGATTCAACCAACGAGTAGCTCAAAGCATAACCAGCTCCACCATATGCCATATCGAACGAGAAATCGAAGTTCGACTTAACAGCCTCGGAAGTCATGCCAATGTAATAATATTTAGTATGGTCATATTTTCCCAGCACCTCAGCCAAATTCTGAACCAGAAAAACAGTGTCATCGTCCCCCATAACATACCATCTCACGTTTTCGTTGTCTCCTAGTTTAAACGTTTCCAGGATCGAACGAAAGAGTCGAACAGCGGCTGGAACAACAAGTTTAGGATATACCCTTAACTTCCTGATGTCTTCATTGACCTGGAATGGAGGGTAAGATGAAGGCCAAGGCGTTAAGTCTTCCGTGGGAGGTGAATCCAAGAAAATGTTTCCCCGAGTTTGATTTGGTCGCCACCAGGCTTCAATGTATGGCTTTCTAGACTCCAATGTTTTCTTGGAGCTGGCTAGTATGAACTTAATGTGGCTAATATCAGTAGGAAAATTGATGGGATCCGATGAGCTGCTGATATTATCCGGTGAAGTTGACCATTTGAGCTCGATGGGATTAAATGAACCAAAACATTGGCTACAATTACGGCTGTAAAGGATTGTATAAAACAAGAAAAAGATGGCTGAAATAGCTATAGATTTGCAGCAAGTTCCAAGGGGTAGATAATGAAAATTTTGTGGAAATGGAGTTGCACAAGACATTGGAATTAATAGATAGGAAAGCTGGAAATTAATTACATGGGAAAAAGATGAATATGAAATAACATGCCTGATCTGAAACGAATTAAATCTCCAAGAGAATTCTTAAAATATAAGCTTTCCCTAGATTTTTCATTTTCGGCCAAGTTTTCCCTTAGATTGGGGAATTCCATTTTGCGATCCAGAGTGAATTTAATTACTATATGTTACCGTGAAAAAAAAAATTGCTAAGAAGAATAAGTAATTTTTGGAATTGGTTTATTCGTTAATTAATTTTTTATATTTTTCATGTGGATGTAATATATATCTATGTTATAATAAAAAAAAACGGTGTTTGGTATTATGAGTCAAGTGATACCGATTTAATTATTGAATTTACAAGAAAAAAATCAGCTAAATCCATCATGTCAAATAATAAAATAGGGATACAATGTAATTTAATTTTTAATTATAATAGTTTTTTTGAAAAAAATTAATAAATAAAGTACTACTTATATTTAGAAACTACACAATTGTTGAATTTGCAAAAAAAAAGAAAAATTAACTAAATCCGTTATACCAAATAATAAAATAGAGATACGAATATAATTTAATTTTTTAATTATAATAATTTTTTTAAGAAAATTAATAACTAAACTATCACTTTTATGTCCGTTTATTCTTAAAACTATCCATGTATTTAGAAAACTACTATGTATAATTTATTTTTTCTTCTACCCACGTGGTTCGTGTGAATATTTCTATATATATATATATATATATATATATATATATATAAAGTTTGTAAGAAAATTTTACATTATAAACCAACCAATCAAAATAATAATAATTGTTTACATTTTACATCCAAAAATACCTGCTTTGATTTTCTATTCATTTCTTCTCTCTCTTGCCACTTATATCTTATATTATCATTTTCACATCAATCATTTACTTCAAATTAGATTCTATAATTCATATTTTCGTGTCATATTCATATATTTTATCATATCATAATCATGTTTAAGATTTTTTATATTTATATCAATTTTGATATGTTCATAATTCATATTAGATAAATTTTAAAAATATATTCGTGTCATATCATGTTATATTTTTTTATTTTATGCTTATCATATTCATTTAATTGTATCAAATATTATCAAGTCTACTTAGAAACTAATTTTGAAAAAAAAATAGAATTAATCCAATTCAGTTTCCTTTTGGAATAATTTGCTTAGCTAAAATTGATTTCATTTTAACTTAATTTAATTACATGGAAAGCTAAAAGTAAGCAATAAACATTTGGTCATCCTATCCTAATGGTATGTAGGTTATGCCGAATAAGTACACTTTGTATTAAATTATGTACATTCACTTAACCCATATTTAATTTGCCATTTAAATATTTGTACATCATTTGGCCAAAAAAATAAATAAATAAATAAATACCATAAAAAATACTCTCTGCATTGTTGTTTGTCCCGCCTAGCCTACATCTCACTTTCATATGCCACTTGTCTTTATTTGTCTTTTAATTAAATTTGAATAATAAAAAAAATTATGTTGAAAGTTCAGCTTAAAAAATTATTTTATATTTATATTTATTTTTATATATTTTTATAATTAAATTTAAATATAATTTATATTTATTTATTAAATAATAATTTAAATTAGATTAAACTAATCCAAATTTAAAATATCCTAAATCCTATTCAAGTCATACGAATAAACCTTTAATTGAGTTTCAACCAAGGTAATCAGTACTATATCAGTAGACATACTGTTTTAGGTACATACTGATACTAATGTATTTTGGTGTAACGTTTCAAGTTTATCGGAGTTTGAATATTTTTAATTTATATATATATATATATAATATTTTCAAATATGAAATAAATGAGATTAAATAAATTTCATATATTAAATATTCATCAATTATATATAATGTTCTAAAAAAAACTTTATCAAATATAAGAAAATCAATATTAGTTAAGCAGTAAGACTGAAATTTTTTAATGATCGTTAAATTTTATAAATAATTATGTCTAATATTCATCAAATTTATGAGTAATTATATATAATATTTATCAGATTTAATATCAACATTAATTTAATTTTTTTTTATAAATTTATATTATGCACTGACCAGTACAACTATTTTCGATCAGTAATACTGAAAAAAACTAATACCTACCGGTACGATATCGATAACATTGGTTTCAACTTATAAATCTTTGGATGCCTCTCTTGTCTCTCTCAAAATTCATCTAATTTTAATAAATTCGAGTAATCATGGTGACAAGCGAGTTTGGCCTTTTGTGACCTATAAATTATTTTTATTTTGCAAAATTGCATGGAATTTAATTAAATGTGCTCATATTTGAGAACTAACTAAAATTTACATGCATAATTTTTTTCCTCTTTTCTTCCATAATTTTAAAATATTAATACATTGTTTTAATTAATTCTAGCATTTTAATAGGATAGACTCATTGATCACTCAACCTTTTTTTTTTTTTGGGGGGGGGGGGTTAAGCTTGTTTTCAAAAAGAGCATCAAAGTGAAAAAGATGAGAAATATTTTATTATTATTGGTATATTTGGTAAATAAAAAAAGATGAAAAGGTGAAAAAAAATAAATTTTTTTTTACTCATTGTTTGGTCGAGATAAAAAATGAGAGAAAAAAAAAGTGTTTTAACGGTCTTTGTAGGTTAAAAGAATATATTAAAAATCATAAATAATCTTATGAATTTATTTACTTAACTCGTGCCACTATCATTTTCGTTCATCTTTTTATTCAATTTAGAATGATTTATTTTTATTGATAGGTATAAAAAATAATAATTTTTTTATTTTTTTACTCTCACTTTTTTTTACTATGCGTATTAGCATACCCAAAATTAAATTTCTTTTTACTTTTCTATTCTCGTTTATCCATCCTTTCACTTTTTTACTATATTAAGCAAACCCTTATTATGCATTTGATTTAAGCTAGCGAAGATAGTTTTGAATAGCAAGATTAATTGATATCTCCCCAAATTTAATCTTAATAAGAATTTGTTTATAATAGTTTGATTTTATTCATTAAAATCTGCGCTTGGAAATTGAAAAAATGGAATGATAGACTAAGGATGATGACGAGTGGAAAGAAAATTTTGAGCAGAACCAACAACCTTGGACAGGATAATATTACATAACACAAGGATAAAATGAAAAAATAACTAAAAAATAACACAAAATGATATAAAAAACATAAATACGATACAAATATAAGAATATAGTAAAATTTATATAATTTAAATAATTAATATATTAAAATTTATATAAATATATAATTACTTAAATAAGATAATGATAAATGAAAGTACACTAATACGACACGAATGTATGAATTAACAGGTATAATTTTGAGTATGTTCACTAGGGAAGAAAAGTTAGAAGAAATAGAAAATGAAAGACATTTTCACCACTATACATAAAAACAAATCATTTCAATTGGAACGATAAGAAAAGGGAGGAGAGATATGTTAGTTAAGTGTGTGTATGTAAAAGTTTTTTTATATTTTTATATTAATTTACAAAGAGTACAGTCGTAAAATGTTTTTTATTTTTTCGGTTTTCAACTTTATCAAATAATGGGTGAGAAGGAAATTACTTTTTTTTGCACTTTCCATCATCCATTTTCTTTTCATCCTATCAGATAAAATTTTACGGTGCGTAAATTTCAAATAAAAAATTCATTTGTAGATAGACTTTCAAAATTTTAAAATAATTTTTTTTGTTTGATAAAAGAAAAATTAATATTTTTAAAATTCTTGAAATTTGGAAGAAAAATTTTAAATAACTTAAATTCTCTTCTCAAAGTCCACCTTTATAGGTAGGATTTGTGAATTTCTTTGATTTTTTAATTAAGATATTAGCACTTATTGTATTTCTTTCTTTATGCGTTAATTTTTTTTTTTCAATTCTAATTATAAAACTCATTTCAAAAAATTATATATTTTTTTATTTTTTTCATGTTATTAGTAAAATCCATGCATTTTTACAAATCTAATGATATAATATCACATATTTTTTTATTTTATTTCGGATATCATTATTTCTTTATTATAACTATTTTTATTTCATTGAATTCCAATATTCGAATTTTTAAAAAAAAATATTTATCCGAATAATATAATTACAAATATGAATATTTTAAATTGTTGCATTTTAAAATGCTAATATTTTAAAATTCTCCAAAGTTCACCTATTTGTATATTACATGGCTTTGCCAATCGATACTGTTTATTTTGAGTCACTTTGGTAAATATAAGATTTTGTTTTTTTTTTTTTTAATTTTTTAATCATTTCACTTAATTAATTTTTTTAATTAATTTCTAAGACTTTTTCTCTCATGATTATTTTTATTATTTTCTAATTTGATACAAGAATAAAATAGGTTAACTAAATATATTATTAAAATTGTTTAATAATACCTTGTTATATTTATATTTTTGATCTCATTTATTTGAAGCAAACTGACCAAGTTGGCAAGATTTTGCTTTTGGTTGCCATGGTTAAGCTTCTATCAACGAAAATAAGATTGAAGGAACAGATGGGTTTAGAGTTGGAATTTAAAAATAGATTTGATAATTTGTGAATACATATTATATATTTTTTACATCATAAATATATTAAAATTAATTTTAAATTAATAAATTATTTAAAATTAATTTCGATTGATTTAATTGGTTCACCGGAATAGTATGCATCCCTGATAGGAGGTTGCCATTTCCTTATTACTAATTTATTCTTACCGCAAATAGTCATTATTATCACTCCATGGTAGCAAAATGATATTCTTCCGTAGATTGTATAATAATTTAATGAAGCATTTGTCATTTTCACTAATCACGTAATGTAGTTCAAGCTTTTGCATATATATATATATATATATATATTCTATAGAAGGTGTAATAATAAAATTAAAATGATGAATTGGCGATTTGTGCATTGCTTATTGGATGGATTAAACAGAGCTTTGGACAGCTTCAAACTCAAGCATATGTTTGAATCTTGACACCCCAAGATATTCAGGCATTTACCTTAATTAATTGAGTTAAATATCCAATTTAAGGCTCCTTTCCATTCCTTTGTATTTAACGTTTTTACTTTGCATTAATGGGTTTTCTCTTCTTTCTATTTTAAGATTATTTTATCATTTAATTGTTTCAACTTGTTAAAAAATTTTAATTTTATTAATGAAGGTTAGCTTTTAAATGGGGCAACTTTATGTTCATTTTTTTCTCGTCATGAAGTGCAAAAATTATGCAATCTTTTCCTCCAAAAAGATTCCAATGGAGGCCGTCGAGGATGTTGGGCAGAAAATCATTAGTGGAATCAATTTGACATGTCGTAGGCACAGGCCAAGGACGCCATGCTGTACAAAAGAGCATCCACAGCGACCAACTGTAGTCTGTCCTTGCCATCAAATGATGCCCATGCAGGACTTCTGCTACTGAAAGGCACCAGTATACGCACTGTTACATGCTCGGGCCATATGAGAGGTCGGAAAGATAACGAATTCGGATAAATCAGTGTGAACAAGATACCAGGGACCTGAAATATATAGGAGCGTACCAGCAATATATTTTTCAGTTATACGATCATATGATTATATTCGGAAACTAACAAAGAAGCAGAGTGGCAGTAAAACAATATTACGTTAGCATATTTGGTGACCTGAACCAGAATTAAGTACAGCACATCGAATTAAAAGAAATAAAATTCCGACCTCGTGCCGGTTTTATCCATAGATGCCCTGCCTTAAACCATTCATTGTGGCTAAGATGATCGGAACCAAGATAAAGTACAGCACATTGAATTTTGCTTGACATATCCATCACATAATTTAGTGTGTCCATAACTTCCAAGAATTGTCATGTTGCATTCATTTAGCGGTCATTCAAATATCTCATTCCTAGACATCTAACAGGGTCAAGTACCAATCTGCAATAATAATTGACAATCTGAAGCAGAGAACTTGCGAACCAAAAACTCAAATATTGTCACAGAATAGTGACTTAAAATTTATTCAGAGAAGAAAAGAAAGAAGTGGGAAAGAGATAGACCAGAAAAGGGAGTAGAAGAGTAGAGAGAAAGGAAGGATTTTGATATCATCGATAATCTTCATTCAGTACAAAACAGTGATTTATATAAGCTCCTACGTATACATTTGCAACAGATTACTAAAGCAATTTCTAGAATATGGAAGAAACTAATTGACAGCTATAATTTATTCGTATTAGCTAATGAGTTATCGACAACTCAGCTGGTAGTTTTGCTTCTTCCTTGTGCTGATCTCCATGGCTAATTTCCAGCTCATCAGATCCAGTTTCTGTTTAATTAGCTCAGCTCCTACCCTTTTGCTAACTTCCTCAACTCAGCTTCCATTTTCTTCTTCTCTTGTGTCAGCTCCATCTCTTCAGCTCGTGGCTTTGTCTTTGGCTCAACCATAGCTCCAGGAAGTTCTAGCTTCAGCTGCTTTCTCAGTCTGCTTTGCCTGCCTGCTAGTTTCATGACAGCTCTCTTTTTTTTCTTTTTCTTTTTTTCACCTTTAATTTTTAATCTTGCAGATAAAATGAGTCCTTAACTGGCAATCTATCACTAAAAGACAGTCCTGAAGCGTTTATGCCTTACATTACGTCCCTCAAATTGTTGCTTGTTTCTAAGTGAAAACATCTGGAATTCTTTAAAATGATATTATATCGTAGCGGATAACCAGATTTAAAGCACATTCGAACCTTAGTCTTCTACTTAAAATGTATCATGCATGATGCGAAATTGACTTCATCATGGTCTTATTTTTTGTAATCATGGATCCCTCCCCTCCCAAGGTGTTATTGGGCCGATGCAATTCCAGTGAGATCATGTAAAAGAAGTCTGCAGCTTAACCAAAAATTAAATTGAAGAACATATTAATTTTTTTTTTATCACTGATTTTAACTAGTTTTACTACCAATAGTTACTCGAACTCATTTGTGAATGTTGGATAGAGATATATGTTCAACACAAGTACATTCAAAACTTGCATAAGCACTTTTGTAATCCATGCATTAGTGCTGCAACAACAAGAACAGAATGATATTGCATCAATGGTGCCATTAGATGTTACAATAATCTATAACGTTGGAGGCATCTGCCATGGCTAGAGCGCATAAGGAAAGCACATTGGATGATAGGCATCCTTTCTTGCCATTGATGTTAGAACAATTTTGCAGATACGAGAAAGGGAGGGAATAAAGAAAATATCATTGAATAAGCACTAGAAAAACAAAGTTGATAAATCTAGTTTTTTAGGTAATCTTACTATCATCCTTCTTCCATGTTTATTTAATTGATCACGGTAAGAGCATTACTAAAATGCTTATAATTTGTTGAATCTTTCTAGTGAGTTGGAGAGTAAAGACCTTCTTGAGACAACAGTGAATGGAGAACCCGGTGCCTCTTGGATGGGAAGGCTGATGTTTTCCTGAAAGAAGGTCTTGTCTTGAGATGTTGTAACGTTCGCTTCGCATGAAGGCTTCGAAACAAAGGTGAGACTCTCTCCTTGAACTTGAGGATAAAAAAGAAAAGGAATCTGTAAGCTATCAAAATCACTACAACAGCTGCTAAATCCCACCACTTCGAATGATGTAGCCGGATTCCAAGCATGGTTGTGAGCAAAACTTCACCTTTCAGTTTTGGACCACCTGGTATGAAGCCACCGAATTCCAGCCCCACCATATCATTCTTGTATGCTCCCTGCATTCCCCATTTTTACAGATAGTCAATTCAAATTGTTTGATTGTGAAATCATCTTGAACCCCTTTGCTTAGGATCACAAGGTAAACTTTTTCAACTAGAAGACTCATTTTTTTGGATTTAGGAGGAAAATTACTCGCAACATCCCGTTTATTTTTCTGGAACTTTTCTCCTTTAAAGTGCTTAAATAAGCTCCAAGAAAAAAATGTTTGTGTTCTTTCTTTTAACAGGATTTGAGGTATTGTATCAGCTGAAGAGAATCCAATTAGGTTTCGTTTTGAGTCCACAAAAATATCAATTTAGTGGACACTTTATGCCCTACACATAGCCGAAATGAAATATATCAATTAGCCTTTCTTTTCTTATGTTTTCATTAGAAACTGTCCTAATGATGCTTGTCAGTTACTCTCTGCTCAGTGAAGTTCACTTTTTGAAATATCCATATCCAGTACCCATATTGGATGCAATATTCGAACATAGGTACGAGAATATAATCCTTTAAGGACTCTCCAAATATATGAAAAACTCTAAAAAAAATTAGCATACTTATGTCGGACACATATCTCTATCTAACATTCACATCCGAGTCCTAGCAACATAGATCTAAAAGTAAGAGTGCTTATTCTCCAACGTGGGAATCTGTTTTTCCCTAGTCTTTTCCTTATTCTGTTTGAAATTGAATTAAACATCTAGTAAGGTTTTCCTATATCTAGGTCAAGACACGTTCAAAGCATGGCAATCCAATAAGACACTACCTGTAATGCCCATGCACCATAGTTGATATACGAAACAGGGTAAAGCCAGAATATTGTAGGAAGATCAGGCAGCAACCTGAAAAACCCGGCTGTCATCATCATTACCCCCTGTTTACAAAAAAAAAAAAAAAAAAAAAAGACAGATGATTATAAACATATATGAAATACTTTTAAGACATTAATGGAGGGGCTCTTATAAAATATTTCCGAATTTTCAGTTCTTACAATATAACCAGCTCCAATTATGACTCCCATCATGAAGTTGGGAACTAGTGATGCTATCATCATCATGCAGCTCTCCACAGCTGCAATAGAGCTAATAAGATCCAGTGAGACATACATAAAATGTGAAATTCCTGGATGAAATTTCACCAAGTAATAGGTTATTGATGCCGTAGCTAGTGACATCACTGTCAGGAATGGCAATGAAGAGAGGAAATTTGAGAGTATATAAACAGCAATCCCGTAATGTCCGTTGCGCCTTTCTCGATAAAAAACCTATTTTGGAACACCAAGAACAAAGAAACAAAAAGGCCTTGTAACATTAATGTCATATTTTCCGTAGAAAAATCTTTTCTTAGTTCCATCATCCTTTTAACCGTAAAATGAGATTTTACTTACCTTAAGTTCTTCAATGAAGGATGGGAAGCCTCCTATAGACATGAATGTCATGAAACCTGCAATGAAACTTCCACAGGCCCCGCGAGCTAAGATCGCACTGTAGCTTGTTCCAATATCGAAAAAGATAGTGCCAACACAAATAGATAAGGCCACATAGATAGCTATCCTTAACCAGTAATACCCCAAATCTCTGGACATGTTTACAAATGACCTCTTTGTCAATGTTGATAGTTGCTTCAACCATTTTGCTTCAGGACTCTGGTTTTTTTCGATCACAAGTCCCCCCTGAAAAATAAATAATAAAAGCTAAGCAACATTTTAAGCCACTTCTGAAATAAATCATAGGCTTTGTGAGGCTGAAAAGGCATCTTTATCGATTTAATTTAGGCCATTAAAGCTTGTACAAATTTGCCTTTCAGCTATATATTACCACTGGCACAGGTAAAACAAGTGTATAGAGTAAGATGAGTTGCAATTTTTTTAATTAAGCTCGTTTTTAGAACTCATGCTGGCTAATAAATCCAAAGGATATAGGTAGTTGGTGAAAACTTAGATAGTCCTAGTTTCGATGTTTTATGACTAGGCTTGAAAGGCTTACAATGGTTGAGATTTCTTGAATTCTTGCTCTTGCCTTTGCTGCATAATCTGAGCTTTTATACTTGTTAACAAGCAATGCTTTTATCTGTGCTGTTGGTAGGTTTGTCAAAGGATCTAATGTATTTTGAAATTCCTGCAGTTCATAAATGAGAAACATATTTAACCATCACAAAAATTGAGATCAAAATTTTCTAATTGGACTTTGCTGCATAATGTGAGCTCCTACAGTTTCACTTTGAAATGATTAGAAACTATGTTGATTTTGAAAATATATTTGGCTCATAATGGAGAAGATTAAATGGGAAAAACATTCAAGTTTCTAAGACCAAATAACAGTTTTTCATGGCGTTTTTGCATGGCCTGAGACATTGGCTTAAAAATGCAAGGAAACCAGCGACTGTTAACTGGGAGAATTACTATGTTGCCATCTCTTTGAGAAATGAAAAATGAAAAGCAAAGAAAATGCTACCACATGCATACAGATATTCTATGAGATCCCTTGAGAGCCTCTGCAACAATGTCAAAATCTGAATTTATGCAACGCAGGAAGTGGTCCGAAGGATTTCTCCGGCTTGGACATGGAAATCCTACTTCAGCGAAGAACTGCAAAATCAATTTTGTAAGTAGAATTGAACAAATTTATTTTCAATTACGTGCTTTAAATGTGATGAAACACTATTATCTATGAACAACTTTGATGAGATTGCGCAAGATATTTTTTTCTAACTTGCATGTATGTAGGAAAAAACCTATTATTTCATACCTTTGCAGCCACTTTTGCCTCTCCAAAATAAACTTGTTCTCCATTGGAGAGTAAACATAGGTCATCAAAAAGTGAGAATACTTCACTACTTGGCTGATGGATCGAAGAGATGACAGTTCTGCCATCGCGGCTAACTTTCCTGAGAGTTTGTATCACAAAAAAAGCTGAGGCACTGTCTAGGCCACTTGTAGGTTCATCAAGAAACAAGAGATGGGGCCTTGTGAGGATTTCTAATGCAATGCTTAGCCTTTTTTTCTCCCCACCACTTACACCCCTTAGGTGCCAGTTTCCGATAAACCGATCAGCGCAGTCTTGTAGACCCATTTCCATGATTGTTCCCTCCACAATGCCATCAATGTCTTTTCTGGTCATTGATGATGGAAGCCTCAAATGAGCAGAGTAAGTTATGGTTTCTCTTACAGTTAGAGTTCCCAAAAGTATGTCCTCTTGAGTGACATAAGCCTGAATTTTCAGAATAGACAACTCTTTAGTGAAGAAGACCCATGCCATGTGTATAGTTGGATTCATCACTAGATTAATTGTTCTTCCCACAATGGGATCCCAAAACTTATAGGGCAATTCATCTAGGATTTTCAAGTTAAGTTAAAAGGATATGTTGGGTACTTACAAAACTACCATTGTCTAGCCTCTTCTTCTTCCCATTAAGAAGAACATTTCCAGTGATGGCAACATTCCCAGACAGTCTACCTGCATATATTTCAAAGATTAACCTGATTAATGTCCAACATTGGAATGCAAACGCTTGCGCACACATACAAACACATGTAAATATAGGTCAATAGTCATGCTGTAATTGTGTTCTCATCATTCTTCCCGAAGTAAATATAGAACGGAAGGTAAATTTTAATTTTCTAGTTGCGCACTGCAACCAGCGGAGCTTTAAAAATGCCGGTAAAATTCTAGTAATGAAACTATTAAACTTTGGTACCACATATGTACTCACTTAGCTTATTCAATCCTAGTAGGGTAGAGTGGACCAGTTTTTATGAGACGAGTGCATGAATATGTCTTGGCTATTGAGGAAATAATGCTGGAAGGTGGAACCTCCTTTAATACTAGTACTATAATAGTAGTATATATGGATTGTACTCTCTTTATTCTTTTCCCTTAATCATATTCATGCAAATCTATTTGCTTGTCTGAGAAATCCATTAAATGTGCGATCGAATAAACGGAAATGGCAGGACCTGAATTGATTAGATGTGTGCATAAATCATCATTCATTTACCCTACACTTGAATTAAAAATTCTTAGAAAGATATAGCAATAACAATAAGGACAAATACTATTATGTAAGGGAAGCTATTGTAAATATTGAGATCTGAACTCTAAATTAATTATATATCAATTTTTAAGAACGGCACTATAAACTAACTGGACTATATAAGTTACTGGTTCTGAATAGAGGTATTACGATTAGTGGGTGGATGACTGCTAAATTCATGCCTTAAATATGATTGGCAGGATGCATCCATAGTCATTTGGTTCCAAATAAATCTGATCAGGTTTGCACTCATCCCAGTTCTGTGAAGTTGTATTTTGCATAATCTTAACACCTACGAACTGTGATGCTGTATGCGACTTAAATTCAACCCTGTATAACCCATCACATGATATTTACTTGGAGATCGAGCATGGAGGAGTTGGATGGGCGATGATATTTTCTTTTGATATCTGACATTACAGCTGGTTGTAGGGGCATACGCATTGGATGCAACTGCAGCCTGCAGCACATTAAGCCTTTCGTGTTCTTGGCTCAGTTGTTAGCCCCATTTACTGCTGCAGTTGAAGCAAGAATTGGGGGGGGGGGAGGGAGGGGATTTACAGTAATTAATTGTCGTTTTGATGGCTTATCTTTTGCTAGTTAGATCAGCTATATACATTTCACAAGTTTTTAAAATACTAGAGCCCTATCATGCTCCTAACTTGCTTCATTGAGAGGAAAGCGTGAAATTTCAATATAATAGAAGGTAGTTGGAAGCTAAGCTCTTGAAAGATATTTTTGTCTTGGAGCATGGCTTGCATATGTATTCTCTACTCCAATGGATCCCAAAAGAATAAGAACAAAAACGTTTATAGTATTATAAACGTGTATTAAGCCGGTAGAACTTGAATACAAAATATTTTTAAAATATTAAAATGTATTAATATATCAAAATTTATGTTAATATATAATATTTTAAACCTTACTATAATAGAAAATTAACATAAATACAATTATTACCGCCATTTAATCTTGTTCTAATTAATTTCTCCTAAATACCACACATTTAGATGCAAGTTTCATACCACTAACGGGACGAAGTAAAGAAACTCCGGCACGAGAAGAAGGTCCCTAATAAGACAAAATATTGCAGTACTCAACACATTTGGCTGAATGTCGGTTGCTTGTATTTCCTTATTCAAAGAGAGCTAAGCTAAAATCCGATCTTCATATCGAAAAACAAAAAAGAAGCTAAAGATTGCATGAAGTTTACTTATCTGCATGCTTTAAAAAATGCTAATGAATGAAACACTTTCAAAAAAAAAAAAAGAGAGAATTATCTGCAAAAGTTGCTATAAATCTTAATAATCAGTCACCATTTGTGTTTACGTGGGTGCATATGCATGAGAGAGGATAAAAAAAAAAAAAAAAACCTGCTAATGCATCAAGAAGAGTTGATTTTCCAGAGCCAGAAGGACCCATGATAGCCATGATCCTACCAGGTTCAGCACAGCCCGTCAGTCCATTCAGCAATCTCCTGGCAGGTCCATTGCCAAAGTTTGGCAGCACCACCATCAGATCTTCCCACACCAAGAACATATTTCCTTCAACTGATCTCCCTCTCGCCAACCCTTCCTGCTGAGGTTGTGCGCCACCATTAACGCCGCCGGCGTTGCCACTCATCACCTCCTCTATCTCCACCTCAGCCATAAAATCTCTTCCAGAACAAAATTAGCAAAAGAAACAATGCCGGCGTATACAGTGGAAGGAACGAAGAAGCAAAGCAGCAATAATTAAATATTGCTTTCAATACTTTCAGTCAATGACTTTCAGAAAAGAAGAAAGAACAAAAATTACTGCATGCAAGACAATAAAAGGTTGCTGCTACCATATAGTTGATCTGTAAGTGAAGTGAATGTCAATGGCATTGGCATCATCTACGGTCACCAAAACCTGCAACAGCGTGCTTTCTTAAATATAGAGATGTGGTAACATGGAAAACTGAGAAGTTCTTAGTTCTTCTACGGCCTAGTTTAATATTGTTATTAAAAAGAATTTGCATTAAAAAAATTATGATGAAAAAAATATAATTTAATTTTTACTTGTTTAGTATTGTTATTAAAAAGTGTTGAATAATTAAAATAACAAAAATTTAAAAATAATAAAATTATATTTTTTTAATTATTAAAGTTTTATTTTTATTTATTAGTTTAAATTATTAAATCATAATTTTAAATACAAAATCTAGAGTTTTTTATTTATAAATAAATAATAATTTTTAACCTTATAAATGCCAGACAGAATCAGGCCATCGTTTTTTATTTCTAGCAAAGGTAAAAAATGGAATAGTGTATCTTACAGTTTCGGTGTTGTTTGTCTGTGTCGGCTTGGCTCGTAGGTGCTAGGTGCATACACTCGCACCACCATGACAGGACAGGCGGTTTTAAATTTTCTAAAAGTACGCAAATGTTCTCGCTTTTTTTTCTTTATTTACGAAAATGCCAGCAATTTTCCGAGCGTAAATAGTATTTTTTTACATATAAAGAGCATATTACTCATAATAATTATATTATAATTAATTAATTAATATGTAATATCATATAAAATTTATAAAAAAAATCATGTAAAATTTATATTTTTAAATGATGAATTTTATATAATTTTTTATTATAATTAAATAATTATAATATTATAATAGAAAAATTATAACTGAAATACTTTTTTTGTATCTCGTGAAATAATTAGAATGAGAGGGGCGGGGGGCACCCACCCCGCTGGCATCAACAGAGCGCTGACTCTATCATTTGGTTCACCTAAGCACATGCATGATCCGTAGGCTTTATCGCTTTAACTTCTGCCTTTAACAGCAGGTGTCCTGCCGTAAGTAAGACATATTGACCATTTCCTCCCCTAATAAACTATTTGATTTACGGTAAAGCGCAGTGCAGGTGCAGTTGAAATAATAAATTTTGGAGAAGTAGATTAGCTGCAGCATTTAATCAATGGAATATTAAATCTTGCAGTTATGACTCAACTAGAACTCCACCATTTCTCAGCTGTGCCTCTCTTTAATTTGCCGATGGGCTGCCTCCACACTCACAGCGCATGTACATCTATATAAGTACATGTTTAAATTTTGCCTTTCCTCTTGTTGGGTTTTATTTTAGTTACGAAGCTTAGGCCAAAAGGAGACATGAATTGGTTGCTTTCGGTTTATGTACTATCAACTATGCTTTCTTCAACTTTTCTAACGATGATGCATAAAAACTAATAAGTTAAGATAAATTACATCAGTTATAGTTTGAAGAATAACCATAAAAATATTATTTAGACATGTCAATTTTTTATTCGAATTCAGAAAAATTTAACTTATTCATTCGAATTTAAATTTAACTCAATTTATTATAAAAAAATTAACTAAAATTAGGAACTTAAAAATAACTAAAACTTGAGATAATTTAAACTTAAATTAAACATAATTTTTTTAAAAAAAATTAAATTAATAAAAATAAAACTTATAACATAAATTATTATTTGTTTTAATTTCATAACTTATAATTATTAATTTGAATTTTCATAAAGTATGAAAATAACATTTTTTTATGATAAATTAATCATATTCTTATTTTTGTTACGTAAATTGCTATGAGTATACATGTGCAGGTACCGTACAAAATCTATAATTATATTATTAAAAATATTTTTTTAACACGTGATTAATTTTAAATTTAAAATTTTAAAATATATTATATTAGTTTGAATAAATTGATTTTTTTTATAATTATAAGTAGTGTTAAGAATTTATCATTCATTTTCAATTTTTTTTTTAATTTTTCAATAAATCTTACGAAAATACGTATCATTCTACTAACTTTATTTATGAAATCTAAAAGCTTATTAATTCTTTATTTAAATAATTATTCATTTATCATTGTACAAAAATTTGTCAAATAATAATATCCGTTTAAGTAAAACAGATAATGGAAATATACAAAAATTCGAAGATTGAGTTAGATAAATATTCAATTTTATTTTAAAAAATATAATTTCTATATTTATTTTTAAATATTATTTATTTTTATTTTTATATTTCAATAAAATTTTAAGTAAATTTGACTTGATCAAAAAATTTGTTTAAGTTTAATTTGATTTCAATTTAAAATTAAGAAATTGAACATGAATGACCTGAACTTATATAACTCGATTGTCAAACTTGATTGACTTAAAACAATAAACTTAACTAACTAGAATCTTAAACTTAATTTGACCTGAACTTAAAAGGACTCAATCTATTTAACTTGAATGATCAAAATAATCCAAGACTAAAATAATCTAAAAATTTAGAATTCGAATTGATCAACTTGAAACTAGTCGTTAATTGATAGATCTAAATACTACGAGCCTTTTATCACAGAAAAATTAATTAAACTACTAATAAAATAATATTTATTTTGAGGTTTTGCTAATGTATATGTTTTTTTATATTTAGTATCAGTATTCTATTAAAATGTATTTTAGCCACATTAAAACATTTTACTTAGTTTAAGAATATCTCAAAGTGATATGGTATTTAATGTCGTTGATTTTTTTCAGTTACGTGAACCAATTCAATTCTTCGATGGAATCGTTTCTACACACCAAAAATGGAATGTATTCATTTCGTGTCTGAAAAAAGATGCTTTGGTTCCCATCCAACTATTTGAATTTAGTTTCTCATCGTACGAAGGAGCAAACCGATTGTATCTACTCTAAGGTAATGGGTCCATCCAATTAATTTTAGATATATAATACAATTATACGATAATAAAATTAATTAAAATATGAAATATTGAATAAATAATATGAATATAATTAAAATATATATTAAATTATTAATATATTAAAATTTATATAAATATATAATATATTAAAAATAATTATAAAAATTAATATAAATAATATATATAAATATATGAATGTGCAATTTCTTTATCCTACTATTAGCATGGCATTTTAAAACAGCTAAAGATTCAATAAATTTTGGTAGAAAACAGTTGTACGCATTGGGAAGTGCTATTGATTATTTTTTAAGAAAAGTCTTTTTTTTTTTTGTATTTTAAAATTTTGAGACATAATTTTTTATTATAATATTTATATTTTTTGTGAATTTAAATCATTTATTATAATGTAATTCTATCATATTTTGATAAAATTATTATTATAACCTTTATTTTATTTATTTTTTACTTCATTTCTTTCTTTTTCCTTTCTTAATTTTCCTTCATCCTCTCACGAGCTCGCCCTCCCTTTGCTACTAGCTTTTTTATCCGATCGATGGCCAACTCTGCTTTTTGATAAGTTCAAATCCAGGGAGATGATGCTATCAATTCAACTTCTCCTTTTCACTTCATTTAACGATATATAAATTATGGGTTTCGCATTTTTTTACAAATTTGATTGTTGGGTGTTGGCTATCGTTGTTGAAATCTTAGTAATTGAGTTGTATGAGATATTTTATAATTACCAATGAATTTTAGTTATTTGTTGAGTTTCAATTAATAATATTATTTCTACTGTTTGCTTTTACATTTTCAACAAATCCCAAACGGGGCCTTTATTTGATTTAGGTTGTTTATCATTTCATTTATACTCTATTTTGTTGGGCTTATAAATGTATTGATTAGACACTTGATGCATATGCTGTCGGCAAAGAAGATGCACCTGGAATTGTTCTTCAGGAGTGGTGGGGTGTGGATTTTGCTGAAAATGATGACCTTGATTTATTAGCAAATGGGATTTTTTAAGTTTTCATCTTTTTAAACTATAAAAAAAAATCTTAATACTTTTAGATAAAATAATTAGATTATAAAATTTTTAAATGAAATTTAAAATTTTGGTTAATAGATTTTTTGGGAGGGCTTAATTGAATTGGGTTTTAGTTTATTTATTAAAATTGATTGAATTTAAAATTTTTTAAGGTTAGGTTTCAAATTGAGATGAGGAAGATGACGATGATGATGATGAGGATATTTTTGGTAAAAAATCAGTCAAACATAAATTTAAGGACATTGCTTTTAAGTATTGTAATAGTCAAAACATAAAAAATTTAAGTGTTAAAAAAAGTACAAGTGTTAAGTGTTATACTAACCAAAGCACGTAGACTGAAAATAAACTTTTACCTTTTCTTCTAAAAATAATTGTGAGAAGATTTTAATAAGTTATTGAAAATATATTTAGAATCAAATATCAACTCTCGTTGTTATTATTTTTTTTATAATTTGGGGTTGGTGGGGAAAGTTAAAGGCTTAAAGCTTGAAACTAAGCTTTTGGCGGATTACAATAATTTTTATTGACAACTCTCTTATTCAAAAAATAAAAATTAAATCATTTATCAAATTAATTAAAATTTTTTTATTTAATTTTTGATTGAATTGATCAACTCAATTAAAACAATGAGATGATACAAAAAGTATTATACCTAATCTCTATCGTCCAAATAAAGTAATTCAATTTGGGCCAACGTAGGCCCATCTTTTCTTTTTTTTTTTTTTTGCTTTTTTAATTTAAGTTAAAATCCAGAAGATAAAGTATAAAACTCAGAGTCTCCTAGATTCTTTTAACGAAAGTTATAAAACTCTTAACTCTGTTTCCTTCATTTTGGTCGCCTACTTCTGCCTTTCTATTTCTTTTTCCTTTCTTGTTTTTCTTGGCTCGTACACATGTGGAAAAATTCTTCTTCCTTTTCATTTCCTCTCTTCCTTTCTTGTGCTGATTGTATTGGGCATTCCATAAACTATACATATTCTGGAAATTCTTCTTCCTCTTCACTTTCACTTGTATCATGGCAATTCGTAGCTCCCTGTCTCTATTTTGGGTTCAACAATATCTTGGGCCTGGCCATGGATGCTTTAGATAATATTCTTCCCCTTTTACAAGATTAATTTGTATTGACTGGTTTTTTCAGTTGTAAGTAATGCTTTTTTTATTTGGTTTTTGGGTTTTGAGAAAATGCCTAGTAATGGTTCATATTCGGTTTAAACGAGTTTTTCACCAGCTTTTTCAATTCTCCATTCTCGGTTTTTTGTCGATTTTTTTTGGGTCAATGATTTTCCAGTTATATATTGTATTGATCTGCCGGACTTCTCATATATTGATTGAATCAATTGATCCGATCTTTTTTTAAATATTATTATTGTTGTTATTATTATTATTATATTATTATTATTATTATTATTATTATTAGACATGCTTATGAATCGTATTATCTATTTAAACTGAAAATTTATATGATATTTAGAAGGGTTTAGACAAAAATATTATACTAAAAAAATAAGCTTGAATAAAAAAATTAAGCTCGATTAAAAAATTGATTAGGCTTTGGCTCCAACTTTCAAAAATCGAGCCTGGCTCAATCTATTTTACTATTACATAATACATATTAGTTTTATATTTTATATATTATGTAATTTTTATAATATAAAAAATACATATATTTAATATTATAGTGTAAATATTAAAAATTAAGTTAAATTATTTATATTTTTTAACTTAATAAAAAATTATTAAATTAATAAATATTAAATATTTAAAAAATTTATAATATAGGCAGACTTATATAGGCTTCGACTGTCCATTTATAAATATGGATAGCTTGGGTAAATTTTAAAACCTATATTTCAAGCTGGGCCGAGCTGAGCTTGGACAAATATATTTAATGTTAATACCATACTTAAGCTCAAATCGAATCCGACCTAACCCAACCCACCATCTCTAATTAAGATAACTTTTAAAGTAAAATTTAGATATCTTTAAATTTAATATAGATAAATAATAACTTACAATTATCGTATGATAGAAAATCAGCATATTTAAAATAGTGTCAAAGTTTAAAAAATTGGATTAATATCAAATAAATAATTTTAAAAAGTATTAAGTACAGTAACTATTTAAAAAATAATAGAGATATAACGGATTAAAAGTTTAAACTTCATTAAATAAAGGTTAAAAAAAAGCCAAAATTTAGTTTCTTTGGTTTTTTTTTTTCCCTTTTTAACTGATTTTTAATGGTTTGATTGGGTTTTTTATTAGTTCTTTAAACTCCCGATTTTGTAATATGTACCATACAAGACTAGGCAACGATTTTTAATTTGAACACTAGGTCTATTTTTTCAATAGTGATTAAGATACGAACACAATAAAAAAATAATAATTAAAATATAACATTAAAAATAATATAAACATGATACGAATAGAAAAATATATTAAAATTTACGTACTATAGTGAATGAAGCATTTTAATCCTTGTATTATTAAATTATGTGTTTTAGTCTTTGTACTTTTTAAATTGTATCAAATAAGAAAAAATAGTTAACAATGTTAAGAAATCATTTCAAAGCTAATAAAATACTGACGTATCATTTGATGTAAAATATTTTATTTTATTCAGAAATAAGTTTGGATCACAAGTCAAGTTGGACCATTTTTTAGATAAAATTTAAAATTTCATATCATATGACATGTCGATATTTTATTGACACTAAAATGGTTTTTTAATAGCATTAACCATTGTTTCTTGTTTGCTAAAGTTTCAAAAGTACAAAGATTGAAATACTAAATTTAATAGTATAAGAATTAAAATACTTTCTTCATTATAGTACAAAGACTTTCAATGTACTTTTATCTACAAAAAATAATACAAATGATGACACATTATACGGATTGAGAGTTATTTAAATAGTATCAATTAAAACTGACAATTTTTATTATAAGATGAAAAAATTAATTAAAACATAATATGAAAAAAAACATAAATACATGAATATGATAAAATATACATAAAATAAATAGTGGGTGATTAAAAACAATCACATATAATATATATTTATATATAAAAGTATTTTTTTATTTACAGAGAATAAATTTTCTAAAATAATGATAATTCTTTGAAAGTGTTGTTTTTCTAAGATAATGTTATTGATTAAGAGAATGATAGTTTTTGTAAAATCGTAGAAAGGTTTCATTTAAAAAAAAAAATTGTGTGTTGACCCAGTAATATTAAATTTAATTAAAAGTTTATATGTTTTTTAATTAGTATAAGTTTATATTAATTATAAAAGAATTGATCGAATTTGATGCCATGAGTTAAGTGATATTATTTTAATTAGTGAATTTACAAAATAACCTATAAATTTAAAAAATCAAATAATAAAAATTAAATAAAATTTCTTTTAAATTTTTTTAAATTATTCTTAAAAACACTATCTACTTATATATTTTTTTTTTAAAAAAAAACTTTCTATTTACTCTAAAAAGCTACCACTTATTTTTAAAAAATTATTGTAATTTATTTTGCTCTAGATCATTTTTTTTTTCTTCCACTTACGTTAAGTGAGTGTGCATATTATAGTTAATAATATTGATAGATAATAAATTAATTAATAATTTAAAATATTAAATGAACTCCATTTTGTTATGTTTTAACGGAAACAGAAAACTCCAGACGGAAGCAGAAGGCTCGGTTTTTGGCCTTCTTCCCCAATTCGGGTTGAGACCCGGTTTTACCATTCATTTTTTCTTGCCCTGAAAATGCTAAGAAAACGCCACGTTTTGAAACCTGTACTGTTTCTTTTTTTTTTTCCCCTATTGGGTCTGAAAATCCGTCACTCGAAACATCAATGGTGGTTTCTGGAGATAGAAGTATTAGCTGTAGTAGGTCGAAAACGACGACGTGGGGGTGGTTTTTGGTAGGATTCGGATCCCTTGTCTTGCCTGGATTTCTCTTCGCCGCTTTTATCTCGAAGCTTCTTCCGCCGTCAAATTATCCCCTAATTGCAGCCATCCAAAACGACAGGTAATTTAAGTTTGTCCTTTTTTATGTTCTTTAAATTAATTTTCCTTCGATTTGGCGTTTGCAAATTTTCGAGTGACTGTTCTACTTCCGTTGCTAAGGGTTGCCCGGGGAATTAAGGTTGTGTTTGGATTATGGAAAATGAGCCAAAAAGAAAATGTCTGGACATTGGAAACCTACTTTTTTAGATTTAGCCTCTCAACTTTAATGCACTTTGGCTTTGTTGGCATGTTTTCTGCATTCACTTTGAAAAACTTATTAATCGGACGAGAATAAACAAAGAGTCCTGTTCTACATTTCAATATCAATACCAACAACAATGAAATTTGTAGTAAGAGGAAAATCCATCAAATTTAAAAATCTCGTTTAGGGATGGCAGTGGATCACTTATGGATCCGACTAATTTACATGTTATATGAATCCGTTTATTATCTGCGAATATTATTATCTGAATCCAAATTCAAATTAAATAGCAATATCTGCAAATATCTGAATTTGGTAATATTACGTTTGGTTCATTAGAATAGAATAGAGCCGTAATGAAATAGTTATCATGTGAGAATGGAATAGAGCAGGAATTGAATGGAATGGAATAGCTATATGTGGTAGTTTGATTCAGTGGAATAGAACAGTATGGATTCGAATCCCCTAAAGCAATTTCTTATTCCATCTAAGGTTGGAATAACCATTTAATGGAGGGACTCAGAATGGCTATTCAATGATTTCACAAAATAAGGTCGTAATAGGTTACTTCGCAGAATAACCATTCTGCTAATCAAATAGTCACATTACCATAACGTTACTCTAGCATGCTAGAATATGGCTGTAATAGAATTCCTATTGCAGTGAACCAAACACACTGTGAATATCCAAATATTTTGTAATATGGCTTTCTAGACCAAGGTTCAAATCTCTATGCATGTATAAAAACTTTCTAAATTTTACAAATATATTAGTGAATGTTAGATTCGAATATCTAACATATATATATATATAAGTAGACTCAGATATCTAATATTATTGAAACTTGAGTTAAAGTGGATTCGGATATTAGGTATCCAAATGTTCCCATCCGAATTTGAAATGAATAGTAAACCTAATATATGAATCCAAAGGTTATCAGAATCTGCAAAAATTGGATCGAATAATGTTAGATATTTGATATTTCTGCCCATTGTCATCCCTAATATCATGCATACACTTTGGTTGCTTGCCAGTTTTCTGATTTAGCTGATGTTTGGCCGTTGCCAGCGTCATTAACGTTTGTTCTTGATGGCAAGGGTAGCATAGTCTTATTTAAAAAAAATGTATTTTTTCTTCTTCATTTTGATGTCTGGGCTATACTGGATGCATGGCATTGTTATGTTTGCTGGTTAAGGTGATTTTGGTGAATATATGGCTGGATATTCCTGTTGCTAGTGCTACAGCCTGCTAAGCATAAATTATGGCAAAGCAGATATGCGTATTGATATTCTGGCTAGTCTTGGCAATTCGTGTATGTGTATTGTGTGTTGTGTTTTTTTACATTCAAAATCCTAAATACGAATATGATACATGTATTAAATGTGCCATGTTAATCATGTTTATTACACTACTTTTGTATCTATTAAATATGCGGATCTTATACTGTACATGATTTTTGTAGCTTGTACAAATGAGCATGGTGGATACATTTTTGAATTGACAAATATTTTTCTAGCTCGTTGATGATGGATCACATTTGTTTTCCTTAAAGCCAACAGACAAGAAAAAAACACTCAAGCTTATTTGGGCTAAGATTGCTTTATTGATGTGCAGAAGTATTGGTGTAGTTTTTTGCCTACTAAGGCAAAATCAATTAGCTTTGTTCTTGGCTGCTACTTGAAACTTGTTATAATTTTTTTTTTTTTTTTGGGTAGACTAAAAGTTTTTTGGGTACATTATTTATTATTAATGATTTTAAAATATTGAGGTCTGTATATATTTTCCTTGATTTTTGCATCCCTTTCTTTATCAGGTATTACTGCTACTTGGTACCCTTGACACTTCCTGTACTTGTGGTTGCCGTATATTTCCATTGGCTTAGCATGAAATTATTCAAGCATGCATGACATCTGTGGCAACAACCAATGAATCCAAGTAAACAAAGAAATGATATCTGGAAATGAGAGGAAAACTGAATTAGCTGCAACATAATGGCTATTTTGAGCATATGATATGAGTAACTCGAGTACGTTTTTTTTCCTTCTCTGTTGTGTGTATAAATAGAAACCTAGCAGATAGCAAAGGTAAATCTGAATGGGACATTTGCCAGTCTCTATAAGAATCTCCTTTTTCAATTATTAGGTTTGATATTTCTACTTTGTATAAGTGATAGGTTTTGCTGCTTGATATGCAAGTCTCATTTGTAATCACAATGTTGCATTGGAATGAGAAGCTTTTATCTGTTTGCCTTATTTCTTCTATTAAATCCAATGCTCCATAAAGAATGATCTTCAATTTTTTCATGGGGTTTATTTCCCATTGGAACGTGGTTTCTCAATGTCTTTTCATTTCTCCATTTGTTATGATCTATGTTACCCAAACTGAAGCGAATCTTGGATATGAGTATTGCATCCAACATGGATATGCTTAATTTTTTCACGTTTTTCATATACTTAGAGGATCATATGCTATGTCCGAACACGTGCTGGAAACAGGTATCTGACATCAGTAGTTTAGAAAAAATGAAAAGTCCGGGTTATGAGCCAAGTTGAGCCTCAGAGCTTTGATCAAATGTCTGAAAGCGTTCCCTTTTGTCTTTAGTTTTCTTTGGTTGATTTATTTTTTCCGAATGGAAAAGGTCTTCTAAACTGAATACCTCCTTTTACCTTCTGAAAGATGCACAACATATTGGCTGTATGGTGGTAGATTTGGTTAACTAGCGTATAACTATATACACCAATTATTGATGATTCTTCAATTCTTTCATGTAGTTTATTTCCCATTGAATGTGGTTTCCCAATCTCTTTTCATTACTCCATTTGTTGCGAGCTATGTTATGCTGACTTGAGTGAACCTCAGATGAACCTCAGATGCGGGTATGTTTCCAACGTTGATTTACTTAATTTTTTTTGGAGTTTTTTCATAAACCTGGAGGATCATACCACATATCGATGTCCGAATATGTATCATACAGAGGGATCAGAAAACCTATACTTTAGAGAAAATAAAAAATCCGGGTAACATAGTTACGAATGAAGTTGGGCCTAAGAGCTTTGGTCTAATGTCATACTTAGAAAGCATTCGCTTCTTGTCTTGGGTTTTCTTTGGTTGATTTCTCTTTTTGAATAAGAAAAAAAGTCTTCTAGATTGAATTCCTCCTTTTATCTTTTGAAAGA
This sequence comes from Adansonia grandidieri, assembly GCA_038382065.1. Lineage (NCBI taxonomy): Eukaryota > Viridiplantae > Streptophyta > Magnoliopsida > Malvales > Malvaceae > Adansonia > Adansonia grandidieri. The sequence goes on along the minus strand of JBBYHK010000020.1, from coordinate 8,609,285 downwards.
TGCACCACTTGTTGGCTATATGGTGGTAGTTTTGGTTTAATCAGCATATAATTACTTATAGCAATTATTGATGATTGAACATGAAACAAACTGAGTCCTCTATTATTGTCTTATCCCTTCAAGTTTCATCCACCTGTTTGGTCGCTATCCGCCGTCTTTAAAAACTTGGCATCTTTATTTTTCCTTGCCTTTTATTGTAAACTATAAGCTGACAACATGCACTGTTTTTATTCAAAGTTACAAATTATTGCCTCAGCAATGAAAATTTTAACATGCTCATCTGTTTATGTTATTTTCTTCTTATTTGCAGAAATGATAGGGCAATTTGAATATAGTAGGAAACAGGTTTCCTCTCTTTCTTTTTTCTTTCTTTTTTTTTTAATGTTTAAAGAGTTTTTTTCCTTCAATTGCCTATGAACTTTCTTTTCTTTTTTCATTTTAAAAGTTGGTCTTTTTTCAGCATGCAAAACCCTTCACTTTGTCTCATTCCCCAGCTCCAACCCTCCCATTAGTTCACGTCAACACCTCAGGTTATCCGTCTTCCATTTACGGATGGTGCATCAACCAATGAGCCCGTCATCAAGTTGGGCCTAAAATTTCATGATTTTCTCTGCCAGATATGGATAAATTTAAAATGGGTTTTTCTGTGGGTTATTGCAAGATATTCGAAAGTGGCACAAGTTAAAACTTCTAATCAGGCACCTGTCCAATCTATGGGATTTAGTGAGGTCTCTTTCCGAGGATTTTAAGCATTACCATGTCTTGTCTTATACTAATACTTGTTCTAGATTAATTGGTACAAGTATTAGAGCTGCAAAATTCAAGGTTGTGGAGACTTTGCGTGAAGTATTTAAATCAGATAAGGAAGTTGCTGTCATTACATTTAATTCAGCAACGGCAGGCTGTAATAAGTTGCACATGTTCAGAAGTAAAATTGCTGTATTATGAAACAATGAAATTCAATGGAATTTTTCGGGATTCGGAATCCTATTGTTAGATAATGGAAGCTTATCGGCAAATTGGTGATTCAGAAAAAGGTTCCTCATTATTTGATGACTTTTGAAAGCAGGAAGTTATAAATTTGACACCATTTTTCACCTCGTATGGAAGTCATTGGAGAATTAGGTGGAGCATATGAAGCTCTTGAATAATTCATATGACGAAGGAATGAATTTCAGTCATTTCTTCAGGCACTCTACCTTGAAACTATGGGTGGTAATTAGACAGATTTAAGTCAATTTAGATTTGGATCTTTTCGTGTTTAGGTTATTAGAGATTTGAATATTTCCAGGTGCAGATTATTTTAAGTTTATATCTTTTCATATTTTATCTTTCCGAGTTTTGCAAGCTTGGATTTTCAAGTTTCGAATTATTTCGATTTTAGATTTTTTCAAATTTAAATTTTTAACTTTTTATCAAATCAAGCTCAATTTGAAACATTTTTTATATGAGTTTTTGAGTTTAAATTTATTTTACCATCTCTGCTTGATAGGTTCATTTGCAAGTATTCCCGATTTACTGCTAAAAGGGTGACGAAGAATCAAATATAAAAGTTTCAATCTCTCAACCCAGACAACTGTTGAAAAGTCGGGCCACCATTCTCCTTAGGCTTATAGGCTCATCATGATTGGGCCGGAGATAAGATTGTTCACGCTGAGCAGCTTGAAATTATTATCTATTAAAAATATTATATTTTTATTTAATTTTAATTTTAAAATAATATTTTAAAAACAATAATATGAACAAAATGAATGGCATATTCTAGCATGATGGCAAGGAATGGGAAAGCAGGGAGGATAAGAGATGCAATGAAGCTTTTGGCAAAAAATGAAAAACGCATGGATAAGCTAGTCTACAGAACATCAATGCTGAAGGAATTTAGACTTTACTCCGGGATAGAAAAAAATTTAAAAAGATAAAAAATACAAAGATAAAAAAATATATTTTTGCTTTTTATTGATGTGCTTGCTAAGAGAGATGAAAAAGTTAAAAAAAATAATTATTTCTTCTAACTATTTGATATGATTGAAAATTAAAAGGAAAAAAAAAATCATATTATTTTATTATTATATTATTTGTAAATTAAGACAAAAACAAAATTAAAAAAATACGAATAATTTTATAAATATACACACTTGATTTACATTATTTTTTTTTACATTTTTTTTTAAAATTTAAAGTAATTTACTTTTGTTAATAAATTCGAACAATGATAATTTTTTCCTATTTTCTTTCCTCTCCCTTTTCTTTTCAATTAGATACCTTCAAAATTCATTTTCTTTTCACTTTTTCACTCTCCTTTTATCTATTCTTATACTTTTCCACCCAATTAAACACACTCTTAAACTTTGCATGGTGCAATAGAAAAAAATTATAAAAGAAAAAAATTAGAAAAGGAAAAAAATGAGAAGCTAAAACAACATTTTTTTCTGTTAATGTGCTTAGTAAAAATGATGAAAAAGTGAAAAACAACAATTTATTTCTTCACCTTTCTTGGTATAATTGAAAAACAAAAGGAAAGAAAATAAAAAATATTATTTTACTATTATATCATTTTTTAATTAAAATGAAAAAAATAAAATCTAAAAAAAATGATGACTGACCTTGTAAATATACAAGACTTATATTAATATCATTTTCTTTCCCATTTTCTTTCCAATTTAAAATAATTTATTTTTGTTAATAGATGTAAAAAATAATAATATTTTTTATTTTTTTTCTTTCATTTTTTTTTCAACCAAACACAATCAAAATTTATTATTTATTTTTTTCACTTTTTTACCTTCCTTTATCCATCCATCCACTTTTTCACTCAACCAAATACACCTATATTCGATGTTGTACTGTTATCATTCAACTATGAATGCAATGAAGGATGTTAAGTTGGAAAAGAAGTCAAATGGCTTCAAAAGAATTTTGATGCTATGAAAATTACATAACATACTTAACAAACGATCGAGCTGAATTTATTTCCTTTTTCGAACCCTTCAAGTAGCTTACCAGCATAAATGTCTCATTCAAACAACCCCACAATGCACACAAGAAGGGCACTTGACCTCTCAAATTTTAGAATCTGGGGTACACATACTGAAGATCGAATTTTTTTTTTTTCAAAGGACAATTTTCAGCCTCCAGTTCCACTGACAAATTGATAGGACTCCACTTCCCTCACTTTAAAAACTTGATAATGAATCCAAAGCTTCAAAGGTTTGAATTGTAATTAAAAGACATAAGCCTTACTTTTGATTACCAACCATAAAAGGGGAATAAATAACGATAAAATGAATTATACCAAGAGACAAGAAAATCCAAGTACACTATTATAGAAGACAAACAATAGGCCTCACCGCATTTAATAATATAAATACCATTCAACCGTAAGATGGAGCCAGACATTCATCAACCATATCCAAAAGGTTTGGGTTTTCTAGTGCTGCTGCGACGCGTTCTTTGTCATTCAGTTGTTTATTAACTGCATTAGAGAAGAGCAGAGAAATGAGCCTAACTACAAACACCATGCAAACAAGCTTTGTATTATGCAACCCATATTTCTATCATACTAAATACTCACTCTGATCGGGTAGTAACTAGTTAGCAAGGTTAAAAAACCAGACCAAGGATCGAACCACTAAGACCTTTGGTTCCTCGCCAGTTTGATAGTTTTTTTTTTTTTCCTAATGTTTAAAAACTAAGTTTAATGCAAAATAAATATTAAATCTAATTGATAATTAACAAAAAGAATGAATGTGTTAATGGTATAGCCAAATAAAATCAAAAAAACAAAAAATGGACATATACGTAAAACCAGTTTTTTATTGGTTCAATCTGGTTTTTACGGATTCAACTATTATCCGGTTTTATACACTTGCCGGCCCGGATAAGGCACCGTTCCCAATTCAACTGGTCCAATCGATCGGTCTGGTCCATTTTTTTATTCAATGCTAGTTAGTAGATATTAACTATAAGAGAGCAACATTTCCCACCCACCCTGAAAAGAAAAGATAATATGGAAAGAGTTTTAAAGTTAATCTAGAAATCTCTCCTTCCACAGCTAATTTTTGGAAACGAATCTGGCATTAACCACCAGAGAAAAAGAGAGACAATACCTGCAGCTTCAGTAGCATGAGTTCCAGGTGCAACCCTTATATCCATCTAAACATGATAAAGAACAATCATTAGCATGGGAACATAAAGGAAGAGTCAGAAAAAGAGGGCAAGCATTTGCAAAGAGAATCTCAAGATAAAAAACCCTGTATAATTTAATTGGATCAACAGAATACCAAACATGACATATAGGAAATAATAACTCCAAATAATTTGAAGGAATTATTAATGAACAAACCATGCAGACGCAGACAATTTTGTGAAACAGATTTTTCATACAATAAGAACTTGCCATTAATTAATTTACTGATTTGATCACTCATCTGTATAGGTTTGCAATTATAAAGCCTTGTGTATGGGTTTGAAAGCCTCATATCCTTACGTGGGCAATATAACCACAATGAGCAAAGGGCTTCACAAATCAACATATTGCTGCATTAGCAATAGCTGATGCTAAGAGTTACCGCTCCATTTACAAAGAACGAACTTTGCACTCAAATTAGTCCAGAACCAAAGCTGAAACAGCAAATTTAAAAGTATTTGATAAGCTAATGAAGAACCCTCAATGGAATTTTAGTTGTTAAGTGAAATTTCTAAGGCAAAACAAGCAGCTCAGACCAATGTACCATCACTAGTGAGATACAAAGCTATCAAGATGAAAGAAATGAGAAACAAATTTGCAGATTGTAAGCTGATATTAACAAAAAAAAAAAGTAATGATTTCATTTCCATTTCAGGGAATTAATCCAACAGGTTAAGGAAATTCCCGTTTCTTGTTCCCACTTTTCCACCATCCAATCACCAAACTCTACATAAGGGATACTGAATATCATTTGGAATAAGCTCTTATCAATCCCGTCCTTAACCAAAGCAAACAAGAAAAACAAAGAGCTTGAATTTGCAAAATTCAGACAGCACTAGAAATTACATGCTAGTTCAAAACCCAAAAAAGAAAAATAAAAGTCAGAAAAACAAAATACCTTGTAGCGAGAAGGGAGGCTCCTCATGAGTTTGACTCTCAAGCAAAGACCAATAACTGTAGCCATACTACAATGTTCAACAGTAGGAGTAAATGTCACCCTGAACAAGGAACAATACAATGAAAAAACCATTTGCTTAAACCAAATATGATAGAAAATGAGCAAGAAGCATATGAATAAGAGATAATTTGACCATTATACCTAACATAACTTCGATCGTTGTCTACTTCAATGGCATCTTCAGTTATTACTTTAAGCTCTTCTAAAGAGTACGGATGCTCAGGATCTTTTATATCTCTAATATGATTTAAGAATATTAAGAAAATTCAAATAACTAGCTCCACATAATATGATGTTAGATATGGAAAATCTTACTCAAAAGATGCAGAAATTTTACACAGCATGTCAGCACTTAACAATAATTTGCACAAACAATAGGAATTAATAAATAAGAAAAGGATATCAAAAATTTCTTGTTGGTCGATAGGTTCAACAGCATATTCATCAGGTGAAGCTGCTACATTACGAACCCGCCGCTCTTTCTTCTCGTACACAATGGGATTTGCATTTATTAATCCAGACACCATAATTTCTGAATCAATCAACAAAATAAAATTGTAGAAACAAATCAACCACATAACCACTGCAAATTCTTTCCTTTTTGGACCACTATAAATAAAAAAACATGTTTTTGGTTAATCAAAATTACAGCTTTCGATTGAAGAAGGGCAATTGGGGTTGTAAATTGGGTAAAGTTGACTGTGATGAAGATCGAGGCTTATGGCAATGGGAGCAAGCTGAAGTTGGAAGCATGGGAGGAGCACACGTCTAAGTTGGAAGAGATGACAGTAGCTGAAGGTGGCTTAATTGAGGGATATTCGTGTGTCAGTTCCAGCAACCCAAAGAAATACCGTTATGGCAACCGTAGAAGGAAGTAAGGGCCACTATTTATTAATTAGCACTATTCAGAAAATGCCTCGAATTCAGGAATTGGTTATGCATAAAAGTATCTACTGTATATGATGAAAATTCAATGAAAGAATTAACCAGTTTATTCTACTATCTGTTCTTCTATCTTTTTTCTGGTCTAATCTCTCAAGCTTTAATTTCCGTCTCTAACATTCTATTACATTAATTAAGCAAATATAGATAATTTTATAAGAAATTAAGCAAAATTCTCCCAAAAATTAAAACTCCTTATCTATAAGAAAACGTAAGGATGCAGAAAAAAAAAACCCTAAAAAACTATTTCAGCAGGAAAAGGAAAAAGCAGGAATATTAACACAAAATAAACCAAATCTTAGCAATAGACAACATAATTGACAAACTTAAATCAAATTAGTAAAAATTAAAATAACTAAAAAGGCAAATTGACGAGACGAGCTAAACTAAAATCGTACAGAACCAACAATTAATATGCAATCTTTAAAAACAAATTTCGCAATTTCAAACAGAATAGTAGAAGATTAGTGGGTGCGAGTTACCGATTCGAAGTGGCACAGCCCTGGGAAAACCCTAAAGACTGGGAAAGGGACAAAGTAATTGCGAGAAAGATATGAAAAGAATCGAAGTTTCGAAATCAATTGCAAAGATTGAATGGATTACAGAGCAGACTAATCGCAAAAAGACCTAATAACAGAAAAGGAAATTGGAAAATGTTAAAGACAAGAGTCAAAGAAGGAATGTTGCTTTCGTAACGGCTCAAACAAATTTTTTTTTCTTTTGGTCACAGCACCTTGGATCCAACGGCTGAAAGCCCATATCGTTTTGGATGTCTGTCGGTTGATAACAGTTTGCAACTTTGCATTATACAGGATCAAGATACGACAACTTTGAGCGCAACGTGAAATAATATGAAAAAATAATCTTAAGTTTATTTACTATAATATTTTTTTAATTTCAAGAAAGTTATTGATTAAATATAAAAATAATATTCTTAAAACAGAGAATGAAAGATATTTAAGAGGTGCTTACGGATCTAATAATAAAAATACGATAAAATATAAATAAATATATTAAAAATATATAATTTGTATTATTAAATTAATAAAATTTATATAATTATTATATAATATTTTGAATGTGATTATAACATATAAAATAGATGAATAAGATGAAAATATTTTTAGGTCTAAGTAGAACACATTTGGTCAAAAAATTTTGAAAAAAATGAATTTATGTTATTAAAAAATGATAAATTTTTAAGTGGATATGAATAAGTTTTTAAAAGTAAATAGATAATTATTGTAAAAAAATTATATCACTATTAAAAGATATTATTATTCTTATTTGATTTTTTTTTTTTTTTTTTACTTTCGTCAAATTCATTGGTGCTACTTATGACATTAAACTCAACCATAGATTATATGAAAAATACGAATCTATACTATATTAAAATGATTAAATAAAGTTGATATCACAATTTTTAGAGATCAACTTAATTAATAAAATTATTCGAAAACGTAAAAAATTAATAATGATACAAAATTTAGAATAATTATGTCTTTTAGATTTAAACAACTACCCGCTAATTAATTTTTTAAAAAAATGTAATTCTTTTATGGATTTATATTTCATGCATTGTCAATTATATACTGTCATCTGTAAAATTTAATAGTTACCTATAATTATCTTTTGAATTTTTAAAATTTTGTATCAATTTGTTGATGAGGTGTCACTTTAATATTCACTATCAGTATATAAATTTATACACTGACAGTATATCAAATACAAGTCCTTTTTTTATTTGTTTTTTTCTCATCCACTCAAGTAATACAATTTAGTTCGACTGAATTAAAAAAACTTATATCCAAACTTGACCCAATATAAACCAAGCTTGTCCGCCATGAACGAGACTCGTTTACTCTCCCTAAAGCATAAGCTTTTGGCACATCCATTCTAATTTTTTAAGTAAAAAGAAAAAAATAAGGAAAAAATGTTCATTTTAGCAATGTGTTTGATTGGCTATAATAGCAAGCCAAATCATGCTCTATTCAATGGTTTGCTTTCCCGTATTTGGTTCATCGAATGAGTATACATTCATCCTTTATGTAGCAGAATCATCGAATAACTATTTTGGCCTCTACTTCATAATAGTTATTCGATGGTGAAAAGGAAAAGGGCAAAAAAAATTTTCTGAAATACCCTTTAACAATTCATCAACTTCCAATCCATCGGCAACTATAGCAGCATTATAGCCACAATAACTCGAAGGAAAACAAAAGAATAAAAAAAAAAAAAACCAAAAAATAAAAAATTGATAGAGAGAATTTTTCTCTCTCCTAGGGTTTTAAGTTAAGGTTATTCTAGGATGCCTAAAGGATTTTTTATGAAAAATTTTTAATATTTTTAGGTAAGAACTTATCGAATTAGTTTTCCGACGAGGTACTATATGTGACTTTTTGAGTTTGTTGAAGTAGGTAACAAAATTTTTTCCATTTGTTGTGCAAGGCGTTAATATATCGCGACCAAAGTGAACGACATTCCAATTTCGGCCCCATAAAAGATTTTTGGGTATTTTATAGTATTTGTAGGTTAAACTACATCGAGTTAGCTTTTCAACAGTATATCATATGTAATTTTTTGGATCCATTTAAGTAGGTAATGAATTTTTTTCTTTTATTGTGTGAGTCCCTGCACTTTACCAAAATTGGTTATGTTGTCTTTTTCAAACCAACAAATGATTTTCTGGGTATTTAATGGTTTTTGTTAATTAAATCTTGTCAAGTCAACTTCCAATGACGTATTGGATGCTTGATTTCGAGTTCATTTTGTATTAAACAAATTAGTTTCTCCAAAGGATGCAATAGTCATACTGTGTTTTGTGGTAAGGCATTTGAATGCTTTAGCAATTTCCGTTGAGCCCATAAGGTGTCATTGATTTCCAAAGCATTCGAATGCCTCGAGATAGTGCTAATCTCGTCCTTCTAGGTACATGCCCAAATTGCAATCATGATCCAAACTCACCTCTAGTGCGGTTGGGGTATTTCTTCTAAGTATCCAAAGCCAAAGTGAGGAACATTCCCAGAGAATTCGTTTAAATAAAGAGGTGGTAATTCTATGTTAATTTGAATTAGGATGTTTAAGTTCCTAGTTTAATTGTAATTACATTAATTTCCCATCATAATATAATGGGAACATGTTGCATAAATTTATTATGTTGGAATTCGATTTATAACAAATCAAGAGAATACTCTCGAGTTAAAATTATTTTCATTTTTTGCCGGCGATTGTAAAGAGTCTTGAAATGCCTTTAGTTTGAGAAAATCATTTTAAAATATTGCCACAGAAGATGTTTTCATGCTCAAAATTCCAATATTTTATCAAGCCACAAGAGAGTATGGGAATTTTCAAAAATTCAAAATTCCGAATCATTCCTATAGAATTGGCTATTAATTACTCGATGAATTCATGTTAGATTAAATCAATTCATTTTCATGATTGAACTGCCATGATCATAATTAAATAATTAAAAGTTCATTTTATTTAAAAAGCATAATAAGGCAATATTTATGGACTAAAGTCGTTCTTTGAATCTTTGGTCAAGCTAATGGATGAGATTCCAGAAATGATTTTGATTCAAGAATGCTCGTTTCAAAATAATGGTTCAGAAAATATTTTCCTTAAAAACCCTATATTTTGGCCAATTGTTGGGAAGTATGGAAAATTTTCAAGAACACGAGGAAGTCATACCCTTAAAATAAATTCCTCCTTTAATTTCATTAATTGCATTCCAGAATTAAACTGTCGTCGCGGTTATCATATGCTACAATTCACACTATACCATTATAAGGCAATGTTGTCACGTTAAGGCCCACTTTCAGATCTTTGGCCAAGCTATTGATAGATTGGATAATTTTTGATATGATATAAAAATATAATACATATCTAATATATTTTATTCGTGTATAAATTTTATATAATCGTGTTTTGTGTTATAAACGTGTAAAACATGCATAACATGTGTAAGACAGGGTTAAGATACGATTAATTAATCATACCGTAAACGTATAATCGTATCATATCTATCAGTTTACATGATTAAGACACGTTTAATTAATCGTGTTATAAATATATAATCGTATCCATCATATTTGTTAACACGTTGAACATGTAGTAAACAGGTAGACACGTTTAAATTAATAAATTTATATATAAAACACGTTAATTTTCAGTATAACTATATAATATATATAACCTATAAATATTATTTTAAACTTTTAATTAAAAAACTTATTTATTATAAAAAAACTACTTTAAGTATTTAATTAATATCTATTTTACTTTAGTTATTAGTAATAATATAATTGTTAAGATAGTTAGATATAACCAACATGATTTGTTCATACAATTTTCAATCTATTATGATTATAATTTATAAATAATTACGTAAATGTTATATAATATAAATATAAGAATAATTTATCATCACCTTATAAACTAATTAAAGTACAGGCTCAATCTTATTAATTAATAGTAAAATAGATTTCGTAATTTAAATCTCATATTAAACTATTAAGATGATTGTACATTTGTAGTACGTTACTAACTCATTATTATTAGCAATAAATAGTGAATTAGTAATTGAAAAATAGGAAGTACTAATTAATGTTAATAAGCTACTATATTAATTTTAACAAATTTTTTATATATTTTAAAATTATGGCTCTTAATTGCGTGAATTGTAATTTGTAATTTATTAAAAAACAGTTAGAAAGTAAAATAGCTTGAAAACAGAGGAAAAAATAAGTTGATTGGTAGATTGGTTGACAATATTCGTGTTAATTCGTGTCCTAATCGTGTTTTTATATAATTCGTGTATTAATTATGTTTTCGTGTTATTCATGTTGTAATTGTGTCATGTCGTATTAGATATAAATAGATCAATTTTAATCGTATCATAATCGTATCGTATCACGTGTAACACGAATATAAACCATGTTGTGTACGTATTTCAAGGTTTGACACGATTAATTAATCGTGTCATGTTCATGTATCAGATTATTTATCGCGTTAAAAATGAGACACGATATAAAATACAATACAATGACACAAATTGTCAAATCTAGCTATTGAGGTTGATCCCATAAGTGTCCCTAATTTGGGAACATCCTTTATATATATATAATAATAATAATAATAATAATAATAATAATAATAATAATAATAATTTAAATTAAAAAAAAAAAAAGAAATTGAAAACTGCAATATTTTGCCAAGTAATTGAGGATATGAGAAATTTTGAAAATTATAAAAATTCTGGATTATTTTACTAAAACATAATCTTAGCATCTTAGGGAATTACGTTTGAAATATCGAAACAAAAATTTGAAACCTAACTTTAGAATATTATATGGTTAGTGGGTATCGATTTTAAGGCATTACAATGGTGCTAATTTTTCTTTACTCGTAATCAACGTTTGAACTTATTCCTTTTTTTTATTTATTTATAAACATAGACCTAAAATCAATATTTTTAGAATGAATTTTAAAATTATAAAGGGATTGATTTTACTAGATGTCTGATCACACTAATCCCAAAAATATCAGTGGTGACTTGATATTCCCTGCTATTTCATAATAGCCATACTAGAAAGTCAAACAACCAAATCATTTTTACGACATACCCCAAAAATGAAAATTTAATTTTCTAAGTCTAATTTATTGGGTTCGCATTCGGCACATACATAATATGTTAAAAATAATTAAAATATGATAAAAAAATATTAACAAAACACAGATATTCAAACATGTAAGAATATACATAAAAATGAATAATTAATACGTAAAAATTTATACAATTTAATAATATTTTGAACGCAAGAAAAACTTACACGTACACGAATACAAAAATTTTTCTATTCTCTTTTTATCGTTCCTTCCTATTCCTTTCTTCCCTCTTTCTTTTCTTTTTTTTTTTCTTTCCCTTTTTTTCCTTAGACAACTTTTAATTAGTTTTATAGATTATGGATGATAGATGATTTAGTACAGTTTTATAGATTACAGATGATTTAATACTAGTCTATTATTTAAATCTAATTTTTATCTGATTATTTTTATAAAGTGGATCTAGTTTAAAGATGTTTATAAATACGACGGATAATTTAGATTACTACTTTTTGAAAAAAAAATTGCATTTAACATATTATTTTAACTAAATTAAAAAACAAACAATGCATTGATTGTATATTTATTTTTTAAAAGTGTTTGTTTAAATTGTGTTTATAGGCACTATTAAAAATTATTTATTTTTCATTTTAAATTTTTTTACTTTAATAAATTATTTTCATTGAGTGTAAAAAATGTAATACGTTAATTATATTTGTCGTTACATATATATATATATATATATATATCATCTTAACAAATGCTATTAGACACTAACTTATATATATATATATATATATATACATACTAAAAATATACCCTGCGTTGCAGGGTTGATTTTATAATTTAATTTATAGATTTTTTTTTTAGATGCTTAATTATTTAAAATTTATTTATTTATTTTGAAAATAGCTAACAAATAACTCTACTCCAAAATACAAAGTAAATACTACAGCATTTATAGAAATAGTACAAATGTGGACATGAACTTCTTGATACTTTAAACAGAAATATTTTATTTAATTATTTTAACACGTTTAGGTTTATATACGTGTTAAATAATATAATCTTTATTCTCATTTTAAAAAATAATTATAAAAAAATTTAAAATAAAATAATAAAAAATTTTAATCAAATTAAAATTTTTAAAATCTCAAACCTTCTAAAGTTGTCATTGAAAATAGAGTCGAAGAATTCCTCATAGTTCACATTTCTCGTAATTTTTTGAATATATAATTATGTTGGCCTTCCTGCGATCAAACACCTATTATAATACGTGAAAGTTCAACAATATTCCTTGACCAAAATAACGTAATCAGATGAAAACTTTCATCCCGCATATAAGTATGAACTAAAACAAGAAGCATAACTTCGTATTAGTAAAATGAAGAACATAACTTTAGATATTAAAATTTACAGCATAACATATTGATTTCCTACTAATCTTCCTTAAAAAGAAGTAACCATGCACCTACTATTAATCCTGAAATGGTTGAGAATTGAAAAGTCCTTTTCATGTCGACAAAAAGGTAGTTTGATGGATTCATTTTGTATTTGTATTCTATTTTTAAATACATTATATAGTTCAAAACATTATTAGCCTTTGTCCTTTTTTTTTTTTTATTATCGTGTTATGGAAATCATTCACTTGGATATTTGCTTCTCCTCCCATTAACTCGAGAGCATGCAATAACCAATCTTTCAATCCGCCTCGTACTGCAAAGTTTGCAGGTCCAGCATTATGAGAAGGGTTCTCCAGCTCTCCTTCATCTGAAACATCTTCAAGACCACCTTCTGGTAGGTCAAAAGGATTGTGATCACCTTCCGGTATCTCCATTCGGACTCCCACATCTATTTGTCACTGCAAAGTTGTATAGCTTGCGACATCTCTTTTTCCTTTGGAATTTGCATATTTTTATGATTTTTTTTTCAATTTAATTACTATTATGTATAATTGATATGCTAAACTCCTTGAGCACAATGAAATTTCCATCGATTTAAACCAACATAATTGCATTTATAAGTTGATAGAAATAGAATTCATCTGGTTGTACTTCTGTTTCGCTAGTTAATTGACCTTTTACTCGAGTGTTCGTACTAATTCTGATTTTATAGTGTTTTGAATAGCTCTCTCCTATTGAGAATTTTCGTAATGGCAATCAATTACATTATCCACATGGCTAATACAATTTCAATTTTTCGGACTGCAGGAAATGAGTGACACTTACGGAATCTCATAATACTTAACCATGTAAGTTTTGATTATGCCGCATATGTCTTTGAACTTTAAAATGAGCTAAGCCATGTTCCTTCTATTTTTTAGCTGTTAAATGATAGAAAGCTAAGCCATCTCCTGATTAACATATGATTATAGCATTGATCTTTTCTCAATCTCCCAAAACGATGTCCTCTGCCAATTGCTTCTTATTTGCATTGGGGTTTGTTTGATATATGAAAAAAAAAAAAAAGGTAAAAAAATACATCATTATTAATATATAGACACACTTTGCTTATATAAAGATATATTACAAACATAAAGATTTACATACTATTTCTTAAACATACATATAGATATGTTATTGAATAAAACAGAAACAAATAAATCTGATCTAACTTCTATTATATTCTCTAAACCATGAATGCCATGAAGTTGAATCCATAAAAATCAGTAACTATAACCAATAAGTTTTTCATTATTAAAATTTGAAATACAATGGCATACTAATATAAATAAGAAATAAGAAATGATAGAATAGTAGAAGAAAAAAATAATTAAAGGGAACACAGAGTAATTAGATTGTAGCATTAAAATAATGTCACCTATCTAAAAGATCAATGCTTAGGCCTGAATTCATAAATTTATTTTATATATATATATATATATATATATATGTAATATGCTTGAAATGCCTTTTCTAATCAAATTTTTGGGAATGATCTAATATTTTCTGTAAGTATGGGATCTGATCACCCAAATTCATTTTTACAGAACTATAGCATTGACCATAATTTTATAACTCAAGAAACATTTTTCTGCCTTATTCAATTGCTAAACAAGTACGTTACGTAAGCTAGACCTGCTCAAGAGTCGGACTATCCGCTTAAGCCCGAAGGTCCGCCTGATATTTGAGAGAGTTTGGACAAAAATATTAGGCCAAAAAAATGGGCTTGGATAAAAAAGTAAGCCCGATTAAAAAATAGACAAACCCTTAGATCTAACTCTCAAAGCCCGAGCCCAGCCCAAACCACTTTACTATTACATTATGTATGTATTTATTTTATATTTTATATATTATGTAATTTTTTGTCATATAAATAATACATATATAATATTATAATATAAACTTTAAAAACTAAGTCAAATTATTTATATTTATAAATTTAATAAAAAATTCATTAAATTAATAAAAATTAAATTTTTAAAAATATATTTTAAAAAATAAATTATAAATATAATATAATATGGGCGGGCCTAAACGAGTTTGGACTTTCTATTTACAAATATAGACGGGTTTTGGCAAAATTCGAGGTTTATGTTTCGAGCGGGGCTAGGCTTGAGCTAGTATAGTTAATGTTAATACCATGCTCAAGCCCGGCGCGATCTATAAGCAGGCCTAGTGTTAGCCATATATACAATGAAATGACATGTCAAAAGGAAATTAAAAAACAATAGAAGCTTAAGAAAACATTAATTAGATAGAAAAAAACTCCAAGCCTCAAAATATAAAAATAACGTTAGTACATCACATGGAGATGGTGGTTAAACTTTTAACATAATTTTTCTAGAAGAATTAAAGTGCAGAAGATATGTAGCCATACAAGCTTCTTTGACTCTTAAGGAGAGAGTGGGGTGCCTTATAAATTGTTTCACATGCAATACTCACTATTCAATTATGAATATTGTTTAGGTGGAATTTATTACGAACATTCGAAAGTTTTGCAACGGAGGAAACGAAAGAGAATAAGAGAATTTTGAATGAACATACCAAATGCATTTCACATTCAATATTCCACCAAAAAAAAATAAAAGAAAAAAATGAAGGTAATAATATTTGCTCAATCTTAGTCAGTTTATAGGTAAAAAAAAATAAGAAAAATATGTAATTTAACAAACGCATTCCCAACTCCATTTTTTTTCCTTCTATCTAGATCCTAGAGTTATCATCCTTATCATTTCTTTCATTCGGCAAAGTATGATTCCTTATCTCAATAGCAGGATGTGCGAAGTCATATCATAAGAGAAGAAAACATTTCAAAGGTGAATCATATACAAAAGATTTAACCAAGAATACGTATATAGAATTACAAACAATCAACCAAAAATGAATTGGTAAAACTTAAAGGATTCTTTTGATACCCAAGGGAAAGGCGCACAAAAATAAACAACTTAATATTCAATTTGATTATAATGGCGAAAAGGGAAAAGAAAAGAAAAGAAAAAGCCTAAGAAGTTATTGGATCAAGCACATAACCAAAAGCATCATCCCCTCCCACAAAACTAACAGAAGTATTTGTTATCATGAGTGACCTCCATCTTAATTTGCTTCGTCAAAGTGGCACCAATGGGTACTTTTATTAAGAGGAAAAATATTTCGTCTCGTTTTTTATTGTCGTTATGCAATCGGAATGTATTTGGCAGCAAAAGATTGGGCAAAGGAAAAATAAAAAGGTGGAAATGATGAAACTAACGAAATAATAACGTAGAAAGGAGAAAAGAGGGAAAGGTGTATTTTACCACAATTATACTTTGCTGCTCCATGCAATTGGAGTCATTGAACTTTGCCGTTGCTATTATACCTTTGATAATTATAATTGAAATAACCATTGTAAATCTTAATTAAAAACAAAGGAGAAAACGTGAAAAAACTCATTTAAAAACTCACTCACTATTGAGATTTTAATCTTATACCTATTGAATTTTATGCATTATAAATGATCATGTAAATCAATTAAATTAAATTTTAGATTTTATTTTTGTAGCAGTAATGAATAGACTAGTGTACTTTCAACTTAATCAGGAGATAGTAATTAAGCATTAGAATTTGAAATTTTTAACTTGAAGCTTTCATGGTAGAATCTTTGAGAATGAAAAGAGTGATAAGATAACTATTGATAGCTCTTGCTCTATATTCACCAGATTAAAGAATCCCATGACAAATTGAGGAGCAATTCCCTTTTTTTTTTTATGAAGAAAGAAAGGAAAAAGAAAGAGGAAGGAAGAGGAAAAAATAGAAAAAAAAATGAATTTGTGTTATAGTTGTATTATTTTTATGAAATAATCGTACTCAAAATATTATATATAAAATTGATACTTTAATAGTTTGTTTTATATAGATTTTAACATTTTTGTATATTTGTGTAGAGTATAACTTTTAGTTATTTTCTCATGTCGTGTTAATGTTATATAATTATGTTATTTTTAAAATTGCTAAGTCCAATCGATATTATTCAAATAATTTTTAATTTTATGTCGCGTGCCATACAAAGATTTGTTCATTAATTTTTTTTTTAAAATAAGGTCATATTATTTTTATTTTTGTATTATTGAAATAAAAATTAAAATATTGAATAATAATATAACATGGGTCGATTTAAGAGAATTTTATTAAAAGTTTATGTAGTTAAAGATGAAAAACCTATATTAAATAATGGTATAAGTTATGAGTTGTTTTATGATATGTTTGATTTTTTATCACAATATACTTTTATCTTTTTTGAACAATCAACCTTTGTATTACAATACAATATAATCTCTTTCTTAACTTCAGCTTTCACTTTAATTTTATCATATTGATAGGGTTTAATTGGTTTTATAAAAACTGATTTTTGTATCTCTTCATGTTTGTTTGGTATAAAATTGATTGATCAGTTGAAAATAAACATAAATTTTTTTTGAAAGAAAAAGACAATTTTCTAAAAAAAAAATTGTTTATTACTTATTAAAGTTTATAATCTAATTTCAATTCGAGTCGAGTTTGAACGTGATTTTTTAGATTAAATCTTAATTTGAATGGAATCAAAACATTACAATACTAATAAGATATTTTTTTTTCTTCAAAAAATATTTAAAAATATTAAAATGATAATATAAAAAGTCTTTTAATATTCTATTTCTAATTCTCTTTTTCAAATATT